>CM039472.1:19654605-19739583 GCA_022433065.1 Begonia loranthoides
GGGGGGGGAAGTGACGCAGTGTCGATTCGACATCCGGTAAGAGAGAGAACTGTCGGCGATGAAGCGGTGACGACGGGAGAGCTCGGGGCGGATTTCTTTGCAACGGTGAGATGCGGTACAGTGTGCGGCGTACAGCGTGCGTCGGCGTGTACGAGATGACTTCCTTTCAGCAAGCACGGGGTCCAGGCGAGCGGCGGGTGCTGCTGCGGCAACGCGGGTTACAGTCCCGTACTCGGGATCGGGACTTTAGTGGGAACGACCTTCGTCGTCGGATCAGACTGCAGACGGGCTTCACCTGTGTTGACCGATTCTATGAAGGTGAACCTGGTTCATTTTGGCTGTGATGAATTGTGCAGCACCTCTGGAATACTCCACAAGATTCTCCAATTGACGCTAAGGACTTTCCACGCGGCGTAAACAGGTTGGACCTCCACCATTGGTACGTGTGATCGTCCATCCTTCTCCTTGGCTATAAATGAATGGCAACAGTGATGTACTCTATAATATTATAGAGTAATGTGGATGCTGGACCGAACGAAAAGGAGAAGATGAAGGAATGGGAGGATGGTCTCTAGCGGTTCTCTCGTGTCCTCTTTGGCTTCTTCAGGTAATGGCCTTCTCTATTCCTTGGTATACTTTCTATGATGACCAATTGAAATGAATGAAATGTGGGGTGTCCTGCTGCGTTGAAGTTCTGTTTTTGGATTAGTGATAGATGTTGGTGATGGAAATTGTGTTTGAGTTTTTGAAGATTCTGATGAGTTGTTCTACCCATTGCTATCTTGCTTATTGTCCTGTGCATCGGTTGGATTCTGTTTTGTAAGGTGGGTCTGCCCTTTTTATTGTGAATTCTGTCGATGAATAAGTTGAGGAATATGATGCTTGAGTGTGGTTACCGATTGCTGTGAAGGGTGTTTTGCCACTGTATGTGATTTATGTTTTGGTCATTCTTTGTTTGATGTTAATTTGGAGCATATTAGGAGTAACTATTTGGATATGGGATTGGCCTTGTGTTGGATGTCTGTTTTATGCTACGTTGAACAGTGGTTAGATAAGTTGTGGCTATTAGAGACTATTCAGTAGTTGAGCCTTTTAATTGTTGTTGGGATTTTATGTTTGGCACGAAAACAATAATGTTAAGCAGTGAGGCGTGGCACTAATGAGTTCCGTTTCGATAAAGATAAAAAAAATATGTCATGTAGTTTAGGAATGAGTTTATGTGTTTTATCGCTTTGATTGATATACTTCGTGGGTTGAGCAATTCATGCTTCCTATTACGAATAAGTATGGAAATAATGGTAAAGGTTATTGCATATGTACATTAATGGTCCTTTACTCTGCTGTGGGAAATAAGTTATTGTGATGAAATATTATTCGGTTTTGTGAAATCAATGCTTTGTATTTTTTTATTGCACATTGATGGAATGAGCAACTTGTTGTGGGTTATTGCTAGTCCGTTGTACATGTTAAAAATATTTGAGGATATGGACAGTAGAAGTAAGGTTATTACTAAGTAATTTTAATGATGGGTTATTTAATAATTTTGAAGGTATTAAAGAAAGGAGAATGACGATTATGGGCTAATGTGCATTTCGAACGCTAGGTAAGTTGATACTTACTGTGTTTTGGTCTTCAGACCCTACATCACAAGAATTAGGATTGCATGTTGTATGTTTACTAGAACTAGGTTCTTTAAAGGATATGTTTATTAGACATTTATACGATCATATAGAATTGTTTGTATTCATGAACATATTGCATGACATACTTAATATATGTAAATAGGCATGTGGGGGTTCTGGAGAATTGGTGACTGTCCATCGGTGAGGTATGGTTAAGCCACATGGACTCCATGGTTCATCCTTTCTCTTGTACTGAAATCCCCAATGTCTTCAACAAAAGTGTATGGGTATGGCACGTGGTGACACCCCTATTGGTGTGTTTCCTCATTGGAAATACGGTTAAGTCACGTGACCAATTGACGTATCCATCGCCCCGGTTAACAGACAGGATATGGTTCTTCTCTGTAATGCATCGCATGATCATGCATCATATCTGCATTTCATTTTCTTATATCACTTACTGAGCGTTAGACTCATTAGTTAGGTCTTGTGATGTAGGTACATACGAAAAATAGGAGAACAGGTCAAAGACAGTTGATGAAGGATTTGCACGGGTGGATCTTGTAGCTAGCTGGGCTAAAGAATTTAAAAAGTAAATTATTTGTAAAAGGGTTTGTAAATTACTTAATATTCTTTAAAGTTTTGTTTTAATTTCGCTTTCATAAAATGATTTTATTACTTCTGCTACAATTGATAAATGTTTTAAGTAAAGAGTTTTAATGCTTGGGTTTTATAAAGGAAGAAAGTTTTAAATTTCACGTTATTTTAAAGCAAATAAAAACTGGGTCGTTACACTCATCGTCTTTCGAGTCCTTGTGATACGCTCAAGATACTTGTCACAAAAGATTTTCTTAAACTTCCCCTGAATTTCATGACTTATAACTTAACACACAAAAGTTTTCTCTAAGCTCTCACTCTATTCCATAATTTAAACCTAATGGTCCATTCTATTTGATAGTCTACTGACAAAGTCATCTCTAGGGTTCGTCACTCTATCTTGTTTCCTTTACCATTCAGCTCTTATTCGACTCATATAGTTTATTAACTTCATCTATTGGTAGAACAAAATTTAAATCCAAATTGTCAAAGCATAAGCCCTCACCACTACTTATCAAGCAGTATTCTAAATAAATGACAAGATCCAATTCAATAGATCATTATCCACCACCATGTTCAACAAACGTAACTGTCATGAACAATGGAACCTCAATCAATTATTTATTAACCCCAACAATCCTTCCAATTAAATCCATTATCAACAAAATCAGAATATTAATCGAATTCATCCCACGATTCACCCAGTAAACCAACCATCAATATGTTCGAAGTATTGACTTAACAAATCTTCAAACTTATGTTTTGACATAGTACCAGTAACCCTAATATATGACAAACTTTCAATTCCAACTTAAAACCTGAATCATTCCAAATCACATATTTCTAACTTCTAATTAGAGTCAATTATGAATGTTATCTATACATGAACATACAGTGTGCTACCTAATTTCTTAGACAAGTTCTTTATCCATCAATTTAACTCAGCTCATAACATATTCCTTCTTTACTTTAAGAGAATCCCTTGGATCCATAATTCAAAATCTTTGAACCTAACAGCTTCCAAAATTCATCAATTTACAAGAAGCAATTTGAAGTCCAACTTAGATCTAATAATTAGCTCATTACACATAGTGACTTCCCAACCATTTTTCTGAGTCACAACATTCTTCTATATCTTACACCTCTATAAATCTTTACTTTAAGTCCTTGCATAAACAGGTGTAACTTATGTTTGTTACTGCTCACACTATCTGAGGCAAACCATGACAGTGTCTCGATTTACGCACATACACTGCATCCGTTCCCTCCAGTTGAAGCTTAGTAAATCCTATTAGCTTACCTGTCCTCATTGTGCGAGTAAGGTCTTTATTGTAAAAGATTTTCTGAAACTCTATCCACATCATCATATTCACATCCTTTGTTATCTTGATTGAGTTCCATCTGAGATAGAGAACTTAAACCAAATCTAACACATGCCCTATTATTCATTTTGTACCTCTCCTAAATTACCCAAACACCAGGACATTATTCTCAACATAACTTAGACTACAAACCCATAATGACAACAGTGAGTATCTTAACCATCTCGAAAGTTCATCCTCAATATTAATCGAAGCTAGTTGTACAAATAGACTAGATTTTCCAATTTCCAGCTCATGACAAAATCTAGCATATATAGGAAACAACAACTAATCAGTGCCTCATTTTAATCAAATTAGATTTCTTATTCTCGTTCAAGGTAGATTCCTAGCTTAACAATGCGGGCAGTAATCACGGTATTAAATACCCAACTATCCATTACTAAAGATTCAAAACACTTTCTCTACAATTCCTAAATAATTTTGACCGAGTGGATAAACACTTGACTAACTAATTATCACCCTCATAATTCTGCTTAGTCACTCACCCTCACTGTTCTTCCCTCCAAAATAATTCTATCCTCTATCTAACTCCTTACAGTGTAGGCGACCTAGTCAAATTGTCTACTTAATCTAATCCATGCAGAATTTGTTCTCCACTTATCTCCTTTCCAATTTATAAAAATTTAGGCAGAGTCTCCCCTGTTTCTTTACTTCCCCAAAGCTAATTTCTGCACTCAAAACCCAAGTAGTCCTAGTATCGTCTATCTTTTATCATATCCATCACTCAATTCTATCAAAAGAACCACGATTGCTTACACGATTACAATCATCCAAAATACCATACTAGTTAATTTACATTACATTCTATAAGTTTCTCCAAGTGATGAGATTGTTGTCCTACCAACCCAGTCAATCGATTGATAGTCTCTTTTGCGTTATTCATAACTCTTCTTAGTCCAATACTCTCATGTACTCTGGCTATGATACCCTTTTCATCGCAAGACAAAACAAACACCTAAATAATTAAATAAAAGAAAAGAAATTTATTATGATACATATAGTTGATGTAGTATTTTCACATTGAAGCTTGTGCTGATGGGGCAGTATACAGAATCTGTTCTAAAACCTGGGTGCTCTAATACCAATTGTAACGTCCCAATTTTTTTCCTTTTAAAATCGCGTGAAATTTAAAACTTTTTCTTTTATAAAATCAGAGTAAGACTTTTCTTTTAAACCGAGTGTTAAATCCATTACTTAAAATCTTTTTATAGTAATAGTCGTTTAAAACATTTTTAGTAGCGGAATAACTTTCATTTATAAACTCTTTTTCTAAAACATAGCAGAAGCATAAATTAAACAAATATTAAACTTAAACGGTTTACTTTATTAATTACAAAACAAGTTACTCTTTAGCCCAGCTAGCCACAAGATTCATCCGTGCAAATTTCTCATCAACTGCTCCTTGTATTGATCGTCTATTTCCAAGCATATACCTACATCAACAAGACTTAACTAATGAGACTAATGCTCAGACGTGATATAAAATAAACTAAACATGCTAAGCATTTTTGAAATCCTTTTTCATTTTCCGTTTCCATTTCTTTTCGTATTCTTTCTATTTTTGTTTCATATTTCATTTCCTTTCTTTTTCAGTCTTCTTGATCTTAACAAATAAACTAAACATGCTAAGCATTTTTGAAATCCTTTTTCGTTTTCCGTTTTCATTTCTTTTCGTTTTCTTTCTATTTTTGTTTCATATTTCATTTCCTTTTTTTTCAGTCTTCTTGATATTAACTTTACTTGATCTTTCTATTTCCGTTTCCTTTTCCATTTTAATTTCATTTTTTGGATGAGAACCTATCTATTCCTATGTCGAGAGAATGGATACATCCTATGGTCATGTGGCTATCCGTCACTCCAGCGAGGAGATACATCCTATGGCCTCACCACCGATGACCGGGACCATTCTCTTTTTGTTGAAGACGTTGGGGATTTTCGTATAAGAGAAATGATGAACCCTAGAGTCCACGTAGTTAACCGTCACTCCGATAGGGAGATACATCCTATGGTGTCCTCACCGATGGACAGTCATCAATTCTCCTGAATGCCCACATGCCTATTTATGTTTATTCAATGATACAATGGATATTCCTACAGCTAAGTGATGGTTGTTCACTCGGGTGATCAGCCCTTGAGAACGCCATTTACTTAATGGGTATAAGCATCCATTCCACCACTTTTCGTTTCTTTTTCAAAACATGCATGATTCTCGTGGATACATACAGTTCTATCATATCATTCTAATAATCTCTAATCATGCTCATTTATGAAACATATCATTAAAAGAACTTAACTCTAATAAATACTCAGCAAACAATAGCACAATAAACGGAACATGCTCAATTTGTGGTGAACTAGTAAACTACCTAAATATTCTATGAAAGCGGAAACAATCAGCAAACAAGATCCTAATTCTTGTGATGTAGGCTCCCGTAATGCGTTTTGCACTTAAACGTTATCCCTTTTCTTCGTTATGTAGCACCTTCACAATTTAATAACATTTAATTATTAAAATCATAGCCCATTAATTTCGACACATTCCTTATTCACTACTTAGACACTTATAGTTTTCGTCCATTTATTTTCATCGACATTATCCATTAACACCAATTTAACCAAACATAACCACCCATTATTCTTCTATCGTCTGTAGTAAATTTTATAGAACATAAAGTCTTAACCAATCAACCAACCGAGATTGATTCCAACAACAGAACATAACTCCCAATTAAAATCCAAAACAATGTAGATAATATAGTTCATCACTCAGCATTCCACTTAACTTTAGCATTCTCACCATCAGAGTATAATTCCAACATATTCTTCAACCAATCATTAACCAAAGCATAAAAGCATGCAAAACAACGTTTATCAAACAAGGCATACCAATCTCCATAATATTTACTCTTAACATGCTACAAACCAACACAACAGAATATTCAACAAAATCATCCAATAGAGGCCGTCAATACCTTCAACATTCAATAACCCACACAGACAACCATAACTATACTCATACATTCGAACAACAAGGAAAGAAATCAAACTCACCAACCAGGCGGCTAAGGGGAGAAAAACCCGAAGCTAATTCCTTTCTTCCTCTTAAGCTGTTTTCTCTCTTTCTTTGCCAATTTTCTCTCATCAGCTGCTCCCATCCAACAACTGAAACACAGCAACTCACCAATAGACATAGAACAATTTTTCATAACCAAAGGAAGACAACAACATACAGCCATGAAAACTGAGTAGAAAACAAGGGGACTTACCTCACAAAGGAGATGCTGCCACAACGACCCGTTAAGAAGCTGCGAAGAATAGCCAGCAGAAGCTCACCGTACACTAGTGAGCTGCCAACCCAGCTTCCCCTCATCTCGGTCCCCAGCTTTAGAGAGGGAGTTCTCCCTTGTCTGTCTCTCAACTCTAATTGCAGCTCTTCAAAGAGAGGATCACTCCTTGCCAAGACCAAAAGGCAGAGAGTAAAAGCTCTCTCTCTCGCACGCCCGACCAACCACACCTGAGAAAGCCTTCCTCAAGTCTACCATCATCTTGTTGACCACGCGAGTTCCTTGAGCCACCAAATTGTCGACTGCCAATTGCCAACACTGGACAAGGCCAGCAAGACAAACCAGTTCAGACCAAACCAAAGGCTAAGCCCATCATAAACCGAAGCTCTAAACCGTCGCCCCCTGTCATTGCCAATTCTTTATGTTGGTCGTTGCCCCTCTACCATCACCATTCTATCGTCGTCGAGCATCGCTAGCCATTGGTAATTGATATAGCATAGCAGCTCATCATGACTCGACGCCTCGTTATGCCCCGCGAGTTGCAACCCGAGCCCAAGCTCGCAATCCGAAAATCCCCAACGTCCTCACAACAGTTCGCAGCCATGCCAGACAACATTGCCCAATGCGGAGGAACCATCCCGAGCAGTTTGCGCTCACTATTCTCCGTCCGCCTTTCGCGATGTCCAGTTTCCCCTGCATCTCTCTCCCTCTCCTTTCTTCAGAAATCTGACCAAACACAATCTCTTCCCACCTTATTCTTCAGCATTTCTTCTTTAAAAGCAAACTTAACTGGTTCAAGGAAATTGGTTCAATATCCACCTTCAACTTCAGCCAATTTTCCTTCCTTTTCCTCTTAATTTATTTCTCCCATTACTTCATAAAAGCTCTTCTTTCTACGTATTAAAATTTCCCCCTCATTTCATTATTTCAAATTCCTCCATTTAATTAATTATAAATCTTCTATTAATATTAAAATATATTTACGTGTCAAATATATGTATTGTATGTTAATTATAACATCCCGTTTATTCTTTCAATTCAAAACTCATGATTTTCAAAAACTTTTTCTTTTAAAACCATAGCGAAAGACCTTTCATTTTAAAACTAACTTAAATAAGAATTGTATTAATAAATTCCTTCTTTTTGTTAAACCATTTATCACTTAAAACATTTCGTACTGTAAAACCTTAAAAACATTGCAACAGCGGAAGACTTGTATTTCTAATACTTAAAGAAATAATTATCATTTGAAATTCTACTTAATGTAACATAACACCATAACCAAGTCATTCTTTTAAAAATGTTATTGTCAAACATTGCATTTATTCTTTAAACCTTTTAGCCAAACCAGCCGCCAAGCCCGTAACGTATAAATGCTTCATCAACTACCACTATCTTTGATCCCTTGCATATCTACATCACAGGAGGAATAATGAGTCTATTGCCCAGTAAAGAATATAAAATGTAATGTAACCTTAACCTCTATGACAATTTTACATGCTTTAGTTTCATATACCGTTGTAAGATGAGTGAGAGCAACCTCTTCAGTCTCCGAACTCACTACTTGGATTCGTTTTTACATAAGAGCAACCTCTTCAGTCTCTAAACCCAATAAAAACGGATCCACTTACATCTACATTCGTTACTGTTTACCATTTTTTCGTTAGGTGAGAGCAACCTCTTCAGTTTCCAAACTCACCACTCGTTGAATAAGAGCAACCTCTTCAGTTTCCAAACTTACTCAAACGAGCTGTTTCTATGTGTTAGCAATCTCTTAAGTTTTCGAACCCACGTAGAAACACCATTCTTATCTTTACTATTAGCCCATGAAACGCATGACTTACATTCTATTAACATATCTACATGAATGTCACATACAACAGTTCATATATTGCAAACAATACTGTAAACAATTAACAACAATACCATGCTTCAACTATAACGTTAACTTAGTCTTAAACAATATAATCACTTTCCTATAGTATCCACCACTTCAATCTAATTTTCCTATGTCAATGACCATCATCTTAGAAAACTATTTTCATCATAACTGTCAATAATATAACGTAGGAATATAACCTAACCAGATAACCATCAATAAAACTAACATATCAACTTACACAAAAACCTTACTCCTGCGATGTAGGTTCTTTCGGACAAAACACAAGCATTATTCCTTCCCTGGATTCCTTAGCTTTACGAAGTTAGCATATAATTATCCTTCCCTTTTTCTTCACAGGATAGTTTCGTCACAACATTTCATCACAGCCATGCACTCACACAGCCCTCCAATTTTTCACAGTTTCACTTTCTCTTTCTACTATTTTCCATCGTCCAAAATAACACAGAAACACATTATTTCATCTTATCCTTCGCTACCATCACGCACGATACATTCCTTCAAGCCTTTCATACACCTTCTTATAGTTTATCAACGCAGAAGACGGACACAGAGAAATTGTCAAAATCCAACAATAGTGCATGCCATCGAATAATAAACCCAGCCGAGAATAAAATAGAATATTATCTCTCACTCTTTTATCTTCTATTTTTATCATGACCTCCACTAAAAATCCAACAACCAGGGAAGAATCATCATACCTAAAGTATCCAAGAAGACTTGACCCATGAGCTTCTTCCACACCCTCTTCTTTGCTTCTTCTTCTTCTTTTCATAGTTTCTCACTCGAGCTTTATTTCTCTTGATAGAGTCCAAGACTTTAAGTCATTACCAATCGGTTTTTGTAATCGGCTAGAACAATAAACCCGAGCACCAAAATTACAATTGGGAGATCTCCAATTGCATACACGATATGGAACTCAAATTTACAGAGTCACTAGCTAATAATTCAAATAACAACACTTCCAAAATTCAGCTTCAAAGACATTGTACAAACGAAGTTGTGCTTAAGAGAACACGGAACTCAGATTTTAGGGCTTGCGGTCAATAGAATTGCGGGTTCACGGAAACCCCTTGTAAAACGCCTTTAATCAATATCCAAACCAAAAAACAACTCCAAAGACTTCACATAAATAGAATGGCAAATGCAGGGGATCAAGAATGAAATAGCACCTTTCAAGAAAATCAAGAAGAACAGATGGAACACCAAATCGGTCCCCTGGTCCCTCACTCGGCCGAGGGGACGACTGTTTCGGATGCCTTGACAAGCACCACTCTGTTTTGGTTCTTGTCGTGGTCTTCTACCTCCACACCACAAGGAAAACTTCAACAATAAGGTGCTAGAAGAGGCAGTATGAGTCTTCTTCTCTAGGCCATGCAAGAATAAGAAGAAGACTTGGATAAAGGTGGAGGTGAGTTGTGAGCTAACCGAGCACCGTGAGGGAATCCTCTAGAACAAAAATTCAATCTGATTTTTAGGGTTTCAAAAGTGTCCACAAAGTTTCAGTAGAGAGGTCTAAATACCACTCTAATGATGCACCAAAAGCAAATTACATATTTGCCCTTGAATCCTCAAAATTTGAGCATGAGGGCTCGGTTTACATGCAAATCAAGCACCTCTATTCCTACAACAACAAAACGATCTAAAATTCTCAAAACTAACTCCTAACTAGTCATCCAACAAACAAAACATCTAAAGTCATAAGTTTAATGTGGAAACTTCAAATAAATACTCTTAATCGACCTTGATATCTTTGGCCAATGTGAGCTCTTCAAAGTAGGGACAATATGGCTCCAGCCGATTATGGTTTGCATGGCTCCACGTGAGAACGTGACGCGGAACTTCCTTGTCTTCATGCGTTGGCTCCTCTGTAAGCCCCATTAAATTATTATTCCTTGCAAAATGAGAACTCATTAGAAAAGTGACAAGCCTCTTGGCTTGGGATCAGGTAATCGCTCCTTGGGGCACATCATCTCTAGAGAGCATTTTGTCTCTCACTCCCTTCTGTCTCTCTCTCTTTACCTTTCATTTTATCCTCCAAGCAACGTCCCCCCACAAGTTTCACCCATCCTCAATACAATCTCACCTAACACCCAAGTGAAGAATTTATAGAGGATAAACAATCGGGATCCACATTTCTCTATGGGCCAGGCAAAACCAATGGAACCAAATCCCATGCAGCACCCACGGGTCAATCGACTGTCTTTGACCCTACCATTTTCTGCCACGCCATCACCATGGTCAATCCTTCGTCGACAATCACTGCTACGCCACAGTAGAATTTTGTCCAACACCTTGCAACACTTACCTTGGTTTGGCACTGCGAACATCGCAGCACGCGGGAGCTTTGTTCGTCCACTTGGGTTCGAATTCGAGTCTTTCAAGCGCTAGCCTCGTCATTCGTCTCCCTGACTTACCGCATCGTCACATGTTGCCCGTCGGACAGCACCCCACGAAGAAGGCCACCCCCGCAGGAGGTTTGCTTCCCCTATGATGAAGTTCATCACCCCTGTCTCACCTGTGTCTATCTCCCCCTCTCTTCTTCTTTAAAATTTTGTTGCGGTTCATTTAATTCTTTCCCTCTCTTTTGTCTTCAACCAAACCGGTGATGAACCGGTTTAATCCACATCCCTCACATTTTACTTTATTTCAAATCTTATCATTTCTTTTATTTTAGTTTCCCTTCATCTACTTACTATATATATATATATATATATCAAATACACACATCATATATTAAATGACCCAATTCCAATTCTCGACTTGTTCCGAATATCGCTTGAAAACAATTACAACTCCAATTTAAATTCTTTGATCCCATTTCCTAATTTACTTTTCCATAATTATAAAGTAATATATCTGTAATTATTACCATCCGTATTCTAGGCTTAGTGCGACCCAGAAGTTCCGAGTGTTACATTCTCTCTCCTTACATAAATTTCGTCCTCAAAATTTAGCTTAACATAATCACTTTCTCGCTCTAACAATCAAAACAACTACCCTTCTTAACGTAACAATATCCGAAACAACTTCTTGTACCATACCTTTACACAAAATTTCCCAAAAGATAACATCACTTTTACTTCTCCAAAATGCATCGAGTCGGCAAAATACTAACTTACGTCTATGTCACTTGATTTTCCATTACACTTGTTGCCAAAAGAAAAGCCTTCATCCAAAATCTCTTCCCTTTTATCCAACATTGGGTGGTAATCACTACAACATGAGCCACTTTATTGTGCCAAACACATCTCTTACACTCAGGCCATGCATCTTCCTTACCTACATACCACTTTCTCCAAGGAGAAATTCACATAAACTGCACTCAAATTGTATCCTTAACGTCTGCACTCACCAAAATACTGATCTTACTTTCCAAAACACAATCTTCATTTGCATCTTCCATAGAAGAAAACAGCTTCAGTGTAACTATTTTCTGTTTCTTAAGCCAAAACTGGACAATTCTTTGACCAAATGGCCACTCCCATTATCTCTAAAACATCACTTTGAGCTAGTAAGACATCCCCAAAATGATTTCTTTCACTCCTTTGACACTACTTAGTTCTTGATGATCCAAAATTTTCTCTTTGAAACTGTCTGTATCCTTGAATACGCTCCTCATTTCCTCATGATTCACTTTCAATATTGCTCCAATTTGACGAAATCAAGCAACTCCATCATCTTTCTAGTCTTCATGGCACATGACCCAAATACCTCCTATAGAAGATCTCCTTAAACTTCGCTCTAAGCTTCCTGACTTAAACCTAGCACACGTAACTTTCTCTTCACTTTCTCTAGCTCTTTGACCTTAGCATACTCAAAATACTCTTCACCATCCGTACTCATCCTTCCAAGTTCGTGGGATCACAAGCATGTCTATTAAAAGATGGCGGATTTTAGTCATCAAAACCTTCTGCATCTAAAATCTTAGGAACTGTCAGCCGCTGGTTTCTCCGTTCCTTTAATTTCCTACTTTGCTCTATAAATCGAAGCTGACGTTCCAACACTTCCATTAGTCTACTAATCGTTTCATCTTCTGGATCTCCGTTCCATCTTGCTTCCTTATCATCTTGTTCTTATTCAAAACTTATCAAAACTTTATTCATTTTAAACTTCTCCTCTATGACTTTCTTACCCTTTATCTAATTCTTTGCAACTTAGGCAACTCTGCCTAATTATCTATTTGATTTAGTTTATGCAGGATTTGCTCTTCACCTACCTCCTTTCCAATTTATAAAAATTTGGGTAAAGTCTCCCATGTTTCTTTACTCCCTCAAAGCTAATTCCATATATCCTGCACAAAATCCAAGTGGTTTTAGAATCATTTTATCTTTCATCATACACAATATTAAACTTAATACAAAAGTGTTCATGTAACACCCAGTTATTCTTACAATTTAAAACTCATGATTTTTAAAAACTTTTTCTTTTAAAATCACAGCGGAAGACTTTTCATTTCAAAACTAGCTTAAATAAGAAGTAGATAAATAAACTCCTATTTGTTAAACCATTTATCGCTTGAAACATGTCATACTATAAAGCTTTAAAATATTTACAACAGTGGAAGACTTGTATTTACAATACCAAAAGAATTAAACACCATTTGAAAATCTTCTTGATAAAAACGAAATACTATAACAAAGGTTTACTTTCCTAAAAAACGTTATTACCTAACATTTTATTTCTTCTTTAATCTCTTGCCTAACTAGCCGTCAAGCCCGCAACGTACAAATGCCTCATTAACTGCTTCAATCCTTGATCCCTTGCATACCTACATCACAAGACCAAACTATGAGCCTAACGCTCAGTACGTAGTATAAAAGTAAAATGTGCTCATGCAATACTATTCAAACACACATAGTTTTCTATTTGTTTATCTGTCTTATATTTCCTTCAATCATCTCTTTGAGGGAGAGCAACCTCTTTAGTTTCTAAACTCACTCACCCATTGGATGAGAATAACCTCTTTAGTTTCCGAACTCACCCAAAAGAGTTCTTTATAATTTGGGATGAGAGCAACCTCTTCAGTTTCTGAACTCACCCAAACGTGTTCACTTCCGGTAAGTAGCTATGGCATTAACCGAAAGCTTTGCTAGCGGTTGTACATATCAATGTACAACAATCAATTTCGACATCAATCGAGAACACACTTACGCATCAACGTTAGTAGCCTCACTTACCATTAGTTGGTCTGTTTCAACATCAATCGAGAACAAACTAACAAACTCAAGCTATTCCCTCTGTATTTTTTTACTTATTTTTTTTTACTATTATTTATTTTGTGACTCGTTCCCACATGAGAGCAACCTCTTAAGTCTCCAAACTCACGTAGAAGCTATCCATTTACATTTATATTTATTCGCAATTTAGTTACATTTGTACTTTCATGTGCATTAGGAACAATGATGCAAGCATATAATTCTATCTATCGTGTCTATTATCATAACCTCAACGTGCACCATTTTCTAATTAAAGAACTGAACTTAAATATAATAAACATACAAGTAATCTTTCAATAGTACATCTCCAAATATAACTTAAACTATACATTTAGTAAACAAGCATCAAACAAACACCCCCTAATTCCCGTGATGTAGGCCCTTTTGAAAAAAACACATGCAGTACTATGTACCTCAAGTCCTTAGCTTTAATGGGTTACCACTAAAAATTACCCTTCACGAAACCTATTTATAATTTACGCATATTAAATTAATAATTTTACAACTAACATATAGGACAATATTCCTTAAATCATTTCCTCAACTTATCATCTATTTCCTAAACAATTGAACACTATCTATCCTAATTAAGGCCATCTTCTGTAAGTAATTACGGTAACAATTATCAAGCAACCTAACCATACTTTCTACTACATATTCTCCATTGCCAACCATCTATCTTCAACTACTTACATGATTATTTTAACATCTAATAACCAAAACTATATAACAAGCTCTTAGGAATCCCATAATAATCAAATAAACATTAACCTCATTTTATTTACTAAACCTAGCTACAACTCAACAAACAGATCTCACTTCAGATGATAGTTCCTATAATCACTCTTTGGCAGAACCATTAACTAACAACTAAAGTAGTAATTCATTTCTATATGTATCCATAAATAATTTAGCAACAACCCGATTGCTATCCAAAACAGTTCATCACGTCAGCAAAGTTCATACCATTAAACAGAACCAGTATAATATATATACATATATATCTAGGAGGGAGGGAAACTGTTACTAGTAAAATTCAAGTGAAGCTCCTGCATTTTCTTCACCATTCCAGGATCCCATACTCACAGTTTTTCCCCATGTGATAATAACCAAATCATTCTCTCAAAACTCTAGAATATTCAGACAATTTTCTCATAGAATCAGGACCTCACAATTCATGATTTCCTTCACAGTTTCCTCTCTATAAGACTACAACCTCATAGACTCTTCTTCTCTTCTAAATCTCCAGAACTTCAACCTTAGCCTCACAAGAGTGTCACTCGTTCTCTGTTACCACTAGCAACCATTCACAACACCCAAACCTCACAAATCCCTCTTCTAGAAGCAAGACTTCTCCAAATAATTTGGCAAAGCTTCTGCATGCAGTTCACTATCTCCCCCAAAACTTCACTGCCATCATCTCCATTTATAAGCAATATTCTACGTCTCTTCATTTTCTGCGCGAAGAGAAAAGGCCAAATGTTGGCATCCTTTTAATGTCCAGATGTGTTCAACGTCAATCTGTTTCATCTTCAGACACGGTTGAAGACATCTTCTACGATTCCAGGCGTTGGTTAAACCTTCCAGATGACTAACATTAATGGCTGTCGATCGATTTTCTTCACGATTGATGGACCACCCCTTCTGCCAAATGATCGTTGAATCCTTCAAAAAACATATATTTCCATGCAGTAGATCGACGCCGATCGATTGACACCTCGTCGATTGACACCTCATCGATCGACCGCTGCCTCCAATGTTGTTTTTCACTTAAATTCTCTAGATTATCCATAACTATATATATATATATATATATTTATATATTGTAACCCTAACCTAAGGTCTTAATTGTAATTGTAATATCCTTCATACCACTTTATCTTCTCCGAACCATTATGTACTAAATCCATGTTTATACATTTGAGCATCAATATCATCCAAACCAAATTATACAATACATTCCACTATTCTTCGTTCACTTTTGCCCAAGTTAAATTCCAATAACTGATAAGAACCTTATTATTCTCAAGCTCTTAGTCCTTACAATATCCATTCAATATCCAGTTACGTCTAAATATATTTTCTCTTTGGCCAACACTTGAATTATCCAACTATCCATAAATTTATCCTTTAATAATCAAAGTATATATATATATTCCATAACTCCTCTTCCACCTTATTTTTATTAAATCCAATATACTCCAAAATATTATAGGTCTTATAACTTTAACCTTATTATATCCAAGTGCATTTTCTCTTACTAAGTCACTGACTAAGTCTTGATATCAGCTTTTCTAATTCTAAGTATCATCAACCCATTCTCCAATAACCTTATTCATTCCTTTAAGCTAATTATAAACATAACGAGGTATTACAATTCACTTATTCTAAATACGCTTCTCTTGACCAATATCTTCAAATCGTCCAATTCAGCTCCTATCATCCACAAATTATCACATAATTCTTGAGCTTAGTTCAACGGAAATTCGGGATATTATAGTTCTCATCATCAACTTCTTCCAACATACTTTCTCTTTTTGCATCTTACCAGGTATCCATACATTGCGAAACCTATGCAAAATTTTCTTTTACTTAATATCAAAACATAAAATCAAAGTGGAAATCAATAACTTACAGTCAATGAAGCTTTTGCACATCAAAGCTTGTGCTGGTAGGCAGTCTACAGAATCAGTTTTAAAAGTCAGGAGCTCTGATACTGTAAAACTCGTGAAATTTTTAAATAAGAAATTCCACATGTAAATTTTTCGAATTGAAATCGATCATAATGTTGAAAAGTTGATCGAATTGTCGTGCAGCGACTACGTGTGAAATTTTTGGTCAATTAGTCAAACCGATGAAATTGGAAGTTTTCGAACAAAAAATCTATTTAAGAAATAGGATTGTTGAATTAATCAGATCAAAAAACGTCATTGGGTGATGTTCGACATGAATCGGAAATTGAAAATGAAAATAATGAATATGTGATATTATGAGTGGGATTTTGGAAATAAGTTAATTAATAATAAATGGATATGGAGAGACGGGGAAAGAAATCCCGCCATGAAGAAATTGAATAAAAGAGGAAGTGAAATTTAATAGTTTAAAGAGAGAGAATATGGATTTAAAAAGAGAAGAAGGACGCATGTAGATTGAAGGAAGAGATAGGTTTAAATAAAAGAGGAGAAAATGAGTAAAAGAAATGAGAAAAGTACGCTGGTAAAAAAGGAAAAGAAACAAAAAAATGTGATGGTCAGACATTGGAGAAGGGAAGAAATAAAATAAAGAGTAAAAATAAAAAGGGGAAAGAGGAGAGTGGGTTGCTCAAGACGCAAAAAAAAGAAGAGGAAAGGGGATTTCATTCCCCTATTTTTCTTTAGCCAAGAGAGAAGGGTTTCGCGAGGGAGGCAAGAAGGCGAGATACGAGGACGGAACCGCAACCGGTGAGCTCCATGCAGGAGAGAAGGAACTCGAGCTTTCGAGTGAGGGTCAGCTGAGAGTGGGAGACTCGACATTTCTCGGTTCCTTCGGATGAGCTGCGAACGGACGACGACGTTGAAACGTGACGGGAAGCACTTCTTTCCGACGACTGTGGCTGGAAGCCATCGGAGGATAGTCTGAAGGGGGCAGAACTGAGTTGAGATTCCCTATTCCTCCGATTTAGGTGAGCGATACCCTGTTACGTTCTCTGCTGCTCGTATTGAGGATTTGAGTTTTACAGTTTTGTTTCCATTTTGTTTTGCAATATGTTGTTGTTTGAATGGAAGAAAACGTAGGAATGATTTGTTGTTTTTGTTGAATTCTGGATGAGTTTTCGGCCTTGTTGTTTTGCTGGTTGCATTGGTTGCACTTTCAATCACCTTTTCTTTGCTGTGAATTCATTTCTGCCTGGTTGATCGGACTAATGACTTCTGCATTTGTTTGTTGATGAGAAAAATGCCTATGTTTAGATAAATTTATGCTAATGTTTTCTGCTAGGTTGGATGTTAAGTTATGCAGCATGCTTTATAATGGTGCAAGTTTGGTTTAGTTCTATTTTTGGGAAATTTCTTGGTTCTGGTTGTGTTTGGGTGAAGTGTCAAGGCCGAAGAGTAAGGATATTGTCCTTGTTTTGTTATAGTTGTTGCTTGTCATTTGTGGACTTGGAGATCCTAACTTGGTATGCTATCTTGAATAATGGATTGAATTGTTATTGGAGATTGTAATTGGAGATAGATATTGAGGATGTTTCCATTGTGCCATAATGAATTGGGTTAAGGTTCTGTTATAGTTATGCATGTGATAGAGTCAATTCTGTCTAAGTTTGGGAGACATTCTGTGATATCGCTAACTGTTTTAAACATTGCATGATATGTTGGGAAATTAAATGTTGTTTGGATGGTGAACTATTTATTTACCGAAGGATAAAGATTGAGAATTTCGCCAAGTATATTAGATAGGTCACTTACAATTCAGTTGGGCTCCTATTTCCGTTATAGGACCCTCCACTTATTTCTTAGAATTTAATTATGAAATTCTCACGTTTATATTATTGTCAGGCTTGGACGATTTTGGCGACTGTGACACCATTCCCGAGGAGATAGTTGCTCCGCTCAACAAGAAAGAACACCGAAAAGGTAGGTATTTTTATACCTCTTGCATTGCATTGCATTCCGTTTTCAAAATGATTATTTTGAGGGATACCACACTTGAAAAATGATGGGGACTGTTCGACCTCACGTCGGTTTTTATGTATATGTATGTTTACTCATGTTTCAGTTTCCGTACATGGTATGAAATTATTGTGCATATATTGGAGGATGAATCCTCTTGATACTTTAGGAACTTTAGCGCTAAAGCATCATGAGGCTATCGCCTTTGAATCCTTTTGCTGCTTGAAGGTTGATTGGTTGTATGTGCGAAAAATATAGGTGAGGTATTAGTGATGTGTCCTCAAGTTGAAACTCCTGGAAGTTTTAAATTTGTATGGAAGGGTGATGACACCTCCTTGGGTCACAAGCCCGTAAACCTGGCCAGGGTTTGTCTCACGTATCAGAAGGTTGTCCATCGCTGAGACTTGTTTATCCTAAGTACCGTTTCACTTGACAGGTGGCCTGATGGCCCGAGCTTACTCATTAGCAACCCTCGTCCATTTGGAGATTCTAGGTATCTTAGCTGATAAACAAGTCTATATATAGTGAGCAATCTTATCCGTTCTGTTTGATCGTACGAGTTGTGTTGCACTAACTGGTTTGCCGACAACTCGGGTGATGTGCGGAATCTACGGATTATCGTCATTATTATTCCTTTCTCATGAGGTGTTATCATCGACGGGTGATCACCTATTCTCTGATGAATGTTGGGTGAGTCATTGAGCAGCCACCCCTTTTCACTTATGATGTTTTCAGATTGGAAAACGACGATGACCTATTTTACAAGGTCTAGCTGTCTATGTACACAACAAGTTTTCAATAAAAGCCTCATTGATGGCCTTGAGCCGAATTTATAATATGATAAGATATTTCAATTAAAAATTCATGTACGGTAAACTGAGAAACATAACCCTATTTTCAAAAACAGAAAAAAACCAGTTTTGCATGAGGTGCATCTAGTATAGCTATATTTTACTGAGTTGGTCATTCATCCTAAACGACTCCTCCCCCAAAACTTCAGGTAAATGCAATAACAGTTGATGATATGAAACTGAAGTGTTTTATTATTTCTACTTGAGTGATTTATCATTATTTGGTGAGGACATTGACATTTTTATTTCGTCTGTAAACTTAATACTGTCGGATTAGATTGTTGCACAGTACTTGGATTTACATTTATTTTATGCACTGTTATTTTCTTGAGATCCCTACCCAGACCTAGGCTCATATCCTTTGGGCCGAACTAAATATTTTATAAGTCTTCCTCTAAAATACATGCCTTAGGCTAGGTGATCGGGTTCTCTACGAGGATTGGGTCGCCTGACCCTGTTGTAACGACCCGATTTTTCCTACATTTGAAAACGTTTAAAATTTAAAATTTTTTCTTTTATAAAAATAGTGGAAGACTTTTCTTTCATGAAATCCTTTAAAGACGATAAGTAAAGTCATTTTCTTAAAACTCTTTTTACAAATTGTAGATGAAGAATAGAAGAAATCGTTTGAAAATACAATAAATAAATCTTTTACATTATCTTTACAAAACCATTTCTCTTTAAATCCATTGGCCTAGCTAACCACAAGATTTGCGCGTGCAACTCTTTCATTAACTACTCCTTAACCTGCTCTCTTGTTCTCTTGCGTGTATCTACCTCATAAGACTTAAACTAATGAGTCTAATGCTCAGTAAGTGATATAAAAGATAAATGTAAAATGCACGTGCCATGTAACTTTTAAATCTCATATGCAATATCTGTTTTCATTTTCCTTTATATTTTATGTTTCAGTCTTTCTCTCTAATGCACCTGACCCTGATGCCTTTGGTATAGTAGCTCCAACTCCGACCGAAAGCACTGCTACTATACGCTACAATGCACAACATTTGGCTAGGGCTACAACCGTTGCCTACTAGCAGCCGTGTGCTACAACACTTGAACGGCCTCACTAACCATTGGCCGGTCTGTCTCGGCTCTAAGTGAGGACTCACTATGTGATAAAGGCTCAACTCCGATCGAACCGCATGTTAGCTATTGTGTACATCAATATATAGTAACCTAACCTCAGGGATAAGCAGTTTTGGCTACGACCGAAAGCTCTGCTAGCTGCTATACGCTACGACACACAACATTCAGTTTGGGCTACAACCTCCGCTTACTAGCGCCTGTGCGCTCCAATGCTGAAACAGCCTCACTCACCCGTTGTGGAATACCCCGACTTTTCATAACAGAATTTAATATGGATAATTGGAAAGTAATTGGGGGTATTTGGATTATTTGGACATTTATCGGGGTATTATCTAGGACGTATTTGGTAGACAAGGATTTAAGAGAATTTATTAGATGGCAATTAGGATTAATTTGGATGGAAGTTATTGGATGGACTGGTTGGAATTAGAAATTAAGAGGATAATTAAATGATTATTAAGTGAGGAATTAGAATAAAGGGGATTAAAGAGGGAGAAATGAATGACTGAACAGGTTCAGCCGAATTGGTTTACACTATTTTGTGGACTAGTTTCTTGGAAAACAAAAGAAGGAAAAAGGGGGATGAAATTTGATGTTGGCCCGTGTTTGCTGAAGAACCAAGAGAGAGAGATAGAGAGAGAGAGAGAGAGATCAAGAGGGAGATTGGAAAAGACGAGAGCGAGGGAGATGGTGAGCTCGGGTGACGTTGTCTGGCTTAGATTGTGCGCTCAGCTGGCAACGAGCGGTTGTAGACATCGGGTCGAGGGACATCTAGGGCTCAGGTAGCAGTTTTGTGGATCGTTCGATGCAGTCCCAGGTTGAAGTGAGTTGTGTTTGATCGATACTGATGTGATTCGGGAAAGCTACAAAGGCCAAGATCCAAGGGGAGGCATTGAAGGCCCAAAGACAAAAACAAGGATAAAGAAAGTGAAGGAAAAACCACAAATTTTTGTGAGAAGAGTCTGAGAACGAGAGCCCAAAATCCATGATCCAAAGGCCTTGAAGAGTTTGCTAAGCATTGGAGGAGAGATAAAAAAGGAAGCACAAGTCAAAGGATGAAAAATGAGAGTATTTTTCAAGAAAGCTCGAAGGCCTATCTATAGTGCGTGCAGCCCAGCGAAGCCCAATTCGCGGCCCAACACGCAGACTAGAATGCAGGCTAGTGCCTGAGTGTAGCGTGTGACCCAGCTTCTGATCGCGCCAAGTCAGCGGGAGCATCCAGCGAATCCTGTGCCTCGTTAGCGCACCACGTCTGCCACACGAGCTCGATCAAGCCCCTCCTGACAGTGTTCCCATAGTTGCCTAACCCTAGCCTCATCAGCACGCCCTGTTAGCGTGCATTCCGCAATATCCACGCTAGTCAGCATGCCTCATCAGCACGCCTTGTCAGCGCGCATCCTGCAATATTCGCGCCAGTTAGCGCGTTGACGTTCTTCCAACAATATTCACACCAGTCAGCACGCCTCGTCAGTGCACCCCGCCAGCAACCCACGCATGATCTGAACTCGACCGACAGCACGCCTGCCCAAGCCCACCCATCAGCACCCGACGCCACGCCCCGATCCATTCCATCGCACGTGCAGGCCAACCCAGCATGCACGACCCAGTCTAGTACGCGCGGCCTAGCTCACAGCCTTGGCCCAACGCGCCTTCCCGTGCACCCCAGCCAGCCCTTCGAATCGAAACCCTAATTTTTACTATTTTTCTTAATTATTTTGGTCTTTTTGCAATGTTTTAGGGTTAACCTAATTTTTGCCTATTTAAACAAGTGTAAGGCCTCATTAGAGGGATTGTAATTTTGAATAAACTTTGTGTGTTTTGTGATGTTTCCTCTCTTTTTCTTCTTTATGAAGAACTTGGTCTCTTCAAGCTTCAATCTTAAAAGATGAAATCTTTGATAGCTTTGGTTCAACCAACCTCTTTGGTTAGGGTCAAGCTCCTCTTCTGATAACTCTGGTTCTAGTCGACAGGTTTGGCTAGAGTTAAGTTCCTTTCTACACTTTCGTGATTCGTATGATGATCCGTTGTGAAATTCCGCGTTTGTTGTTGGGTCTAGGGTTCTTTAATACCCTATGTTCGCATCAGATACTCTGTTGATTTCAGTTAACTAGCAGTGATTGGCAGAAGAAGAGTGGCGAAGACGGTAACTCTACGATCGATGCGAGGAATGGTAGGGGCAAGGGATTCGGTTCACGAAAGAAGCGGTTGTTCTGGCCTGCAGTTCGGTCTAAACTGGTCCATTCCTTTTATTCTTGTCAGGCGGTTTAGAAGGGATTTGAGAGATAGAGATGAAGGAGAGATCCAAAAAGTTTGCATCTGTAGCCAAAAATCATGGGATAACCTGAATGGTTGTTAGTGTTTCATGCCATCTGTGTATAAATTTAGCGTGTGTGAGAACACCACGGCTAGAGTAAGATGAAGGGAAGGCAGTGAGTGATTTGAGTGATGAGCAGAGAAGGAATTTTTGCGATGGGAGAATGGAGGAAACTGTTCCAAAATTCGAGTGCACTGCTATTATGCTGGAGTTGAGGTGTGAGCTCTTGTCAATAGTGGATTGTGTGAGAAGTTGTCTCTTCGGGTCTTCATTAGTGATTAATTTCCTCCGCTCTTATTCTAAAATTTATGGTTATTACTGGATACTTTGATTTATGCTCTCGGTGATATAGTTTTGCATTTTCTTTTGTTATTTGTTGGATGAATTATTAGAAGCAATAATTTGTTGGTTTGGCAATAATATTGATTGCTTGCTGTGAAGAGTGTTATGCCATTGTTAGTGATTATCGTTGCGGCCATATATTGGGGGTTGATGAGTTGAATATGTCCTATTATGTGGCTTGTAATCTGTGAACCATAACTTGTTAGATTGGGATGATATACATGGATTGTTCTCTGTTTAGTTAGGTTTGGTGAAGCTCCCTAGTCATTGTTGTGAATTATGGGTATGTTGGGTGCCTATTCTTTGGGATGATTGTTTTGTTAAGTCATTGTAGGTTTGGTTGGCTGTTAAATGTTGTTGATTCGTGCCCTTTTGGGATATTAATATTGGGCGTTGGTATTTTTGGGGCTATAATCTATTGGCATGGATCATGTTTCGTTAAGGGTATTCACGAGTTCTTAGAATTATTACGCGGTTAGTTGAACTTAAATAATGAAACTAAGTAATGTATATGAATTAAGGATAGAAAAATATGATGAGATTGATAAGTTGATTAATTGATTAAATTAATAAATAAGCGTTATTAAATTATAAAGGTACTAAAGAAGGAAGAAAGGGATAACGAATAAACGTTGAGTGCTTTATGCAATCAAGGTAAGTGATATGTGTGTGCTTTGGTCCTTATGGCCCTATATCGCAAAAATAGGATATGCACATTTGCTTGTTTACTGCTTTGATAGATATTGAGCATGTCTATAGTTTTATGATCATGTTTACAGTTTTACGAGTATGTCTATAGTTTTAATATCATGTCTACCATTTTCTAAGCATATCTATTGCTTTCTCAGCATGTCTACAGTTTTAATTAGCATGTTTATCATTTTATGAAGCATGTTGTATGAGTTGTATGTTGGTTGCGCTATTAGATTCCTTGAATTATATGTTAGAAATTGTATGTATTCATGACCATCATGCATCACGATTTTCAAAGTCTACGAAAATGATTTTTATGCATGGTTTTGATAAGGAAACAGAAAATGAAAATAAAGTACGAATGAACGATTAAGAAAGATAAAGAAAAGGGGTTGGTCCGGATAAGTAATGCCCGACAATCCAAGTAATAAAAGATAAAGGTTCTTGTGGTCTGGTAGGTCAAATCCGACACATGAATAAAAGAAAAGAAAAGGAAAGGGGTCTTGTGTGGTTCAGATAAGTAATGGTCGACACATAACCCGAATGTAAAAGAAAACAAAAGAAAATAAAATAAAAGAAAAGAAAAGACAAGTAAAGAAAAGAATATAAAAAGAGAAACACATACGGATACGGAAACGAAAACAAAAATGGATACGGAAATGGTACGAGCACAGATACCAAAACAGAAATGGGAACAAAAACAGAAATGGAAACGAAACGGAAATGAGTTTCCAAAAATGGAAACATATATAGATACGGATACAGATATGGATACAGATACATAAACAGACATGGAAATGTGTATGATCATGGATATCGAAACGGATACAGAAACAGAAATAGAAAGAAAGTTCGAAAGTATGAAAAGATAAAAGAAAAAAGAAAGAAAAAGAAAAGAGAATATGCATACGGTTTTAAAGTGGCACAACATGTGCATTTAGTTTTAAGTTCTATCACTTACTGAGCGTTAGGTTCATAGTTTATGTCTTGCCATGTAGGTACAAACACGAGTGAATATGACGAACATATTAAGGAGCAGTTGATGAAGGATTTGAACGGACGAGACTTGTGACTAGCTAGGCTAATGGTATTAAAGAGAAAAGAATTTTGTAAATAATAAGTAAACAATTTGTTTATTGTTCTTTAATGAATTATTTATTTATGCTTCCGTTGTCAAATGAGACAAAGAGATTTTATAAATAAAGTCTTCCGTTGTTAATAAAGATTTAAGTAAGATGTTTTAACGATCGAGTTTTTAAGAAAAGAACTTCGATTTTAATTTAAAAGATTTTAAAGAAAGACTTCCGCTAATGTTTTATAAATGGAAAAGAAAATTTTTAAATTTTACACGATTTTTAAGGTAAGAAAAATTGGGTCGTTACACGTTGGCCGACTAGTCTCAGCACCGACCAATGACCAACTAACAAGCCCACATCTCATATTATCTATTTTATATTTATTTTGTTTAATTCATTTACATTATGTTTTTGTTTCCTTTTCAAAACCATGCATGAAAACTATTTTCGTAATCTTTTGAAAATCTTAATGTGTGATGCTCGTGAATGTACACATTCTATCATATCAATACTACAATCTCTAAACATGCTCAATATCATAAATTTTAACGTAAAGAACTTGCATTTATTAAACATATCATTAAAATAACCTAATTCTAATAAATACCCAGCAAGTAGTAGTACAATTCACGAAACATACTCAATATTGAGCTATTCTAATAAAACAGTAAACAACCTTAATATTCTCCTAAAGCAGGAAACAATCAGCAAACAATTCTTAACTCTTGCGATGTAGGGCTCCAAAGACCAAAACACATGCATATCACTAACCTCGCTATCTTCAATGCAATTACTATAATCCTTATCTTTATGATATTCCCACGTACCTTTGATTTAGCCATTACAATACCTATCAATAAATAACCTTTACAAATCCATAACATTTAATTATCAACAATCACAACTTAATAATCTTAACATCGTCAATACCACTACTCCAATACCCATTTACCAAGTTCTATAAACCATAACAACTAACAATGCATCCCAACCAAACAGAGACTAATTCTAACAATAGAACATAGCCGTACCATTCATTTAATTTCTTCATCCTTCATAAACCAAGCAATATCAACAAGAAGAATCATCCACCCGAACATAAATCTTCCCTTAACAGAACACATTCCATCTAAAACACCCATAACCAAAACATAGGGCATTTACTATCACTCAACCACTAATATACATGCAACAGATTAATATCCAATTTAAATATCCCATGAGATCAAGGAGCAGTTAAACAATAGGAAGCAATAAAAAATTCAATCTCATAGTCTATCAATGCAGTAGACGGACAGAGAAATTATCAAAATCCAACAACAGTGCATGCCATCGAATAATAAACCCATCCGAGAATAAAACAGAACATTATCTCCCACTCTTTTATATTTTATTTTTATTATGACCTCTACCTAAAAATCAAACAACTAGAGAGGAATCACTATACATGAAGTATCCAAGAAGACCCAACCTAGGAGCTTATTCTGTAACGACCTGGTTTTTCTTTACTTTGAAAATCACGTAAAATTTAAAAGTTTTTCTTTTATAAAAAGAACTTAAGTCTTTTCTTTCATAAAAATATTTTATAACTATTAAAAGAATTCTTTTTCTTAAAATCGATCGTTAAAATCTTTTACATAAAATGTAATACCCGAATATTTAAATTCGTGTAATTATTGGATTCAGTGAATATATGAATTATTGACATTTTATAGAGTATTGGAATTTATATATATATATATATATATATATATATATATATATATTGGGGTTACAGATTTAATGAAATTAAATAAAAAAATTTGATGATATGCAATGGATGCATCTGGCGGTCGATCATGGCGGTCGATCGCGTCCTGGTCGATCAACCGGTGCGATCAGCCGGAGTTGGCGAAGCTAGATATGCGGACGATTTGCGTAAAGGCGATTGATCATCCTTCATTAAAAATGATCAACCGTTTGCGTAAAGGCGATTGATCATCCTTCATTAAAAATGATCAACCGCGATTTATTATCAACGTTTGGAGACATAGCTCAATCGTCTGGAACACTGAATGTCTCATTTTTTGGTGTTCTAGTGTCACCCAATGCCTCCTGTCTTAAATAATATTGTTGTAGGCGAATTCTACTAATAGAAGCATTCTTCCCCATCCAACATGAAATTCTAACACACATGCCATCAACATGTCCTCAAATATTTGAATCGTTCACTCGCTCTGTCCGTCAATTTATGGATGGAAAGCTGTACTAAACTTTAACTTCGTATCCATAGCTTTGTTTAAACTTTTCCAAAACATGAAGGTAAACCTAAGGTCTTGATCTTACACAATTGAGACAGGCACCCCTTGTAGGCGTACTGTAATATCTCAATTTTTTATATCAAAATTTAATAAGGATAAATTGGAGAGTAATTAAGGGTATTCGGATTAGTCAGATATTTATTGGAATATTACCAAGGGCGTATCTGATAGATTATAATTTTAAGAGAATTTATTGGAGGATAATTAAGATTAATTTGTAAGGAGTATTATATTGGAGAGTTAAATTTATGTTGAAAAATATGTTATGTAATCATTAATTTGGGGCTTGATGCGGTATAAATGAGGGAAGAAATATTTTGGGAAATTATAAAGTGAAGGAGGGTTACGGATTTTGTAATTTACACATTCGGTTGAGTTGAGGTTGCGGTTTAGGTTTAATATCACGACCAAATTGCATTTTAGGACATTCCCTAGCAGTTTCAGTCGACCCGCAGTCGAAGTTGGGTTGGGTGTCTCGACCGAATTCCATTTCGGGCTACTCTCTGCGTTTTTGGTTGAGTCAGGGTTGTAGGTGGAGTCGAGTATCTCGTCCTAAACGCGTTCCAGATCACACTTGGGGTTTTCGGTCTAACTGCAGTCGAGTGTGGATGAGAAGGATTTGAATCTGTCGAATTAATTGACTTTTCAATCGATTTGCGGTAGACTAGCGGTTGAGCTGCGGACATGAAGGATTTGAATCTGTCGAATTAATTGACTTTTGGGTTGATTTGCGATAGACTAGCGGTTGAGCTGCAGACGTGAAGGATTTGAATCTGTCAAATTAATTGACATTTCGGTCGACATGCGGTCGAGGATTTCAGACTCCTCCCTTGACCAAAAAACCAATTTAAAGTGAGAAACTATTTACTATCAGACAATTTCTCTCTCTCCCTTTGATTCTCTCTCCCTCTTCCAACGTGAATCCCTCCTCCAAGAAGATAGGAACCTTTCCATGTGGCTTTCTCCCAATAAACCACCTTCCATTGGTTTGAGTGATTATCTCTTCAGCCCTAGCACTCACGTGGGTTCTCTTGCCTATAAGTCGATGGAGTCACTAGGTAAGCAGTTTGGATTCTCCCTCATACCTTCCACTGTGTCTGTGTTGCAACTGAGTGAAGAGAAGTGGTGAGTGCTACGTTTGTTGTGTGAGAGTGGTGAGTGTTGTTTGTGAGCTATGGAGAAGTTGAAGTGAGCTCCTGTTGTTGGAAATTCCTGGGTGTGTTACGGTGTTGGTGAAATCCTGTGGCTAGGAAGAAATTGCTGGAGTGACGTTCAGTTTAAGGTATGAGTTGGTTTTGGGATTTTATTGACCGGTTAATGAATCTCTAACTTACATTAAGTTTTGTGGGTCGATTTACCCACTGATTCTGCCTTTGTCTAAGAAGCGTGGGGTGATCGATAGACTGGAATTTTTGTCTTGGTTGCTGCAAACCTTGAGGTAAGAATTGGGATGTAAGTTGACCAGTGGAGACCCTACATTGCGGGTTGTTTGCTGTTTGATATTGAGTATTTCTTTGGTTCATTAACTATGAAATGTTGAATTGCTTGGTTGTTGAATCTGTGAATCTTGTTGATGTCTGATGGAAACTTTACTGACATATTAATAAGGAGAATTAGAGATGATTCTGGCTAGTAGGTTTGCTATAGTTTGGTTAAAAAAGACAAAACTACTTGTTGTAGATTTATTTGTATGTTATGCCTTAATGTCAATTCTGATTGGATGAAGGAAATGTTTGCTATGTTTAGTTTAGATAAACAAAATTGTTTTCCTGTGCTGTCTTGGTTTAGTCACTGTGATATGTAGGTTGGTGTGCTATTGATATTGGACACTTATTTAGTTTATTCATTGTGAAACATCAGTGTGTCATGAACTAATGAGGTAGTGTTAAATTGTTTAAGCATGAAAGATTGAGTTGTTAGATAGAATGTTGAGATTATTTTGTGAAGGACTGCCCTGTTAATACTAAATGGATTTTGTCTCTGATTCATGTCTACTATTGCTTTGTCTGGGTATGACGAAATGACTCTGTGAATGTTTGGATTTAAGCATGAAATTAACTTGTAAGTCCTTGGAGTAAGCATGAGTTGAATCTGTGAATTGTGGGACAAAGCATAGCCAAACCATGTTAGGAAGCATATGATTTACTTGATAATTAGTGGGTAAATCACACACACACACACACACACATATATATTAGTCTCTCTTGACTTTTAATTCACTCTCCATGATTCATTGATAAATGTTGTATTTCCTCTTTATATATATATTTTGTGAACTATACGTGACATTTATGCGTCATACTTAAGACTTATGAAATTGTGAGCATATAGCATGACATGCCTAATATATGTAAATTGGCATGTGGGAGTTCGGGAGAATTGGTGATAGTCTATCGGTGGTGACACCCCGAATGGATGTATCTCCTCCCACGTAGGGAGCAGAGTAACGGTTAAGCCACATAGACCTTAGGATGTATCCTTTTCTCTTGTATGAAAATCCCCAATGTCTTCAACAAAAGAGTATGGTGACGGCATGTGGTGACACCCCATGACCATATGACATATCCATCTCTCGGTTTACCAAAAAAGATAGGGTCTTTTCTGTATCGCATCACATGAGGATGCATGAGCATTATTATTGCATTCCATTCTATTTCTTGCTGAGCATTAGACTCATTGTTTTCTCCGTGATGTAGGTATACAAATGGGATTAGATTTGGAGCAGTTTATGAAGGATTTACAAGCACGAGTCTTGTGACTGGCTGGGTTAAAAGAAGTTAAATGAAAACAAATTGTAAAAGGTTTCGTAATATAATTAATTTATATTCTTAGATGTTTTGTTTAACTAATAAGTCTTCCGCTATATTTTCTAAAAGGTAATTATCGTAATAATGCAAGGTATTTAATTATAAACGAAAAGAACTTCTGCTGTAAATTGTAAAAAGGTTTTAAGTTAAGAATTTAACGATCTGGTTTTATGAAAGGAAAATCTTATGATGTTTTTATAAAAAAATATTTTTAAAATTTCACGTGATTTCAAAGGTAATAAAAATCGGGGTCGTTACACATAAATCTCTTTAACAAACAGCCTGGCAAATTGATCGATTTTATAAGTCATAGCTACCGGTATGAAGTAAGAAACCTTGGTTAGTCTATCGACCATCACCTAGATTGCATTATGTCCTCGTATATAGTCTTGGGTAGTCTTGAGACGAAGTTCATAGTGACATGTTCTCATTTCCATTCAGGTATAGGCATTGGATGTAACATTCCCCCAGGTCTTTGGTGCTCTGCTTTCACCCATTGACATACATGACACAAAGAAATATATTGTGCAATATCATATTTCATCCCAGGTCAGTAATAATGTGATTTGAGGTCCTTATACATCTTGTTATAGCCGATGTGGATAGAAAAACTTGAGGAATGATCTTTGCTTAAGATTGCTAATAGTAATTCTGACTTTCCCGGTACATACCATCTATCTTTAAATTTCATAATCCCATCGCTGGAGATGGAATAATATTGGTATTTTTTAAGAGTGGGGTTCAGTTTAAAATCTTCACATTTCTTATCTTCAATTTGAGCCTCTCTAATTCTTTCTAGTATCGAAGGCTTCAACGTCAAAGTGGATAAAAGAGTAGTTAATTGCGTAGTAACCAACTGCATATTTAGATTTTCAATATTCGTGCAGATTTCATCCGACATTTCTTCACATACCATGTTCATAACTTCCTTTTTTCTACTAAGAGCATCAGTCACCACATTTGCTTTTCTGGGGTGATATTTAATGTGACGCCCCGCTTCAAAACCGTACTTTCTTACTTCAAATTTTTGAGTAAAAATTTTTCTTTTTTTTTTTTTATATACCTAAAACGTGTAAGAGAAAAAAAGTTAAGTTTAACTTGGAAATCTAAATAGCGTAAATAAATCAGAGTAAGCGGAAACAGTAAATCCATTAAATAAAATTTTGGGTTAAAAGTGTAAACCTAATTAATATTCAAAACATAGTTTGAAGGTTAGAGTAATAGTTCATATTTTACAAAACGTGTCTGTCATCAGACACTTTTCAAAATAGTGAAATCTTTCCTTTTTCCCTTGAGCCATACTTCTACTCTGGTCGCGATTGGTCAAGATAATCTGCAAGCTCCATGGGATATTTATCCTCCTCTTCTCTGGGCATTATCATCTCGTTTCCTACACCACAAGTAATACATGAGTTTAAAGGCCCAGTAAGGAATTGAGGTTATGCAGTATGTTTTATGTCTCTCTTTAGTTCTTTCTGGAATGGGTATCGCCCAATTTAGTCTTTTCTTTACTTTCGTTCTTTCATTCATTCTTTCATAACTCGTACATCGAGCGGGAGATTAGAGAAACCCGTGTTGGAGGTATAGTCCTGAGCGGCTTCTAACCACCTATTGTAGCTGGTCCCGTTCCCTACGAGGGAGGAGACCTGTCCAATCTACTTGATTAGATCCGCACTACCCGTCCAGCCCCTAACTCCCCTTTTTCTTTTCTTTTATTTCATTCTTTTCATTTATCAGTTTTCTTTTTATAATGCATGTGAGTACCACCCCAAAGGTGACACTCCCTACTTGTTTCTATTATCATGATGCATGTTTATACAATATAAAAATGACGGAATTGAATAGCGCATATAAATTTAACAGTGCATATGAATAAATAGTATAAATTAAAACGAACAATTATAACAGTGAATTGAAACAGCGATATGAATACCATGCTTGGATTTTTAGAATATGGCAGTGAAGGAAAACTGTAATGACAGGATAATTTCTCCATATCGTTGTAAAATATCTTATTAATGCGCGAATATTTTATGAAGGATTGTAATGTCTTGATTTTCGTAACAGAATTAATCAAGGATAATTATTAAGAATTTAATTAGTAAATATATGTATATTGATTATTTATGAAAGTGGGAATTAATTAAATTGAAGAGAAACAAAAGAAGAAATTAATTAAGAATACCTAATTAGAGGGAAGGGTGATTATAATTTAATAGGAAATCTAAGTGGTTAATGGGAGGATGGAGAGTAAACCGATTTTAGGGGCGGTCTGGTTCACTGCGTTGGTTCGGTCTAGCAAGAATCAAATGACCTGTGGTCATTGGCTTAGTAGAGAAGGAGATGCGAGAGAGGTCAGGGAGAAGGGGGTACCACCTATTTTCTAGGAACAATCCCGTCCCTATCCTCGCCTCCGGGCGATAGAAATCCGCTCCTGTTCCCTGTCGACGGCATGCCTCGAGCGAGACGGTGACGGATTGAGATCTGTCTCTCCCTTCTCGCCTATAAATGGTTTCAGAAGGGGCTCTTCGGGGGGCATTTCCAAACGGTGAGCGACGATTTATCGAAGGGCAAAACACCTCGAGTGGAGACCTCCTGGAGCTGCCGCGTCGGACTTGTTGCTGGAGCGGGACGTTCACCTGAGGTAAGGATCAGGATGCTTTGGCCAGTGGAGGCCCTGCATCACGGGTTTTGTGTGTTAAGCTTCAGTTTTGACTATGGATTGTTGGATTTAGCATGAGTAATTATTCTCTAGATGAATGAATATTGTTAGTGGCTGTTGATTTCTATCTTGTTTAGAGTTCGACTTCTGCCTTGGATCGTTAATGTGAAATTGATTTTGTTGCCTGGGATATACGCTATAAACTGTTAATCTATTGTGGATGAAAGAAAGGAAATCCTGTCAATATGAGATGATGTAGAAATGGGGTTGTGCCCTATAATTGTTATTAACAGTGAGGTTGAGTGAGGAGGAACTGCTCCGTAGGTTTTCTTTCTTGGATTTGTTGTACCCTATAGAAATGATGCTCTGTCTGAATATGGTCGAGGAATTTCTTGTTGGTTGCTATATGAATGTCTCTATAGTTTAAAGCGTATATTGTTCCATGAAAACCTATTATAAATTGTTCTTTGCCACTTGTATAAATTGTTTTATTTCCATTGAGGCTGTTATAGTGCTCTGAATCCCTAGCTATTGTGATAGAATTCTTAAATGTCCCCTACCATTAGTGGACCTTAAGGAGTCGATCTATATGCCGGTTGGATTTATCAATGTCTCTTGAATAAAAGAATTGGTTAGGAAATTCCGTGTGGGTTGTTCTTGGGAAATTATTGGAACAAACTATGTGTTTTGAGTGAGGTCTAAGAAGCCCAGAGGTGCACTGTAAATCCCTCCTTTTTGTGATGTTACTATGATGGGATTTAATGCCTTGATTCTTGTGAATTTAATTCCACATTTTCTTTTTGTGAATGTCATTGTGAATAGTTAGTTAACTCCCTGTTAATAAATTTAAAGTCATGGTTGAATAATTGCTTTGGTGATTTGCTGAGTACATTTGATTCACTCTCTAAACTTATATATTGCTTCCATGATACCTTGATAAATGTTGTGCTCCTTTTGTATATATATTGAGAACTCTACGTGGCACTCATGCATCATACCTAGGGTCTATAAACTTGTTGACATGACATGCATAATAAACGTAAATAGCCATGTGGGGGTTCGGGGGTTACGGCGACGGTCCATCGATGGGGACAATATATGACGTATCCCCTCATTGGGGTGACGGTTAACCACGTGGGCTATAGTGTTCGTCATTTCTCTTGTTCAAAAAATCCCCAATGTCTCAAACAAAATAGAGTGGTGATAGTCAGGGTAGTGAAGCCATATGTGTATCCCCACGTAGGGGTGACAGATAGGTACGTGACTATATGATGTATCCATTCTCTCGGAATAACAGAAAAAGATAGGTTCCTTTTTTAATTGAATTAGCATAAGACATGCATATAATGAGCATTGCATTCATTCTTATTCTTGCTGAGCGTTAGGCTCATTAATTTCCCCGTGATGTAGGTAACGATGATTGTGAAGTGCGGGTCAAGGATGAGACATTCTAGGACGATCCCTTGGGTTATCAGCCAAATTGACCTGATGGTGATGGCTCACGAAAATAGAACCGGGTGTTTTAACTAATTTTGCTTATTTTAAACACGGAATACGTTTTGTAACTCCAGACTTTCGTTAAAACCCCTAAACTATGTTTTGAAGTTTCACTTTTAAATTCCGCTTATTTAATCTCTAATATGATATCGGTCGAATTTAACTATTTCGTTGCATAATTATGAATGAATTAAACAAAAATTTTCTTATCATAAATTTTAAAATAAAGAAAAATAGTTTTAAATAAATGGGGCCCTACAAAAACGGCAGTTGCACATGCTATTAATTGAGATTAAACATTAAATTTACAGTGAGTTATTTAAATGAACTAAACATGCTTAGTTATCGTAAAATGGCATAGATGTGGCAATAATTAAACGGAAACATACTTAGCCAATAGATAGCAGAAACATGCTTAATAATTGAATACGACTGGAAACGTACTTAATAAGTTGATACGAGCTAAGTCCATGAATCGACCATAAATAAGAGGACTAATGATATGTTACATTCAAAAGTAAAGCGTGATTTAAATCTTTTTAACTAGAGTTAACAATCCACTTGAGGTTACCGATTATTAACACAAGTCATAATAGTGATTTATCATGCATAGTTGTATTAAAGGAAGTTAACGCTCCAAAACAGTACCAAGAATAACAGCATTTTTAGGCTAAGTCTACCACCTGAACAAACAATATGAGGAACAACATTTCAAATAGAATAGAGTTACTATCTAGAAATTTGCTAACAGGTTATTCAGACGTATCATTTCCTTTAAAATCTTCAGTTCATCAGTTCAAGTCATCAATTCATATCGTAGCAGTTCATTATCCAAATTTTCTATCGCAGAAAACATTGAGTTGCAATACATAGAAAGCATTTAGTGCAGTAAAGAAATTGCAAAAATTAACACAGAATATCAACAATAGAAATAACACAACTCACACACACTATTTGTGGGTAAGGCCACCACTGGCCAAGACACAACCCAATCCCTATCATTTGATGAAGAAATCAATCATGGACAGTAAAAATCCCAGCTTGCTCCTTAGCTTACAGAGCCTTGCTTCACCCACGTAACCCACTGAAGGACTCTCACGAACACTCACGAGCTCTCAGAGGACTCCCACAACTCACTAGACGATTTTCTCTCTCGCAGGAAACTCTCTCTCCCACGCAGAAAGAAAATGAATGCAGAGGAAGGCTAATCTGGCGATTAAAAGATGAAGCCTTACCTAGAGGGGGACACACGTACACCAACCAGAGAGGGAGAGGCATTCGTCGACGTGGAGAGGACATGGTCCAGGCATGGGCTTCATCTCCTTGTCGCCTGGGTGCGTTTTAATTGACTACGCGACAAGAGTTTATATTATTAAATCCCTAATTTTTTGTGGGTCTGGGACATTTCAGACGAGAGGAGTCATCCTAGACTCGTCCACACGCGTCAAAAATCGCCATTCTTCCTGATAGAATCATGCTTTTGGATGAAGGAAGGCGCTCTTTCCTTCATCCGCTTTCATTCGAATCTGCCATTCAGATGAAGGAAGGTGTCCGAATCCTACTTCGCATGTGTCCAAAACTGTCCAGAAATTGAATAGATTCAAAATCACAGTGTCCACATGCATCCACATTCGTCCGCATGCATTTGAAAAGTCGAGTTAGAGACAAAGGATGAATTCAGACACAAGGGCTCCATCTTGCATTGTCCCAAAATGCAGGGACGACGTTCCATGCGATTTTGGATGACATTCCTCGTCCCAGTGTCGTCCGCCATCGTCCGAATTTATTAGATTTCAGTTTTTCATCACATTTTCACACTTAATTTTTATTCCATAATCTTTACCGCATAATTACATGTCATATTATCCTGAGAATTGATTATATCGCGTATACGGGAACAATGTTATCGGGGTATTACATTTAATTTCACAGTTATAGTCCTTCACCAATTTTAACCACAGTCGTTGTCTCATATTCAATTCCTTCTGGGCGAAGATGTATTTTAAAATTTTATGGTCCGAAAAGATTTCATATCGCAGCCCATATAGGTAGTGTCTCCATATTTTAAGAGAAAACACGATTGCAGCAAGTTTTAAATCATGCGTGGGATAGTTTGCCTCATACGGTTTCATTGTCTAGAGACGTATGCAACTACCTCCCATTCTGCATGAGTACGGTGCCCAATCCATTCTTAGATGCATCGCAGTAGATAAAAAATTTAACATCTTCAACTGTCAGGGACAAGATAGGAGCCGAAATTAAACAACATTTTAGCTCTTGAAAACTCTCCTCACATTCGTCCATCCACCAAAATCATACATTTTTCTTTGTTAAGCCCATTAAGGGTAGTGCAATTTTCAAAAACCCATTCATAAATCTTCTATAATATCTCGCCAAACCAAGAAAGCTTTTTACTTTTCCCACATTCCTTGGTTGAGACCAATTAACTACTGCTTGAATCTTTATTGGGTCCACTTCAATACCTTCCCTAGAAATTATGTGGCCAAGAAAACTCATTTTAATTAACAAGAACTCGCATTTAGAGAACTTCGCATACAACTTATGCCTTGCCAATATAGACAGAGAAATTGTTAAATGTTCCCTATGTTCCTCCTCAAAGCGTGAATAAATTAGTATGTCATCGATAAATACAATGATGTATTTATCCAAGTAATCGCTAAAGACCCGGTTCATCAAATCCATAAATACCGCTGGGGCATTAGTTAATCTGAATGACATAACCAGAAACTCATAGTGTCCATATTGCATCTTGAATGCAGTCTTAAGAATGTCATAGGCTTTACTTTTAATTGATAATATCTGGATCGGAGGTCGATCTTTAAAAAGACATAAGCTCCTTGTAATTGATCGAACAAATTGTCAATTCTTGGAAGAGGATATCGATTCTTAATAGTTACTTTATTTAACTCACGATAATCGATGCACATCCTCATCGACCCATCCTTCTTCCTTACAAATAAAATCGGTGCTCCCCACAGTGAAAAGCTGGGATGAATGAATCCATTGTTAAATTAACTCCTTAAGTTGGTCCTTCAATTCTCTTAATTCAGCTAGGGCCATTTTGTATGAATTCTTTGAAATCAGTTCTATTCTAGGGTGAAGGTCAATCACAAACTCGATTTCACGATCTAGAGGTAATTCATGAAGTTGTTCCAAAAAACATCCGAAAAGTCTTGAACAATGAGAATTTCCTCCATAGTTGTTTTTGATGCAACCGTCGTGTCCAATACGTTAATGACAAACCCTTCATCTCCATTTCTCATTAACTAGTCAGCCTTAAGCACAGAGATCACAGTCAATCTGCCTTTCTTCTTGACTCCAATAAACGTATGTTGTTTGCCATCAGGGGGAGAAAAACAATATTTCTCTTTTTCTACAATTAATTATTGCTTGGTGTTGGGATAACAAATTAATACCTAGAATAATGTCATACCCTTTCATGTCTATGACAATCAGATCAATATAGAAAATTTGATTATTTATTTTTACAACATAAGCCCTTAGGTTTCCATTGGTAATTAGGTATTCATCAAAGGGCAAAGGGACACAATAATTACTCTCTTCTAATTAGGGGAAATAGTTTATCCTTGCACGAAATCCCTTCGAAATTAAGGAATGAGTAGTGCCAGAATCGAATAAAACATATGCCATTATATCATTAACATAAATCGTTCCTGATACAATCGAATTTGCAATGACAACTACCCATCATTCCAAGGAATTTAAGTAATAACTTCAACAATATGGTGTACCTGACACAACAGCAGGTCTGTCATCCTCAGCCAATTCATCCATTTGTACTTCAAGTGCTTTCTCACCATATAGAGAGAAAGACTGTTGGTGACGCACCACCAGAACCACCGACTCTAGCTGAGCAAACTTTTGCAATATGCCCAGACTCCCCACATTTAAAACACTGACCAGTTCCCATTCGGCATTCCCCAAAGTGGTTCTTCTTGCACTTTGGGCATTGATTCAACTGTTGAGTCCTCACATTAGATGGGCTAGAGTTTGCCACATTCATCAGGCGTTTATCCTTCATCTGTTGTATTTCATATTCTGAAGGCCTTTTTGTCCCTTTGTACATCATGGGTCCAACCTTCTGTTGCTAATTAAGTGCATTTTTCCAAAATTTCTAATTCGCCTCACGTTGTTGAACCACCATTAACTCAGCATCTTCAACTTCTAATGCCTTAGCAACAATCTTTGAATAAGGGATGTCCTGAGTACCAGAAATCTTAACTCCCCTGAGAATCTCGACTCTTAGTCCATCGACAAATTGATGGACCTTGTGCTCATTGTTTACCACCAGGTGTAACGCATATCGAGAGAGTGCCTCAAACTTCCTCACATATTCAGATACAGTTCTACTTTGGCGCAATAGAACAAACTCCAATAACTTCTTCGATCAGACAGTCTGGCTAAAATACTTCTCATAGAAGATTTCTTTAAATTGATCCCATGTCAAAGCTTGAACATCGCGTGCTGCCTTAACAGTATCCCACCAAAACATCGCATCTTGGATTAGCAGGTACGCAGCACATGAAACCTTCTCGGTCTCCCTAATTCTTGTGTATTCAAACATGTCCTCTAGAGACCAAATCCACTCCTTAGCACATATAGCATCGGCCATATTCCCACTAAAGCATGGTCGTTTAAGTCTCCTAAACTTCTCCCAACTAGCTTTAATTGGAACCACCAATTGATGTTGATTCTCATTCCCATTCTCCCTTTTTACAAGGCGTTCCACAATTGTTGCCAAGTAATCCAGAACATCCTTTTTGCCATTGCGTGGAGCATTATCTCTTGACCAATAGTATTCTCATATCCAGCAGATCCATTTCTATCGTTATCATTATCGTTCACAATATTGGCTTGAAAGTTTCCTTTGGTTCTCCTGGTCATTCTATTATCCTACAATAATATTGTTTTTGTTTGATATTAGCTATTTCAAAACACTGATTAATTATCGTAAGGAACGTATTTTAGGAAGCATTTAATTTAGTAGGCAAAAAGGGGTACTTATATTTTATTATTTTATAGTTACAAGTTTAATGTTCCTAATTAAACCTTAAGCTAATTATTCTAGGAAAAGTTTAACTAATTATCTATTACACAACATTTTATATCAAAAATACTGATAAAACTAAGTAACTACAAGCAATTTACACTAACACATCAATTCTACACTAACAGAACAATTCATACTATTAGCGCAATAAACAATGTAACAAAGAACTTATAGTTGAAGAAGCATGGTGCAACCAATCTTGTGTTACCAGCAGTCTATAGAATCGCTTTAGACTCAGTTTTGCTCTGACACTATAATTGTAACATCCCATTTTCATTTATGAATTTTTCATAAAATTTTGAACATTTTATACTTAATTGAAAAACATCAGAGTACGTTACGTGGAATAAAAACATTTGACTCTCTTATAGAAATAACATAATTAAAATACTTAAAATACATAATAAAGTCTTTATGCCATTAAAACAACTTTTATTCATTAGAGACATAACCCTCGAGGTCGTTCTGTCCATAGTTACACAAGCTTGCATTGCATCACACTTCTCTAACGTTCACCTCAATCGGCTCCTACATCACATGAGGAATAATGAGCCTATTGCCCAGTAAGGAATATATAATGAAATGCAACTGTAACCTCTATGACAACTCTACATGTATAAGTCTGATATATCCGTAAGCTGGGTGAGAGCAACTTCTCCAATTTTTGAACTCACTAAAAATGAGCCCACTTACATTTACATTCATTTACTCTTGGGTGAGAGCAACCTCTTTAGTTTCCGAACTCACCCCCATTGACTAAGAGCAACCTCATTAGTTTTCAAACTTACTCAAACGAGCTATTTTCTACATCTGAGCAACCTCTTCAATTTACGAACCCACATAGAAAACACCATTTATTATCTTCATTATTAACCCATGAGATGCATGACGTACAATCCTACTAACATGCCTATATGAATGTCACACAGCAGTTCATATATTTCACAAACAATGTTACAAACAACTAACAGACAAAGGTTATAATCTGCTTCAACTAAAATTTAACACTACACATATTTCTACAACTATTTATTTAGGATACATACTATTAAGCAATTCTTTTATCATATTATTATTCTAAACTTTCTATGTTCATATTATACACCCAGACATCATTATTTGTAGTGTAACATAACTAATAAGTTTTCTATTTGTTTTACTTCAGGTAGGGGTTATCAACCTAAGCAAAATGTCTATTAACAATTTATCAATGACGAAAAACTAACTTATTTAACCTCTAGATTTATCCCAAATAATATTATAATTTAACAATAAATAATAGGGGAGTTTAGTTAACTATGAAAACCATTTTATCCATGTATAAACCTACGCCTACATCACTAATTAACATCTTACAGACTTTCTCTTATGGTTTGGTTTTCTAAACCGAAGACATAACAACAACGGGTTATCCCTAATTAGCAACATGCAGAGGACACAAAAACAACAGGAGCCACCACAAAATGCCAACCTATTGATGATAATAAAGAATAACAATAGTAAAATCTCTACAGAGTGTACTAGTATGCAAACCCACCTCGTTCTCCTCACTATCCATCTGTAATTTTGATTCATTTTCTTCACAACAATTAGCAAACCATCAACAGAAGCAACACTACCTATCATTGAAATCTAATTATTACAGCAAACTCACCAAGGAAAGCATGCAGAGACAATTCTTAGCTATAACTCTATCACATAAGCAATTTTTTCAGAGAACAAACAAGGAAAACAATATTGTGTAACACATCAAAATACACAAACATCCTACTCTTACGATGTAGATCCTTTCAGACAAAGCACACACATTATTCCATACCTCACATAGCTTTTCTTTTCCTTTAGCAGCGATCCCCTTCACCATCGACAACACTCACAAAACAACTCATAGAGGCAGTCCCCTTTCTCTCCAATTTTTCTAGAGAGAAAAACTTCAAACTCTCACGCTCTATAAGTATTAACCCCCTAGTGACTCCTTCAGCTTCCCAAGGAAAGTGAAACGTCAAGAAGGACACGTTTGGACATCATCTGAAGTGCCAAGAGACGAAGCTCTTCCATTTCTGGCATTTGAATATCTTTTCCAGAAGGTGTTTTAAATGGCGATCGATCGATTTAACTCTTAGATGATCGACCAACATTCGTTGAATGACCGCCAACAATTTAGCTTCCATTATCGCTGGTCGATTGCACCGGTCAATCGACACTGAAGCTACTCGATCGCTACGATCGACCGCCAACTTCTTTCCTCTATTTTGTCTGATTTTACCTTTAGTTCTTCAATTACTTTAATTCCTCTTTTCCCTCAACAATAAATATTTACATACCTATAATTCAAACAGTTTATAAAAGCACCAATATCTCACATTTTCACTTAATTAAATAATTACACGAAACTAAATACTCTGGGGTATTACAATTTGTTTAATAATGGCCATAGTATCGGCCGTTTGCTGAATAATTTCGGGGCCAAGTAGTTTAACTTCACCTACCTCATCCCAATATAGTGGAGATCTGCATTTCTTCCCATAAAATGCCTCATACCATGCCATACCAACTGTAGCTTGATAGTTGTTATTGTAGGCAAACTCCACCAACAGTAGCATTTTATTCCAACTGACCTGAAATTCAAGTACACAAGCTCAAAGCATGTCCTCCAATATTTGAATCATCCTTTCCAATTGGCCATCAGTTTGAGGATGGAATTGTAATGCCTCGTTTTCGTACATTTAAAACATATAATTTTGAAATAATTTTTCTTTTATAAAACACAACGGAAGACTTTTCCTACTAAAACATTTGGAAATTCCATGAATAAAATTCTTTTTGTTAAAACATTTACAACTTAGAAAAATTGAACTTCTTAAAATAAATCTTTTTACAAATTGAAAACCCTTTACATTTCTTTTAAACTTTTAGCATGGTCCGCCACCAAGTCCGCAACGTGTAAATCCTCCATCAACAGCTCCTATCCTTGATACTGTTCACACCTACATCACAAGCCTTAAAATATAAGCCTAATGCTTAGTAAAAAGTGAAATGCATATGAAACATGTAATGCCTTTTTATAAATCATTTTCCCATTTTTCTTTTCTTTCTTTATACTGCCATTACTGTTTTACCATTGAAACTCAACTCAATGCCTCAATCATAGGGTAATAACCAGCTAATGCCTCTAACTATGGGGACCACGTCTGCTAAGCCTTTATACATGATTTTCTTATACTTAATAATCTATCATTTATCCAACTAAAGCACCAAAACAACAATATCAAACACATAGCAAAGCATTACATCTCCAAGTAATGGCGTGATCACAACCTAACATCTACTAAACTCACACTACAACATGATTAATTCACTTAACAAGCACATCATCTTTCAATTTACTCAATGAGTCCTTAAACTAACATCATGATATACAAGCATCACTTCTAACATAATTAACAGGATCAACATATTCTATTCATAAACCAAAATATACTAAAAAACATGCTTCTAAATCTCAGCAGATAACAAAATCAAACAACTCCTATCAATAAGAATCATCAGCAGTAGTAACTTCTAATTATAGATATCATCGACATACTTTTAACAGCAAAAAAATCCAGAACTAGGTAAAATGAAATATGATGCATGCTCATCTCTTATATGTTAGAAAAGAATCCACCCTTTCTATTCTTTAATCATAGTCTCATAATATTAATCTATGATATTGGAGATATTTGCCACAAGGAGTATAGTTACAACCTTAGGATCTAACCTTAGGTAGAACAGGTTACTCAATCCCTACGTGGGAAGAGATACATCATCACACAATTCTCCCAAGTAGATTTGTTACTACCTCCCTAACTTCCAATTCCTATTTACATTCATTTAACTCATTTCTCTCCCGTGCAATGCATGTAAATACCAATCTAGTCATGGCATTCCTAATTGTTTCAAATCATGATGCATGTCAAGCAATGCGAACAGTATATCAATACTAAAACAAACAAGGAACATACTAATTTCAATACAAACCAATCGTAAGTACATCTAACATCACAAGTAGTAAACAGGCGAGTAACATGGAGGAGCTTCAACTCCATCAAATTATCAAGCAATATAAACTAACAGGGAATAAGCCACTATACAAACGATCATAACATGTTTACAGATTACACTTTGTTTAATAATGGCCATACAAACGATCATAACATGTTTACAGATTATAGAAGCATACAATTTTGTCACACGTAAGTTATCAACAATGTCTTATTCATGTACGTTATCATCCTCCGATCTACGTCATGCTATCCAACCAGAAAATTGTTAACTAAATTCTAGGATATCATGCTTTATTTCTCTACCGATCACAATAAATAAAACAGAGAACCATACCAATATAATAACCTTGGTATCATGGGTTTTTATTGTACAACAGGACTCTAATAGAACACCATTAACAAATCCTCTTCAACATATTCAATTTAGTTTTTGTTTCTATCAAGCAGTAGCAGGAATGAAAACAGTGTTATATCAACAACAAGTTTTTATCCTATCAAAGCAGTAGCATCGAATGAACACAATAGCAGAGGGCAAAATACAGTATCAATAATAACAGGAAGTAGGTAAGTTCTATGGATCATTAACAGGAAGCAGATAAGCAGTCGAAGTAGAGAACATTTTCAATAACAAAACCACACAAACTCTATACTTGTGGTGTAGGCCACCACTGGCAAAAAACACACAATTACCACTTAACTTCTTTGCCAATCCATACTTCTGCAGAATCACTTTTGAAGCTTCCCTTACACTGTGACTCTTCTTCTCCAGAAGACCAACAACATACAGTGGCCCAATCTTCACTTTAAAATCTCAGAATGCCCTAAGTTCTTATCCCCTCTTCTGCATTTATAGAAACAGCAAATGGGAGGTGGCACCCAGTTAGAAGCACATCGGTTTTTCATAAAGAGATGGCACTCAACAAAGCAGCCATGTGTCCCCACTCTCTATCATGCATTTAAATAATTTCAACAACAATTTCGACAACAGTTAATTTTTTCGGTTGATCACCAATGTGAGGATGATCGACCGCGACCATTGAAATCAACGCATCTCGCAAATTCCGATCGATCACCAATGTAGTGGACGATTGACGGCTCCTCGTTCTATTGACCACTACCATTTTTGCGATCGCCCCTGTGATCGACCAATTCCAACATTGCAAGATTCTCTGTTCGCCACTATGATTTTTTGTGGTCGACCCTGTGACCAATTGATTCCAACGTTGCAATACATTGCAAAGAAACTGCTTTGGGACCGGTCGATCACCTCCCCTAAAAATTAAGGCAGATTCTATCACATTTGGGACCGGTTGATCACCTCTCCTTCAGCTGATCGATCGCTCCCAAATGTGATAGAATCTGCCTCAATTTTTCACGAAGGAGATCAACTTCCCTTCATACAATTATCCTCCACCCTTCAATATTTCCACTTCTAATCATTTTATACCTTAATTAATTTGACAATGCCTCTAACTTAATTTTCATACTTATATTTATTCTTCACTCACAGGGTAAGAAGTGGTTTAAAAAGCATTGTAAGAAGCCTCATATCAATTGGGATACACTAGTTCAATGTTTGACCTAATTCTTGGCCGAGTGAGTGCCTACATTCAAGGAGTTACCATCTTTGCATTCATATCTCTCCTATCTTAGCAAATTTTGGCATGAAAGTTTGAGAGATATTTCCTCACATATAAAAAGTGTTTATTTCCAAAAGTCATGTGTAACGACCCAACTTTCCTTTCTACAAACTAACATTTTTGAAAGACATTTTTTTTGGAAATCGCATAAAATTAAAACTTTTGTGCAGCGGAAGACTTTTCATTCTTAAAACCATTTAAAAACAATAATTATAATCATTTTCTTAAAAACCCTTACAATTTGGTAAACTTATTTTTATAAAACACAGCGGAAGATTTTTATCAATAAACCAAAATGTTTGAGAATACAATAAATAAATCTTTACAAAGCTTAAAACAACGAACTCTTTACAAATTATAAACATTTACTAACTCATTTACACTTATCCTTTTAACCTTTAGCCTAGCCAACCACTAAGCCTGCTACGCACAAATGTCCCATCAACTGCTTCTATTCTTGTTGCTGCTTACCACGCATACTTACATCACAAGACTTAAACTATGAACCTAGGGCTCAGTAAGTAATATAAAATTTAACTATGCAATGCACATGCTATGCCCCTTTTAAAATCTGTATGTAGTTTTCTATTTTTCATTTCCTTTACCGTTATTAGTCTCTTTTATGTTTTCGTTTTCCTTTGCATATTAGTCTCTTTCTCATGCCTTTTATGTTAGAAAAGAATCCACCCTTTCTGTTCTTTAATCATAGTCTCATAATATTAATGTAGGACATTGGAGATAAGAAGAATAGATACAACCTCAGGATCTAGCTTGGGTAGAACATATCACTCAATCCTTACATGGGAAGAGATACATCATCTCACAGTTCTCCCAAGCATCACCGTCACTAAACTCCCCAACCACCAATTTCTATTTACATTCATTTAATTTGTTATATTAATCTAGGACATTAGAAGACAAGGAGAATAGATACATCCTCGGGATATAATCTGGGAAGAACTTATAACCACCCGATTTTCCTTTCTTAAAATGTGTCATTTTTAAAAGAGATTTGTATATGAAAATCACGTAAAATCAAAAGTTTTGTGTAGCTGAAGACTATTCATTCATAAAACTAGTTAAAGATGGTAAATAAAATCTTTTTCTTGAGAACATTTATACTTTGGAAAACTCATTTTATAAATCATAGCAGACGACTTTTATGAGTAAAACAAAACAATTTAAATATTTTACAAACCATTTCCTTTTAATCCTTTACCCTAGCTAGCAACCAAGTCACAACGTGCAGATACTCCATCATCTGGTCCTTTTCTTGTTACTGTGCATAACTACATCACAAGACATAAACTATGAGCCTAAAACTCAGTAAGCAATATAAAATATGCAGTATGCGACATGCCATGCCCTTTTAATAAAACATATGCAGTTTACGTTTTCATTTTAGTATCTTTTCTATTTTCTGTTTACATTGTCCGCTTTGGTAGGGATACGACAGGTATCCACCACTATTATCCCACCTCATGTATTTATTCCTAGGATCAGACAACAATGCACTACGATCCTCAAGATCAGATAGCAAGGCACTATTATCCTCAAGATAAGACAGCAAGGCACTATGATCTTGGAACATGTCTCAACCATTGGGGGACCAATCCACCCAAAGTCTCAACATATACTTTAGGTTCTTAATTTCCTTTATTTTTTCTTTCTTTAAAACCTTATGCATGAAAAACCATTTTCGTAACATTTTAAAAATCATGATGCATGAATGCACACAATTCTATATCCTTAGTATAATTCTCAAAGCATGATCCATATCAAATCCTTAACTTCAAGAACTTAAATCTAATAAACACATCATTAAAACAACAAGCAACACACAACAATACATCCTTCAACAATAGCATTATCAATAACCTATTAATCTAGTAAACACAGACATAAAACAAATCCAAACTATTGCGATGTAGGCCTTTCAGCAAAACACAAGCAATATCACTTATTTGGCGGTCCTCAATGCACTTGACTACTTATGCTTATCCTTCTGAGTATTCATGTACACCTTCAAAATTAATAACATTTAATCATCAATAACCATCCCAATTTCTCAAACGTATAACTTGATACCATGCACATCTACTACCATTCAATTCAAGGATAATAAAAAATTAAACCATATTAATCATTCTTTCCCAGATTCATTCCCATAGTACACGGGGTAGCTTCAAAACCCACTTATTACTTTCCATAAAACAATCCATAACATATCCTTAATTATTTCTACCAACACAGTAATTAAAAAGAGAACCATTTCCAAATTACAGAACATATTCCATCTGAAACTAATGACAACCCTATATCTCAATAACTTATTAATCATAACAGCTTCTCAATAATAATTCCTCAATATCCAACATGCGTAACAGAATAGCAATAACCCACACATATGGTAGTCAACCAACAGTGGCATTATAAAATCACAGACTAGTAACCTCAACATTATTTACACCATTATTCCTTATTATCACGACAATATTCTAGCAGTAGGAAACTCAACCTCTTCATCATTTCCATTAATAGAATGTTCAACCAATTTTATCATCGCTATAATGAATAGAGAACAAACTATATCAACAGAACTTAACTCATTCACCGAGCCAAAATCTCAACAACAATTAATAGAGCAGTAAACAAAAGAAAACAGGGAGCACTATAATAATCCTTCACTATTTTATCTTCTACAACTATTCCCATAAAATATATAACATTAGCAAAGGAGTTCACATCATCTGAAGCACACCTGAGAAGACCAGAGAGCTTCTTCTCCTTTTTCTTCTTTCTTCTTCTTCTTTGCTTCTTCCTCTAGAGAGCTCCCCCTCTTTCTCCTTTTCTTTCCCTCTATTTCTCTTTCACTATTTCTCAATTTCTCTCTGCTCCTTTCTCTTCTCTAGAGAGCTCCCTCACTCTCTATGTCTCTTTTCTATCTTCATAGAAGACTTCCCTCCTACACCTCATTTATCTCCATAAATCTCACCTACCTCTTCATCTACACTGCCATCTGTAAAGGGGGATGCGTGGAGAAATTACAGAAAATGTTGCCTCGGGATTACATTTTTCTTCGGGGTTGGTCGATCAACGATCAATCAGAGCAACATTCAAAAACCGATTCTGCATTTTCAAGTCAGGCCGGTCGATCATGTGATCGACCACCACTAAATTCTCTCGGTTGATCAATGATTGACCAGGCCAGTGCCACTTTGCCCATCTGCAATCTCTTCACCACTGTGACTTTTACCACGTGTGATTGACCGTCCAACTCCGCACCTTAGCGGCTGATCCTCGATCGACTAGTCCGACATCACCAACCAATATATACACCACTGTCATTTTTCTAACTTAACACTTCCCTTACCACTTTTAACCAATATTCCACCAATTATTCTAACCAATATTCCCCAATTATTCTAACCAATAATCGGTACTAATTATATCCAAACTTATTACGTTTACTAAACTTTTTTTTGGGGTATTATAATACATAATAAAATCATCCCAAAATCTTTAATAATTCACAATTATGATTATCCTTAGTTTAAGCTTAATTTTGGGTATTACAGAATAGGTCACTCAATCCCTACGTGGGAAGAAATACATTATCTCGTAGTTCTCCCAAGCATCACCATCATTAAACTCCCCAACTACCAATTCATATTTACATTCATTTAATTTGTTATATTAATCTAGGACATTGGAGACAAGGAGAATAGATACATCCCCGGGATCTAGCCTGGGCAGAACAGGTCACTCAATCTCTACGTGGGAAAAGATACATAATCTCGTAGTTCTCCAAAGCGTCTCCGTCACTAAACTCCCCAACCACCAATTCCTATTTACATTCATTTATTATGCTTAAAATATCCATTTCATTTAAAAAAACCATGCTTAAAACCATTTTAAAAAACATGACACGTGAATGTGTATAAATGCATACGATTCTATATCCTCAATTTAATCCTCACAGCCTGATCAATATTTTTAACTTAAAGAACCTAATTCTAATAAAGATAGCATCAAACAACAAGCAACAATTCATTCTCAAGACATGATCACAACCTATTACATCTAGTAAATGCAGGCAGTATACAAACTCTAACTCTTGTGATGTAGGCCCAACAACAAAACACAAACAATATCACTTACTTGTCGTCCTTAAAGTGTTTAGCACTCTGATTTAGCCTTCACAATACCTTCACCAATCAATAACATTTAATCATTAACAACCATTCACAGGGTTCCATTTTAGCGTAACAATATTCCTTAACACTATTCATCATAGTCTTAACAAACAGCAGTCTTCTTAGCACATAATGAACATTCCTCTGCCTAAGCATAACAAATACCAACTTAACAAAATCATAAACAACCAATAACTACTCATCAATATCCAGTGAGTAGAAACGCAATAGAAGAACCTCAAATCCTCAAACAGTGAACCAATAGAGATATTCCAACCTAACAATTTTCATCCACTTATTTTCATCAACACCATTCCTCTTTCATGATTATAAGACAATAAAAAGAGATTATAATCACTTCAAGCTATCAACTACTAGTAACAATCACCAAGCAGTACAACAACAGGGAAACAAACTTCCATTAACCAAAGAATATAACATATTCCGTAAATTAACATTTTCCCTTACTTAGCATTTATATAGTTGACAGAACAATGGCTAACCTAACAACAGAGAGCCATAACCAAACTGCAAATTAACAACCCATTTCCAAAAACATAAACCAAATCCTTCTACGTGGACAATAACATAACCCAAACTAAGCAACAATAAGCAGAGAGCGTAAGCACTTCATCCTTCATCTACTTTTAACATATTTTCACTTAAAATTCATAAAAACCAAAAAAGAATGCAACTTTGTATTACTTGAAGTACACCCGAGACATTGTTGATCTCCCTTTTCTTCTTCTTCCTCTTCTTCTTCTTCCCTCTCTTTCTCCTTTCTCTCTATTTCTTTTCTCTGCTTCTCAATTTCTCTCTCGGCACAGCTCCCTCAATTTCTCTAGAGAGCTTCTCATTGAACACTCTCTCTCGGCCTTCAGCTTTCTCCAGAAAGCTTTTCTCTCTCACTATCTCTTTTCTATCTTCCCAGTAGCTTCCCTTATACTCTTCACACAACCTCATAATATCTCACCTAACTCTCCATATATTCTGCCATCAATAAAAGAGGACACGTGGAGGAAATCCCAGAAAACACCTTGGGATTTACATTTTCCTCCAGCGGGAACAACACTTAAAAACCACAGTTTTTGAAAACCCAGTGGAGTAGTTGATTGATGATTGACCGCTAACTAAGATCGTTTGATCGAGCACGACAACGCTAAAAACCCAATTTCTGCATTTTACCGTGAGGTCGGTCGATCACCAATTGACCGCCAGTCAATTCTCCTAGTCAATCACTGATCAACAGAACCGAAGCAGCACGCCTTCATCTTAGCCACTGCCATTTCTTCTCTTCTGCCTTTTTTGCCACTGCCTTACTTAATCGCTCAACACAATATATATTTCACTCCTTAACTGAAATCTCTACTTTTCTTCATATATCATCATTCCAAACTATACCATATGCATACCATAAAACACAAATCTATCTCCTAATCATTTAATTTCCTTTTCTTCCACAATCACACTTAGCCTATCCAATCCTCTAATTCAATACTATCAACAACATATAACTCTAATCATCCTCACTTAGTTTCCTTATGAAAAATCAAGGATTGGGGTATTACAATCCATAATAAAATCACTCCATAATCTCCAAAATTCACAATTATTATCATTCTTAGTCTAACCTTAATTCTAGATATTAATCACATCATGAGAAGAGGTTTTCAATTGACAAAGTTATTGCGCCCTCTAGTGGACATAGAAAATCTGTCGAGAAACTGTTTATCCGAAGTAACTTGCAAACTTTCCTTTTGGGTGGTGCATCATTAGATGAATTCCCTTTTGTATATACATGTCATCACCGAATCCTTCAATCCAAACAATAATGTCTTGCACATTATTTATCCATGGCTGGTGCATTTCTCTCTTCAGATACACCTCATTAATGAATCCTTCAATCCAAACGATGATGTCTTCCATCTTTACTTATCTGCTGCAGACACATTCTTTGCTACAGATACACGTCATCAATGGATCCTTTAATGCAAATGACATTGTTTTCTACCTTTACTTATCCACAGTGAACACATTTCTTTCTATTGATGATACAGGTCATTAATAGAACCTACAATCCATACGATGTCATCTTCCACCTTTACTTATCTATTGCAGATACATTCTTTTTTGTGGATACAAATCATCAGCAAATTCTTCAATCCAAACGACGTCATCTTCCACCTTTACTTGTCTGTCGCGGATGCATTCCTTTATGAAAATACTCCATGGCCACCAACTGTAACATCTAATGAATTTCTAAGTGATGAAAGGTATTTGGGATAAATAAATATTGTTGGGTTATTAAATAGATGAAATTGACAAAGAAAATGGCAAAAATTAACGTTGTTATGAGTCGTAATGAACAGTGGATGGTTGATTGCAAAAGAAATTGTTAGAAGGAAGAATCAACATTGTATTTAGAATATGGGGACAAGGTAGAGAGGCGGAGGCATAAAATGCTTTCGTGGATGGGAAGGATGATGGCCATCAGATGTAGAATAGGATGAGTGGATGATTTATTGATCTTTGGATGGAAACGCTTGGCAAATAACAAATGGCAATATACCCTCAGAAAATGAGTATTCGCTAAGAATATTCTCAGGGGATATGATTGTGATTGCGGCTGTAGCAAACATTGCCGCTACAAGACTTATTAAGAAGAAATGATACCGTTTTGGTTAAGTTACTTGCGTTAAATAGTTAATTTTTGGGAGAAAGGGCAGTCGTTAGATCATGAATTAGAATTAATGAGAATCGTTGGATCAGGAACAAGATGCTCCCATTGAAGGGAAAGATTCTCTTGCAGGAGGGACATGGCCAATAAATAAGGAACGTCGTCGTTTGTCGATGGGATATGTAATACACAAAATTAAGCTTGGACTAAGGGTAATGATAGTTGTGAATTTTGGAGATTATGGAGTGATTTTATTATGGATTATGTAATACCCCAATTTTTATAATCGAATTAATTAGGGATGATTGAGATTTATTTGATAAGAAAGTTGATTGAGGGAAAATATTTGGAACATTAACTAAATATGAAAAACTTAAGAAAAATGTGCATTGATGAGTTTCGGACGTCATTGCGAATGCTGCGGATGAAGAGACTTGCGTTCGCAATGAATCTGTACAAATCTGGGACAATTCGGATGACTTGCGGACAAAGCGGATGAAGAAACTCACGTCCGCAATGAATCTGTACAAATCTGGGACAATTTAGACGATTGCGGATGCTATGTGCGGACCTGATTTCTCATCCAAAAGACACATGTGGATGGTACAGACAAAGGCTAGGGATGCATTTTCTCATCCCAAATCGAGTTTCAGACGGATGCGGACGATGCTGCGGAGGACACGTCTCGTCCAATTATTGGGAAAATCCGAGAAACCCATTTTAACCCCTCCTCTCTCTCTTCCGATTTCGTTTCTTACACGATTAAACCTCCCTCCTCCAGACCTTGTTGCGATGTCCAGTCCACCCAGAAGGTGTGGAAGCTTTTCCACATGGCTCTTGGTGTGTGGACCTCCCCTCCTTGAATTGGGAAATGTCAGCATTTCCCTTATGCAGCTTGCAACTTATCCTCTGCTGCAGCTCACTTTTCCCTTCGTCTATAAGTGGTAAGCTTAGTGTCTTTGTTTACTCTAGCAACTGGGAGATCAGGGTTGAGTGAAGTATCTGCAAGGATGTTCTGTTAAGTGTGAAATAAATTAGTAAGTGGTGTGAGTAGCATTGGAAAGTTGGTTATTTACTGCTATTGGATTTCCACCGTGAAGTTCGAAGGTAAGAATTTAATTTGGAAATTTATGACTTTGGTTTAATTGAGATCTTCCACTGTTAGAGTTAAATTAGTTTGGAGTGGTGGATTTAAACTCAAATGCCATGCTTGTTAGGAACCGTTGGAAGTTGGAGAGGATTATGGAAGTACATTGATTGCTGCATTGTTGATTGTAGCTACTATTTCATTGTGATATACTGCTGGAAACTAATGTAAGAATTAGAATATGTAGTTGGCCAGTGGAGGCCCTACATTACGGGTTTTGTTTGTTAGTTAATGATTTCTTGCCTTGTGCATGAATATGAAGCATGAAAGTTGGTTTAATGCCTTGCTATTGTTGCTTGTTGCTAAATAGCTGGAAAGCTCAAACCGTCACCATGATGAATACCGAGAATAAATTTGACGAAACGCATGAAATTAAGAGTTGAAATATTATACTGCTACCTTGATGAAAGGCGCAAATTTGATAGTGGATTTGAATTGAAAAAAAAAAAGCATAATCCATGGAAATCAGTAGTTACTGTATAGTTGATGAATTGAACTGAATTTGGTAGAATATTTGGAAAGTTGTACTGTTGATTTCTCAAACTCATTGTCGGTATGCTTTGTGACTAGATCAGAGATAAATTGTTGAGAATAGAGTGTAAATTCCTGCTCATATGTTACATTGGAATCTTTACGTTGGCATTAAACTGTGATTTGAATTAACTACTATCATCTTATAAATTGCATATTGTGAGTCAAATCATAGTAAACTATTCTTGTACTCACTGTTGATACAATTGGGTTTAGCATACCAACATTAGTCAATTTGCTTAAATCAAACAGGAAAAATGTAATGACAAATAAATAGGGACGAAGTTGAACTCTATATCTGGTCGTATTAGGATATGTTATTCTTGCTCGTATTGTTAATGAATAATCCTAAAGTCACATTGTCTTGAATTAAATACTTGTCGAAATCTGGATATTTTGATAGATTAATATAGTGCCTTTCAATTGAGTTTCCAATAGTGATTGTAGCTTAATTGATTGTGTTTCCATTGTATGTTACTTCCTATGATTTAGTTCGTGGCATTCTTGCATCATCCTAGGGTTTATGAAACTGTTCATATGTTGTATGTCATCCTAAATATATGTAAATAGGCATGTGGGGTTTCGGGAGAATTGGGAATGGTTGTCGTGGTGACACCCCTATTGGAGTGCCTACTCCCACTTAAGGAGCGTGAGGTACAGTTAAGCCACGGGAATCTTAAGATTCTCAATTCTCTTGTACTGAAATCTCTAACGCCTTCAACAAAATGACTTGGTATGGCTCATTGTGACATCCCGATTGGCGTGGTTCCCCATAGGAAATACAGGTTAAGCCACAAGATTAATTGACTTACCCATCGCCCCAAACTAATAGATGAGTTACGGATCTCCTCTATAATGCATCGCGTGAACATGCATCATATGCATTGCATTTATTATTCTGATTCTTGCTGGGCATTAGGCTCATTGTTTTCCCCGTAATGTAGGTATATGTGCGAGAACAGATTGTAGCCGTTGATGGAGTATTTGCACGATGGATCTTGTGACTAGCTGGGCTAAAGAATTTAAAAAAGGGAAATTATTTGTAAAAATGGTTTGTAAATTATTTAATATTCTTTAACATTTTGTCTTAATTCCACTGTGTTTTATAAAAAGAATTTTATTACTTATTTTGCAAAATGTTTTAAGTAAAGAGTTTTAACGATCGGTTTTTATAAAGAAAAGTCTCACTCTGATTTTATAAAAGAAAAAGTTTTAAATTTTACACGATTTTAAAGTAAATAAAAACCGGGTCGTCACAGATTATATTATCCCAAAAATAAGTTTAGTAAACATAATAAGTTTTGGGTATAATTTATACCGATTATTGGATTGAGGATTGGAGATTTATTGTATGATTATGGAGTAAATTATAAATTATTGAGGAATTGGTTAAGGATTAAAGTGTAAATTATTGAGGGATATCTTTAATTGAATAATTAAAATCAAAGAGAATAAACAAAATAAAAATAAAATAAAGAACGAATGGTTTAAAGTAAAACATTTGTGGTTGACGTGAAGCCACTCCCATGGAAAATGTCTAAAAATTGGACTTTCATGTGGGACCGATTGATCCTGAAAAAAATTGTAAACCCAGTTTTAATGTATTCTGGCCTAGGAGAAGTGGAAATTCCTAGGCGACGTCTCTTGTGGTTCCTCCACGTTTTCTTTCCCTTAAGAAATGGCAATGCCTTTAGGTAGTTAGGTGAGATTATATTGGGATTTGAGGGAAGTGTTTAATAAAAGACTCGGGAAGAAAAAGAAAGGCAAGGAGGGAGGAGAGATTATGGAGAAGGAGCTGATATATTTTGTGTGAGCCAGGGAAGAAGAGTAGAGAGAAAGGAAAAGGGAGAGAGAGAGCAGCGAGGGAAGAAAGGAGAATGTGTGAGCAACAAAGAGAGAAATAGGAGTAGAAAAAAGAAAGAAGAAAAAGGAAGAAGGAGAAGCTCTCGGATTCTTTAGGTATTCAGCGTTCTCCTTGAATTTTATGAATTTTATGAGAATAATTGTGCAAGATAAAATAGTTAAGGATTATTGTTATGCTCCCTGTTTTCTTTCGTTTACTTCTCTGTTATAGTTGTTGAGATTTTTGCTAGGTGAGTGAGTTAAGTTTGGTTTATGTAGTTTGTGTAGGATTGATATACGTCCATAGATTGGGGGGGGGGGGGGGGGGGGGTGAATATAGCGTACTAGTTATTTCATGCGATATTTAATCTCTAATAACCCTAAGTGATTTAATGCATATAATTAAATAAACCAATTACACATATATGCAATAATATAAGGAGTAAGAGTAAGAGAGTGCAAACGGTTAGTTTATGCGGTTCAGCAAACCCGCCTACGTCCACGCTCCAAGTTCCACTTGAGATACTCTAAACAATTGGCTTATGGGTGCCAATAAAACCGTTTACAAATTGACTATTAATGGGGCGTCACCTTTGACTAATTCTAAGATCGTCAACCTTTGACTATTGCTGGGCGTCACCCGTTGATTGAATTTTTGGGTTTCAATCAAGCCTATAACTATTGCGGGGCTTCACCCTTAATTTGACTATTGCGGGGAGTCACTCAAGTGTGATGAATTCTTAGGGAATCACCCTTTACAATTTAGTACAGTATAAAATTGGAAATTAAAGCACAATCTATCTAATCCGAATTCTCCCAAATATAACTCACAAGTCTATGTGTTGGGGAAAATTGGATTTACAATAAGCTCACAGTGTATAGATTGGAGTATTGATTTTGGCAGGGCTTCGCCTCGAATCTCCGATCGTTGTTGAGAGCTTGGAGTGATCTTCTATTTATAGGCAGTGGACTTTCGGACGTGGAGCAAGGAGTTTCGAATATCCACATGTAGCCGTTGGAAAATATCCGTTGAAAATATAGTCGTTATTCACAATCTGGAACTTTCGGACGCTGGTCCTCATGCGCACTCGTCCGCATGGCACAAACATTTTCCTTCAGAATGTTTTCCGCTTTATCTGCACTACGTCCGCATCGTCCGCTCTACGTCCGAACAAACACTTCAGACATAGAATCTTGTCTGCATGTCATCAGATTTGCATCTGAATTGTAGCATAAAATGGACAGATTCAAAAGTCCTGTGTCCACATTTGTCCGCACCCATCCTCGCCTCATCCGCAAGAATAGCCTTCAGATTGGGATGCAAAGTCTCGTTCTCATCTCGTCCTAGAGTCAGCAATCCTGGGCTGGTTCTGAAGCAGACTCTCGTGCGCATCAGTCCGCACGTATCCGCAAGAATTCAGAACAGATTGGGACGTGTTTTCATTTCCGCATGCCATCCAGAGCCCACTCTAATTTCACCCCTGAACTATACTAAGTCCTTAAATGATATGCTACATTACATGGACTCAATTAAACATGTTAGAACAATTATAATACCCATTTTGAGGGTATTCCCAATAAACATGGATATAAATATTATTATAAAAATGATAAGAATAATATCCAGAAAATACAAAGAAAACAATACAAAATACAACTTATTGATTTATTAAANCGCCCATAAATTGAATGTTGGAAGGAGTCACCAAAATGTGATGAATTCTTAGGGAATCACCCTTTACAATTTAACACAATATAGAATTGGAAATTAAAGTACAATCTATCTAATCTGAATTCTCCCAAATATAAGTCGCAAGTTTATGTGTTGGGGGGAATTGGATTTACAATAAGCTCACAGTGTCTAGATTCGAGTATTGATTTTGGCAAGGCTTTGCCTCAAATCTCCGATCGTTGTTGAGAGCTTGGAGTGATCTTCTATTTATAGGCAGTGGACTTTTAGATGCAGAGCACGGAGTTTCGGATGTCTGCATTTAGCTGTTGGAAAATATCCGTTGAAAATATAGTCGTTATGCACAATATGGAACTTTCGGATGCTAGTCCTCGTCCGCACTCGTCCGCATGACCAAAATGTTTTCCTCAAGAATGTTTTCCGCTTCATCCACACTTCATCCGCGTTGTCTGCACTGCGTCCGAACAAACACATCGGACGTAGAATCTCGTCCGCATGTCGTCAGATTTGCGTCCAAATTGTAAAGCAAAATGGACAGATTCAAAAGTCCTGTGTCTGCATTCGTCCACATCCGTCCACGCCTCGTCCGCAAGAACAACCTTCAGATTGGGACACAAAGTCTTGTCCTCATTTCATCCTTGAGTCCGCAATCCTGAGCTGGTTCGGATGCAGACTCTTATCAACATCAATCCGCACGCGTCCATAAGAACGTAGAACAGATTGGGACGAGTTTTCACTTCCGGATGCCATCCAAAACTCACTCCAATTTCACCCCTAAACTATACTAAGTCCTTAAATGATATGCTACATTATATGGACTCAAGTAAACATGTTAGAACAATTATAATACCCATTTTGAGGGTATTTCCAATAAACATGGATATAAATATTATTATAAAAATGATAAGAATAATAACCAGAAAATACAAAGAAAACATTACAATATACAACTTATTGATTTATTAAATTAATCACCATTTTAGTCATCATCAAAATACAACTTAGCCTAACAAAAAGGCTAACAGTTTTTTCCCTGTTCTTCATAGCGATGACAAAATTGGTTGAGCATTCTGTTAATAGAAATGATGAAGAGGTTGGTTGTCCTAATGCCAAATTATTGTCTTGAAATAAGGAATAGTGGTGTAGATAATGTTGAGGTCGCTAATCTGTGATTTTATAATGCCACCGTGAGTTATTGCTATCTTGTTATGTATGTTGGTTATTGAGGAAATATTATTGAGATTATGCTATTAAAGGAGTTCTGTTTGGATAAAAGATAAAGAAATATGCTTTGTAACTTAGAAATGGTTCTCTGTCTAATCACTACTTTGGTGGAAATAATTAAGGACATGTTATGGATTGTTTTATGGATTGTAATCAATGGGTTTAGTGAAGTATTTACACTTGGATATTATTTTGTTGGTGATGTATGGTTAAGGAACGTCGTCGTTTGGCATTGGGATACTTCCGCTGTTTGGAGTGTTACTGTTAGGTAACGTATAATGAACAATGATATTGCGATTGCATTGGTGTTTGTGGATAGAAACGCATTTGAAATTGTAAGGAAATGAAGTCGTTTTCGTTAAATGCTCGTGTTATATCGAGGATTTGAGGGAGCATTGGTGTCCACAAATGGAAGGGCATCTGCAATTATGAGTGAACGACATCATTTATATTAATGGCAGTGATGCCATGGGAGAAAAGGCATCCACTGGATGGACCAATGCCGATTTGGAAGACAACCTGTGCCTTCTGCAGAAGCTTAAATATGAAGATGCAACATCGAATTATGGAAATGTACAAAAATGACTGCGTATTTGTCTGAACATCCTTTCCAATATCGACAAATCGGCAAGGCAATTGTGACTCACCAAAACCAATGATGAAACATTGAAGTTTTGACGAAGAGGAAATCAACACCTACCTCTTCTCTTTCTCCTTCGCCAGCTATATAAGGAGATGAACCGTGAGGGGAAAAGAGCAAAAAATAGATTCAATAGTGTGATGACCTGGTCTTTCTTAATCTTTTAAAAATGCGTGAAATTTAAAACTTTTGTAAGACAACTAAAATTTTTCATAATCAGAGTACTAAAACCAAACCGTCAAAATCCATTCATTACATTCGTTATGAAAATTGTTTATCAAAACATAGCGGAAGCAATAATAATTTATTAAAACATAGTGGAAGCGAAAAATTCTAATTAAAACATGCCAAGTAAATCGTTACGTTTTACAAATTACTTTACTCGTCTTTAGCCTGACCAGCCACAATTTATGCCCATGTAAATCCTTCATCAACTGCTTTGTGTTTTGTTCATCGTTCTTCTCGTTATACATGTATACCTACACCACAAGTAAACTGTAAACCCAAAGGCTAAGTAAGGAAAGGGAATACGCAATATGATCATGTCCCTCTTTAGTTCACTTGGAATGGGTCTGCCCCAAACCAATCTTTCATTTTGTTCATTCATTCATTCATAACTCGTATTTCAAGCCAAAAGTTGAAGGAACCCATGTGTGATGGTATAGTTTGATCGGCTTCTAGCCTCATGTACGCAAACTAGTTCCTTTCCCGACAAGATAGTGGTATAGCCTAGCTGCCAGACTAGTTCCGAACTACCCATTCGCCCCCCAACTTCCCATCATTCATCATCGTTCATTTCGTTCGTTCATTTCATTCGTTCAATTTCCTCACATCATGCATGTGGGTACCACCCCGAGGGGCATCCCTACTTGTTTCTATTATCATGATGCATTTTGACAAAATATAGAAAAAACAATAATTAAACAATGAATAGCAAGAATAGCATAAATAGTAAACAATGAATAACAAGAATAACATTAATTGAACGCAAACATAGAAGCGAATTGAAAACGACATATAACATGCTTGATTCTATCGAACATAACAATCAAGATATGGCAAGACAAATATACTATTAACTACAAGGTATCTAAGCGAATTAACATGCTTAACAATGTTATAAAAGTTAAGATGTAGCATTAATAAATAAAAGAGAACATACTCGATAATTAACTAATAGAAACGTGTTTAACAAACAATTAACGAGAATATGCTTGATCTATAATCACAAGGTGTAATACCCCGTTATTTCCCCATCTTAAATGACATTACGAATTTCGTGAAAACTAATGCATTATATTGCGGAATGACATTTTGGAGTTGATTGTTATCACATAAATGATTGGGAAGTAGTTAGGTGTAGTTTATGTGAGAAAACTTAAGTAAAGAAGGGTAGAAATTGGGGTTGGGGACGCGTGAGGATGCAATTCCCGCTTCCTAAGTGTGCATTGCACTCTTGCGGACGAGTCCGGACAAGGAGAGTTGCGTCCGCATCGAATTTGTCCTAATCCAAGGTACCTTCAGATGCTCGCAGACAAGTGCAGACGAGGTAAGGCCTCATCCGATTTGCCTCTGTCCATTTCTTGGATATATGTGGACATGTGCGGACACCTCATATGGATGCCAAAATGCATCCGTACATAGTCTGCAAACGGTACTGACAAGGATGAGGATGCCAGTTCTTGTATGAGGAAGCAGCTTAGCCTTACGATTTTTCCCTTGCGGATGAATGTGGATGAGACCATTGCTTCTGCACTCGTCTGAAAGATCGCAGATCTGCGTCAGAAAACGATTTAAAATTAGAAGAAATGGACGTTTAACCAATGAAAACCACGATTCTCCGACACCAAATCGCCTTCCAGAACCAACCAGCAGGGCTGTCCCCTACCCATCCCCACAGAGACGTATGGATGGTCTCCCAAGGAGTTGAGTCGTCCCCTTTATCTTCAGCTTCCTCTCCTTCTTTGTTCAGTTCTGCGTTCCGGGAAGAATTCCTGCGTGAGGTGTGGAGACCAAGGGGTCCAGCCATCCGCGAGTGGATTCTTCAACTAGGTAAAGATTGAGTAAGTCTTGGCCAAGGGAGGCCCTACACCATAAGTAGAGTCATTGTATTTCGTTGCTTGAGTTCTATGTGTCTATGCTTGTTTTCCTTGATTTTGATTATGGATGTTGATTGAGTTGGATAGTCTCTTGTCTAGTTGTGCATAGATTTGTGAAAGGAATTGTGTTGGGTCACATCTAATGAAGAGAAGAGAATGATAGCCTCAAATTGTTGACTACTTTGTTATGCCTTGTTTACTCTTGGAGATTTCTAGCTCTTGAAGCTATGTTTGGTTTCCATTTGGTTGTGAGATTTTTTGGATATTCCTAATCTATGTTGAACTGAAAGGCATTAGTAGTTAATGTTTGGTTGTTTAATTTATACGATTGTCATGTTCATTTCTATATGTGGTCAATCCTTAGATAAGCATGATTAGATCATAGCATGAAATTGTTGTTAGCTTCCCATTTAATTCAAGCATGTATAATATCTGTTTAGCTATTGTTGTTACTCCGATTTGTAGAGTTTAATATCCCACACGTTGTTGTTCATTCTTCACGTTTTTATTGCTATAATTCCTGTCAAGATAAAGCATGTATATACATTCCTTTTGTTCGCTTTCATATATCGTAGTTACTGTCAAAATGTATATCGTATATGCATGTTCAATACGCTGTTGTATATCGTTAAGTTTTGTTGGATTTGAAGCATGTTAACACGTTCTAATTTTCGTCAAATTAGAAAGGATGTTAGAAAAGATTTGAAGCACGTTAAATTGTAAAACATGTATACTTGTTTAGCTCGTTGCCACACTTCGTGTTTGCTATCGAGTTATACGCATGCTTATCCATTTAATTGGCTGTTATAATTTTTGTCAAATAGAGCATGTATCACATGTTTTATTTTGCTGCCATGTTTCTTATTCGTTGTTAGATTGCAAAGCACATCTGTTCGTCCTAATTTACTGATATGTTTAACCTTCGCTGTCATATTTGCCAAGCATGTATGCTCGTTTTATTGCATTGTTATATGTCACGATTCAGATGCACGTATGCTAGTTTTAACTCGCTATTATGTCTCAGAACTTACTGTTAAATTAGGATGCACGTATGCTAGGTTAATTCCCTGTTGTATTCGCATATTATTGTCAGATTATAGAGCATGATTATATTTCATTTTGTTGTCATATGTGCTATTAATGCCCCGTAATTCGCTGCTTGTATTTATTGTTGATTGTTCAAAGTTTTGCTAATTTTGGAATTAAATGCTAAATTCTGCGATTTGGTCTCTGTAGTTTATTCATTCGATTTTATTGATTGTATAGATTTATGGATTGGTTGAATGTATGGTACTCATAGATATGTTATTCGTTTTGCATCACCATGCATTCATGACATTAGAAACCCTAGGAAAATACCACCAAAAGGGGGTCGGTATTTATGTGTGAGAGGAAAATGAAGAAAATAAAAGAATGTAAGGGAATTGGAGGTTGGAGAGATGGTCCGGACCTAACCGGTAGACTCAAAACCCCTTTTACCCTTCCCTACACGGGTTGTGCGAGATTTTCTACCATAAGGTGTTAGGTGTCGGGTACCCACCATGTCTCCGCCAAGAATCTCCAATCTCCCAACTCGATCCACGAGTTTATGTTATATGTAACTATGAGTAAAGAGCGGCTTCGGGCGGATCCCATCCTGACATAATGAGTTAGAGGCATTCACGTTGTATTCCTCAATTTCTTACTAAGACCTTGGGCTTACAGTTTACTTGTTGGTGTAGTTGAGAATCAAGAAATGATAATACCTGGAGTGGAGGAGGGAGTATTCTCCATGGAGGACTTGAGTTATCCGGCGAAATAGACCTGCAGGTTATGGCTCATGATAAACAGGACTTTTAATTTGGAATGTTTAACTTTTAATTTGGACAACGGTTTGTAAAACTATGGATTTCCTAGGATTAAATGTGTTTCCACTTTACTCTCATATGGTTTTATTCGTAACTAAATTATCGTATGTTTCGTTAAATAAAGAGAAAAATTTTTACACAGTAAAATTTTAAGGAAAAATGATTTATAAGTAAGAATGGTCATTACACAAGGTATCAAGCTAAACTAATTATACATGCTTATCTAAACAAATGAAATATAGACATGCTCAACAACAATAGAAAACAGTGACATGCTTAATACTCAAATACAATTGAAACGTGTTAATAAATTGAAAAGAACTAATAATAGAAACATTCTCAATTTCAATAAACTAAACTAAATACGCATGCTCATCTACATTAACCATTCCTAAACGTGCTTGATAATTAACTAACAATCAACTAATAGATCATGCTCAATAGCTAACTAATGGGAACATGCTTGATTTATCACTAAAAATACTCAACTACGGCTAACTATGCATACTAATCTAAACACAACAAAACTTAAACATAATTAACAAACAGTTGCTGGAATGTGCTTGATAAACTAACTAATTATGCATGCTTGTCTAACTAACAATTATATGGAATTATACTCAATCAATAGAAAACGGAACATGCTTAACAATCGATTACAACTATAACATGCTAATTAAATTACATTAACTAAGCATGCTCGGATTACTTAAAGGAACTCAAATGATAGATTACATTCTGATTGATTGATTATGTTTTTATTCAAATTGATTAAACATGCTCTTATTCAATTAATTAAACATGGAATGAATTCCATTTAATTAAACGTGCTCAGTTTAGTTAAATATGTTAAACATGCTCATACAATTATTATCCTAGGTAATCTACACATGCTTGATTAACGAAATGAAGTAAGCATTAACAACTAAAAAGCTACAACAAATAACACGGTGAATTATGCAGGAGACTACAGTAAGTGAATATAATAAATTGTACAAAACAGAAATGAAATTCTCTATTCATTCATAATCATACGTACACATCATATCATCCTTCATTTCCTCATTCTATCCTACAACTTAACGTCATCGATTATCATTCATTCATCACACTTCCATTAAAGTAAACATTTGCAATAAAAGACAAGAATTATATTTCCTAACTAGTACCAAGAACAACAACATTATAAGATAGATTTCACAATGGTAAACTAATCTATCTACACATGCTTATTTGAATAAAATAGAACATAGACATAATTAATAAATTGAAACGAGTCAATAACTGAATTAACCTAAATATGCTCGGATTTAAGAGATCTACAGTAAGCAAACCAACAATTACAAGTCCTAAGAAGTAATCACAGCAATTAAAACATTTCACAAAATTGAATCATAGTTTATGTAGTTCATAACTCATCCATGCTTATCACATCATCCTACAAATCTTCCATTCATCACTCATTCCATCCTTAGGCATTCAATTTCAACATTCACAATAAGGATATGTACAGAAATTAAACAACACAGTTGCAAGATATAAATCAAAGGAATTTTGCAAGGAATTGACAGCCATACATCTAGCACAACACACACACACACACACACACACACACACTACTTGTGGATAGGGTTTTGACGACCAAGACTCTACCCAATCATTACCTCTATTGAAGAATTTATCTCACGGACAGCTATGACAGAAATTGACAATTCCTCCACCTATGGAAGTACATGATCACTCCACCTCCGAAATTTTCCTAGGATGAATTTACTAATCTAAAATCTCCCAACACTTCAGAAGGCCTCTCCTCACTCTCTCACTCCAGCGGGACACTCTCGCAGGGGAAGGAATCTCAATCTTCCAGAAGGAAGCTTCAAATCAGGTTTAAAAGGGATGAAACTTACCTGGAGGAAATCGACGTGTACCAATTATGGAGGAGAAACGTGTGAAAATGGGGGCGACGTGATTCAGTTGTTGGAGAATTGTATCTCCAGAGCTGATTTCGTGGTTGCCATCCCAAGTTAAATCCCCAGATTTTGTTATTTAAAATTTATTCTTCGCAAAACTGTAATGTTTCAGATGCCAATTTGAGTCCTGGTCTCGTCCATATGTCGTTTGAAACATCACTGTGCAGACAGAAATGAGGATTGGGATGACAATTTGCGTCCTGACCCCTTTGAAAATCTGTCCGCAAGCGACATTCGGACGCCAAATAGTGTCCGCACCTCATTCGTACCTCGTCCGAATGTAGCCAAAATTGGTACAGTTTCAATTCAGACACAAGCCGCACTCGTTTGCCATCGTCCGCTATCATCCAAAGTGATCCAGGAATTGTACAGATTCAATTCGGATGCATCTTCATCTCGTCCGCACACGTCCGCTACGTCCGAATGTACCCAGTTTGCAACAGAGTCTAGTGAAGACGTGAGATCCTCATCCTTACATCGTCCCAAAGTTCAGGGATGGCTAGCAAAGCACTTACGAACACCATTCCTCGTCCTAGAGGCGTCCGCATGCGTCCTAAACTGTCATGGACAGTTTTCCCTACTTAATTTTCATCCCATAATTACCCCTTCATCCCAATAAATCCTAATTATCCTCCAAAGAATTCTTAAGTTGTAGTCTACGATTACGTCATTGGTAACTCTCTGACAATTAGCCAATAAATCCAATATTACCAATTACCCTTCAATTTTACTTATTAATTTTTGACATATAAAAGGTCGGGGTGTTACAAATAGAGTTAGAAGTTATACATTGGAGGTTTGTTTCCCTGAAGGTTGTAGGCAAGCTAGGAAGAAAAGACAAGTAAGTAATAGTGAATGCTTTGGCCTAAACCATCTACATCACAAGTTATCGTTTTTAAACTTGTTTCTACACTCTGTTTGGTTGATGTTATTGTAGCAACCCAATTTTTTTTTTTCTTTAAAAACCAAAATGTACAGTGGAAGACCTTCCTTTTTAAAACAATCAAACAAAAGGAAAAATACTATTATAAAATTATTTTCTTTCAATCTTGAAAATATACATTTTGTTCATATAAAACAAAACCATTTTCGTAAACTGTTTCTGTTTAGTTTAGCCAGCACAATCTCGCCGTAAAAACCCTCCATCAACTGCTCCTCCTCTCTTCCCTCTAGTATCATCACATGTATCACAAGACTTAAACTATGAACCTAACGCTCAGTAAGAGATAGAATAAAATAGCAATGCTTATGCTATGCAACTTTTATAAAATATATGCAGTTTTCATTTTCAAAAAAGAACCTATCTTTTCTGTCATTCAGTTTACATTTCATTTATTTGTCCAAACGTTGAAGTTCAAGAGAAAAGATACACCATATGGTCCATGTTAGGCTTAACCGTCACTCAATACCAACATGGGATGAAATACATCCATCTGAGGTGTTACCAAATAGAACTGTTACTAATCTCTCTCGCTCCCAACGCCCTTTTATGTTTATTTCATTCCATTCCATTTACGTTCAATGATACAATCGGTAATCATTTAGCCCAAATGAATGTTATCCGCTTTGGATGATTGGCCTGCACGGACTTGTTCATAAGCTAGTGTCCCATTCCACTAGCCCAAAACACATCCAATTGGTATGGATGAGCACCAATTTATCATTTCCAAAACAATGCATAAAACATTTTCGTAACTTTTCAAAACCATGATACATGAGCATGATTACACACAACCTCACATGTGCTAGCATATCATCAATGTATCCTCAAAGCATGAACATCAAAGCATCAAACAATACATCCTCGAGCAACGAAGTGATGAAGACTTATATCTAATGAAACCAATCATCAAGCATCAAATCCTTTAGCAAGATCGAGCACCACATCAACATCATATCATCATGTAATCAAGCATCAAACACAACAACACGCCTTTAAAGCATAAAAGCCCTAACTCTTGCGATGTAGCCCGTGAAGGGAAAAACACACACATCTATTCTTACTTCTTACTCTTGGAGAAGATGAGAGATGTTTCCTTAGGATTTCCTCTAAGCTTTCCAACTTGCCTTTCCTTTCCTTCTTATTCTTCCCCTGTAACCCAAGACTCTCTTTCTCTCCTCTCTTTTCACGGTTCTCCTTCCTCTCACTTTTTTTCTCTAGATTTCTCCTTCACAGAACTCACCTATTCTCCCTTTCAGCTTTCCCTCTTTTCTCTCAGACTTTGCTCTCAAAGCTCACCTCTTCCTTCATCTCACAAAATTTCCCCCTTTCTTCCTCAGCCTTCCACGGCATATTTCTTTATATAAGCTCAAACCTTCTTCAACTTTCCAAAACATGAAGTGGCTCCCTTAGAACAAAAGATGTGGTGACTCACCACCATTTTATCCAATAAAAACAAGACATTCCTACACATTTTTGGCAACTCTTCAACTTCCTGGTCAATCAACTCCTTATCAAGATCGACCATGAAATAGCTTAAATCGACTTTGCCTTTTTTTTAGAAAAATCAGTCGATCACCTTCTAGTGGACTTTCGACCACAAATCGAAATTCTACAATTTGTACTGACCGTGATCGACTACAATTCCTACCTTGAACGATTACAAATCCTTAAACTTCACAATACTGAAGAAAAGTTGGTCAATCATTGAACAACCACAAAAGACCTTAATTTGAATCTATAATATTTTGCCATGAAGCCGATCGACCACTCGTTTGCATGATTTACTAAGATAACTATCTTCAAGTGTTTTCGATTAAGTTTTAAATGAAAAAACATTTATGGAAATGTGAAACAAAATTGGGATGTTACATAAATCACCTCTTTATTATGTTCTTTATGCTCTAAAAGTGTGCTTAATTTCAGGATCAAATGGTTTAATTTCTGGCTCATCTTCTTTAATGCTCTTTCAAGACTACGACCTTAAAAAAACTAGATTTTTAGGGATAAATAATATTAGAATTTTAATTGATACTACAAATAGTAATTATAAGAATATTATCTCAGCAACGGCACGAAAAACTTATTTTGAAATAATATATCTAAGTGAAAGTGTACACTATCGTAATAAGTAATATAATGATTAAAATTGAGCATCATACTTATAGAGAATAATTTATAAAAGTTTCCTATAAAATCAATTTAAACTTCTACATTGAGAGTGATCAAAAGACATGATATTTATGATTGATGAGATTATTAACTAAAGAATAAAAGAAAGCTACTAAACACGTTAGATAAATATATGAGAAAAACGATTAAGAATCAATTTGCCTCCCTTTATACATTTTCGTTTACGTCTCACACCAAAGCTACCCCAACATCAATTAACTAACTCTGAACTATATAACATAATAATCTGTTAATAAACTATAATACATTTTTATTTATTTATTCTTGTCATATGTTTATGTAAAGATTTAAGAAAAGATAATAAAGTTCTAATAGAGTTATGTGATACAAACCTATATATCTATAGTGAATGTATGAAAAACAGTAATTTATATCTAATGCTAACTACACACATTATTCAATATAAGTTCTAGATTCAAGTTACAGTTTGGCAGATACGAAAAATAATTTATGATTTAGACAATCGCCCTTTTACCATAATAATAATGAAACACAATATTGAATAAAGTAATTGATAGAACATTACCAAATTAATAACACATAGACATCAATAATAAAGTTTGGTACTTTATCATTTCAATCTAAAATAAAGTTAATTCATGATGAAAAATAAAGAACACAAAACAAATAATAAAACACGGTTCATAGTAGAAGAAAAAGAAATAGTGAAGAATCCTATGCGGTCGTCAACCGTTGAGAACTCCTTGCTATAGCCGTAAAGAACACTTCTAAAATTAAATAAATTGAACTCAATTGAAAACTCTAATCTATCTCTAACTAATTGAATCTCCACACTAGATCTAAGTTGTTGTACTAATGGTGTCAATTTCTTTTTCGATAGCTTTCAGGATTTGAATTTGGTAATCTTCGCAAATCTTTGTTAATCTTTCCTAATTTGAATTTCCTTACTTGGCAAGTAATCTGAGTGAATATTTCCTTAAATATTTCTAGAAACTTTCTTTAATTTTCCCTTTTAGAATCTCCCACATACATGGAATTTTCTTTTTCGCAACATTAAATGAAATCATTGAAATCTATTTCAAATCTTCAAAAATATATAAAAAATCATATAGAATCATAAAATAAATCATTTAACTTGAATTCTTACATTGTTGTAGAAAAACTCCTATTTTCTATAAAAACACCTATAATAATACCAATAAATTCTCAAAATTCATGCAAAATTATATCCAAATAACTCTATAAAATAGAGTTATCACCTCTCACCTTTTATCACTTTGCCTTTAATTTTCCCTTTCGATGGTTATCCTTTGAATTTGAAAAATATGGAGGAGAAACGTAGTGAGCTTTTATAAAGTTGAGTAAGTTAACTCTAATGCAAAAGACTTCCCAAATACAAATGAAATCACTAATCTAGGTAAGTCTTGACACATGTGGTGTAACATCCCGTATTTTAAACATGCGTAAAATTTAAAATAGAATTCAAAACTTTCTTTTCGTACAAACATCAGTCTCTTTTTCCTTCATAAAACCCGATCGCTAACACCCGATCGCTAAAACATGATCGCTTTACTTTCACTTTTCTCAGTTTTCTTTCACCTTTATCAATTTACATTCAAAAGCCATAACATTCTTTGAATAAAATGCAGCGTAATAAAAACAACATTAATAAGTTACAAAACTCTTTTTCAAATACTTTTCCTTTCACTTTCTAGCCCAGCCAGCCACAAGTTCCACCCGTGTAAATCCTTCATCAACTGTCTTTCACCTGTTCATCTGTTGCTTGTTCTCTTCTTTGTACCTTCAAAACCATAACAACTATGCATTAATAACAAACTCCTAAACCTTAACAAATATAACGGAATAGCAATAACCCATAATAGTTGCTCATTCCATCAATGTGACTTTACTTTACAAAACTGAATAGTAGTTTATCATAAAACCATATTTCTCACGACAGAGTAGAGAACATGTTATGTCCTTTTATTCAAACGATAATCTAAACCAAAGACTAGAATTCACGTCAATGAACTCAACCAATTACATCCCACAACAATATTTCTTACAAACAATCTATCCTTGATTTAATGCTCGAACATATTTCTTTAAACCAACCACAACTCGTTCCCATAAAATTCATAAGCATCAACTAGAAAATAGAAGCAGACGATATATCCAAAACAGGGTCATTCATCAACAGATATACATAGAACTATACCCATTACAAGAGTGCATTTAAAATCCACAAAGCACATTCATACTCCTCAACAACAATCATCAATATAGATTTAACTAAAGCAGTAAATAGACAGAGGATTGATCCAACTTTTCAGAACCAGACTTTATTTACAAAATGCCAAATCTCAATCAACATAACAAATTATTCAACAAATCATTTAGACTATCAACACCTTCAATCATTCAATATGCCATAGACAACCTTAACTCAAACTTATATCCAATACAGAGTATAATCCAAAGGACATAGAATCCAAGTTACTGCACAAAATCAAGTCATAAAACATAGTCTACAATTCATTACTCACTCATCTAGTCCTCGACAGTAACCAATATCCAATATTAATCAATCTAATATCCACCTTTCACAAATAATAATAAATACAACAGCCAAAGAAGACACAACAACATCCACAGACGTCTTTGGTTATCAACAGAGGCATAATTCATCTTCACTAATCCATTCAACAGATTTTCTAACAATACCAATACTAATTCAGAATCTGAATTCTCATGAACTAATTTCCACAACCAAAAATCAATCATTCAAATAGCAAAGGAAGAATTGCAACTTACCCAGGGATAACAGAGCAGCAGCCTCCCACCTATTGAAATCTAGAATTCACCCGAGGAACAACAATATCTAGGAGTCCCTTTTTCCCCATTTCTTCTCTTCCGTTCTTTCTTAGAGAAGAATTCTCTACCAATATCTGAGGTTCCAGCTTCACCAGAACATACCCGAGCTGTCTACACCAAAACACCCAGGAGAAACAAAATACCCATAATACGTCTCTACCACCCTTCAGTGCTTCATTTATAATCGAGGAGACGTACACCGCTGAACAAGCAAAGGATAAAGATCCACTAACCTAAAGACACTTCTTCACCATCTAGATGCATCGCCTGCTGGAGGAATCAAAAGAAAAGTGGGGTACGAAAGAGAGAAGCATCATATTTAAATGGGTTTTTTGGCCAATTTTGCCCTTCCGGACGCGGTGCGTCGTCCGCATCGTCCGAAACTTGTTTTCGGACGAGAAAACGCTACCCCAGTCCTTCGTCCATACTGTCCAAAATGCATATTCAGATGCCATTTAGCGTCTGCATGAGTCGTCTACAGTCGTCCGAAGGTGTCCAAACTTAGGACAGAGTCATTCGGACGCCATTTGGTCTCGTCCACAGTCGTTCGCTACCATCCGAATGTTCCCAAAATTAGAACATATTTCTTCAGATTCCATTTTATCTCTTCCGCAGCATCCAAATGTTCCCAGAAAAAGGACAGATTCAAGATGGACGACTCTGCTGTCATCCGCAGTGTCCACACTATGACAATTTTGAGTTAAGGATGCCAAATACCATCCCAACTCGTCTCAAAGTCCATTTTATGTGTTTTTCTTTAACGTTTTATCTTAACTTTCACTGGCCACATCTTAATGTTTTATCGTACGGGCTTTTTCTTTTCCCGGGACATTACATGTGGATTGTGGTGAATGTTAATGATGATACAACCCACAACTCACACATCATGCTATCTATATGTCATATGCATGATAATATCATCTGTATATATATATTAGCATGACAATGTAAATGCTAAATATATGTCATACACATTCACATCTAGTTTCACACATTGCTACATTTCTGGGGTTTTAACTAGCTGGCTGCAATAGCCAACATCATTCTCCTCAAGAGGTTTACCAAGTCGCACCCTAAGGACGACATTATTTACTCTCCTTTTTCTAAATCAAGACTAAATGTGTTCCACACGTTAGGAAAAGTATATACAACTGGAGTCTAATGTAGACTAGTTATATAACATCCATCAATCATATAATATTGTATAATATACAAATCATTTCCATGCTACCCAATGCATTAACTTTATGAATGTCATGCCATTCATCCCAATATATGCATATTTGTATTTTTTTTTCTAGTCATGCACTATGGCATTTGTTTAAAAAGTTAACTTTTGTTTCAATTTATTTTTCAAAAACAACCGCTCAACATAGTAGCACTTAATAAGGAGCGGAGTTCTGGTCTGCTGCTTAGCACTCTAGCGCTATCTTCACAAGCCCTAGTATGCTAAAACTCTGAGCACAACTACATCAATGCATAGTAGCACCCAAGGAAAAATCAGAACTCTTCTAATAGCTGATTGAGTTTCTTCATTTTCTAGTAAAAATCCATTTTTTATGCATAAAATTGATATCAATTGACTCAAAGTCATGGTCTAGATTGCTTTAAAGCACCAATTTCATTAAAAGAAATCAAATTGAAGATTTCTATTTGTATTTATGAAATCTAATAAATAAGAGGAAACTTATCAATTCTAGCATTTTTGTAATACCCCAGATTTTCATAGTGCTAAACATAAGACCTAAGTGATTATTTTGAGGGTAATAAGAGTTAAACTGGATGATTAAGGTGTTGGTAAAAGGAAATGTATTTGGATATAGTGAATTGTAATACTTGAATTGTCATATCATTAACGATAATGAGGTTGTTGATGTTTAAGGATATATTGGATGGTAATGGTGTTAGTTTTATAAGTATAAATTGTTTACAGGTTAGAAGAATTAGCAAGTGGGTGTTATGAGGTTCAAACAATTTTAGTACAAAATAAAGAAGTGGAGTTTTGAGGAAGGAGTGGTCGATCTCCTTCATGGAAAATTATTACAGAGATGAGGCATTTTGGAAGCGATCGATCAGCTGAAGGGGGAGTGATTGACCGGTTCCAAAACATATTGTATACAAAGAGTAACCCTTTTGGAAGTGGTCTCTTGTCCACAGGAGGGTAATCAACCTGGTTGAAGCAGTTTTGTGAAGAAATGTGATTTGTGATCGAACAGAAGAAAATTGGCGGTCGATCGTGGCCTTCGCAATTTGTATAGATGATGTGAACCATGGATATTAGAGATTCGAGACCCACCAACTACGTAGAATAATCATAGGATGCCTTGAAGATTCAAGAGAATAGGAGCTTGACCCATTATCTATAAGGAGATAAGAACCAAAGTTATCAAGGATAGAAGTTTGACACGAACCAAACTGGTTGGTTGAACCAAAGCTATCAAGTTTGATCTTTTCAAGCAAACACTTGAAGAAGATCAAGTCCTTCAAAGAGAACTCAAGAAGCGAATCTCTCTTAAAGAAAAATGCTATCAATTTCAAAGTTGTAAATTGTGAGTTGTTCTAAGTTGTCTTTACAATGAAGTCTTGCCCATGCTTATATGGCAACAATAAGGGGGGACCACAAAAAATTATAAAATGACTTAAAATATACAAAAGATTTGAAAAAACTCAATTTTAGGTGGAAAAATGTCGCGGGTGGCACGTGGAGGGCAGTGTAGGTCGGCGCCCCGGGGGGCAGGACATGTGAACATGGCGCGTGTAGGCAGGCAAGTGGTCGGCTTTGGTGGAGCGGCAAGTCAGTGCTGCGCGAGCGGTGTCGATGCAGCAGCGCATGCAGCAGGCTGATGTGAATGCGTGCAGACGGGCGACAGGTCATTGTTGGCAGGCGCACTGGATGGTACAATTGGTGTGACGCATTGGCGGGTGGGTGGCGTATGCTGGCAGGCTCGCTGTCTGCACATTATTAGCACGGCGCACACACTGGCTTCTGGCTGCACGCGCAGCGAACCTCTCCTTGGGCTGTTTCAGCTTTTTTCTCCAACTTAGCAATATTTTCTTACTTCCTTTGCTTCCTTGGGCCTCCATTGATTACTCCTTAATGCTTAGAACCATTATGGGCCTTTGCTTTTTCATTTAACTAGTCTTTATCTTCAATTTCTTTGATAAAAGTGTGTAAATTCTTGTACATCTTCTTTTTCATGGATCCTTTCAATGGTCTTCTCATATTTTGCAATGTACCTAGGCTCCTTGGCTTGTTTTGGCTCTCAATGGTTCCTTGGATTGTATCAGTAGATTTTGTTAGCGGTTGATCACAGGAAGAGGGTGATCGACAAGAAATTTCAAACGTTGCCAGAAATGAACTGCGATGTTGTACGTCAAGGGGTTAGTCATCAATTAGGCATTTGAGAAGATGCCATTAGGCAATTGAGGAGACACCATCTGCTTGGGGTGGATGTTGAAGAGTTTAGCTTTATTTAGGGATAGAAGACTTGAGGAAGTGGAAAGGGAATTTAGTGAGCAAAAAATTGTGAGAGAAACAGAGAGTTATCTCTGCAGAGAAGGAGAATAGCCGTGAAGAAAGAAGAAGAGGACGAAGAAGGAAGAGGAAAAAGCTTCAACTTGGAAAGGAAAGCTTGAAGAGGAAAGCTCTTGAGAGGAGAGAAGTGCAGTGGTGAAGTTAGAGGATAAGGAAGAAGAGAGAAAGTATATCTTCCAAGAGGAAAGAAGTGTGTTTTCCCTTCGGGGTTCCATCACAAGAGGTAGGTTTGATGCTTGTTTGATGCCATTGTTCTGCATAGAATTTGTGTTGTTGATGCTTGTTGCTTTTGTTAGCCTAAATGTGTTAGACTTAATTTTTTTGATGATAAATATTTTGATTGCAATTATAAGTTATTTATTGTATTTGCTCTTAATTGTTTTAATATTATATTTATATCTATATTCATGGAAAATATTCTTAAAACGAGTATTAAGTTATGCTAACAAGTTTATTTAAGTATATGTAGTGAATAAGTATCATATTAGGACTTAGAGAAATCAAGAAAATGAAGTAGGCAAAGGGATGAAGGGTTCAGACATCCCTTATGATGAACAAGATGTCCTGCGTATAAAACAACAAAGTTGTGAAGGAATAGACATCCCTCATGAAGGAAAGGACTTCCGTCTTAAAGTTGTGATGTAGAATTGGAGAAACAGACGAAGTTTGTGAAGGAACTGATATCCCGTGTCCGAAGAATTTGAGGAACGAACGTCCATCAATGAGACACGGACGTCCGATATATAAAACATTCATAGATTGCTCGAGATGTTCAGCAACGAAGGAAAAGGTGGACGGCACGGTTGACCGCAAAATGTACAAATTGCTCGGGATGATCAACAACAAAGGAAAAGGTCGACCACAAAAATGGCAGATTGACTAAACACTCTCCAACGGTTAAAATCCAACAGCCAGAATTCCAACGCCAGTAAAATATGAGATTTTTAAATTATTTTAAAAAATGTCACGTGTAAATTTTTTACAAAATTTTTGATCAAATGTGATAGAGTTGACCTATTTTGTTGCGTAGCGTCTATGTGTGTATTTTTCTGTCAAATGGTCAAATTAGATTTTTTCGAGCGAAAATTGGTTTTTGAAAATTCATTTGTCATATAGGAAAAATTGAAGTAGTGTTTGGCACAAGTCGTATTTTGAATAGGAAGTTTCTATAAGATTTATTTAAATTAATGTATTTTAATATATTAATAAGATAAGTGAAATTAAAGTTAGAATAAGAAAAGAAATGAGAGGGAAAAAGGGTGGCGGAAAAGAAAATCGAAGAAGAGGGAAAGAGATTAGGGCTTCCACCCCGATTCTGCATTCGGCCGAGAGAAAATTGCGTGAGAGAGAGGGACCATTTGGCTGAAGGCGATTCCAGGCGACGAGGAGGGTGAAGGCTGAGAGTAGACGATGACGAGTGGCTTCGTCTGGTTCGTCTGCGCGAGAAGGGGGTTCTGCTCGAGAGCGTTCTGAGCAAACAACGTCGGCCTAGGCAGGTTGATCTGAAGGTTTCTCCGATTTCAAATATGGTTTCTGGCGATTCTAGAGCTCTGTCTGAAGGCATTTCGAACCGAAAAACTGTGTTCTTCCACCTCCGACTGAGGTAATCTTTACAGTTCAATTTCTTGGCCTCTCGGCCATTTTGGCAATTTTTTTCTGTTTGACGAAATGTCGAGCGTGGCTTCGATTTTGACAGTGTTGTGCTAGGCTTGTTTCAAATTAATTGCTGCGTTCAATCTTTGGTTTGGGTTCGACCAAATTGATTCTTGGGTCTGGTTGCTGCAAGTTTGGTTCTGTCGGGTCAGGGCTCTTCATTTCAGTTATTGCTTCTGATGCACAGGTAAATTTTTCTTTTCTCTGTCGTGTTGGGACCTGAGAATGTTGGTCTTAGTTCCTATGCTGATGAATTTTCAATCACAAATTTGCTCTTGTTGCTTCCTGTTTTGCTGGATTCTGAAATTTGGTTTCTGTGGTGTTACTGTTGTTTGATGCACTGACACCCGAGAGTTTGAGTGAGGAATACTGATAGGTGGATCACTGTTTTTCCATAGTTGTAATAGGTTGCTTTGATTCCCTGTTAGCTCACGTTTGGTATCTTGTTTGCTAAAAATCGATAAAGGACTCCAAAGCTTGTTGTTGTTTGGAGGTTAATATGATATGTGTTAATTTGCTTTGATGGGAACTTCAATGATTTCAGTTGTCATTATCTTGCGGAGTAATGTCCAAGCGTATTCAGTTAGTGGCTGTAAGTAATTTGAGGTTTTGTTCCCTATTTTAAGGGATAAAGCTTGGAAATATTCTCTATTGCGTTTTTCTTTTGAGGGACAATGCCGGGAGTAGTTTCTATTAAGTCGATCCAGTTAGTTATTTCACTTACTGTTTGGGACCACTATGAGAAAATATTCTACTAATTTAGGTTATTTCTTGGTTTGGTTTCTGTCTTGATAAATTGCTAGAAAATAATGCATTTGTTGATGGTTGCCCATATTGGGAATTTGGGTTTTGTCATTGGAAGATCACGTTGTTGTCGTTTTTAATCATTACGTAGGAGAGAGTTTCGAATGTAAATAAATTGTCTTTATTCATGATGGACACAAGTCGTTTCCTGGAACTGATAATTCCGTTAAAGCCTTGTTTAGGTTATCAAGTGTTAAGGTTTGGGACTTTGTTTAAATTCCTAGTTTTGGTTTTCGGGTTGGGATTCGGAGTTGACCCTAGAAACTGTTCTAAATTATAATTTTGTTTAATACTTGTAGTTGTCCCTTGTATGATTAATGGGATGTTGACACCGACCTTATTGTATGTTGTGGAGGTGTCAGATGTTCGACCTTTCGCTTACGACAGCGCGTGGAGCAGGTTTGTTGGTAAGCGTGTCGTGGTCACTATCAAGGTTGAGATTTTTATACTTTCTGCACTACATTGAATCATGGATTTCAAAAGTGCTATTTTGTAAGATACCACACTTGAAAACCTGACAGGGACTATTCGACAGCACTCTAGTTTTTATTATTAGTATATGTTCTCATGTTTACATTCCGTACTTGGTTTATTGTTGATATTTGCATATACTTTAATGATATGATTCTGTGCTTGTGTTTGAGGGATGAATCCTCTTGATGCTTTAGGCACTATAGTGCTAAAGCATCACGAGGCTATCTAGTCAACCTTAGACTGCGAGAAGGTTTGACATTGGTTACGTACATTGGGAGGATGAATCCTCTTAATGCTTTAGGCACTCTAGCGCAAAAGCATTATGAGGCTATCCTTGAAATCTTCTACTGTGAGAAGGTTTAATATGTACATCGGGATGATGAATCTTCTTGATGCTTTAGGCAGTTTAGCGCGAAAGCATCACGAGGCTATCTCCGTGCGATCTTCTGTTGCGTGAAGATTTGTCGTTTACGTGCGAAATGACGATGGGGCATTCATGACATGTCCTCATGTTCAAAGTCCTGAAAGTGGAAAAAAAATATTGGTGGGGCATTGATGACGTGTGCTCAGGTTGAAGCTCTTGAAAACTATAAATTTATATAGGAGGGTGATGATGCCTCTTTGGGTTGCAAGCCCTTAAACCTGACTAGGGTATTGTCACATGAAGTTGGCAGTGTTGTTAGCTGCGAAGATTTGCCAACCACAGTATTGTTCCATTTTGTGAGTTGGCTAGATAACTTAAGCTTGCTCATCGGCAACCCTCGTCAATTTGAGACACTAACGTCCTAGTGAGTAAGGGTCTATTGTAAGGCGACCTTATCCGTTACTACGATTATACAAGTTGGATCGACGCGTAGTTCTCGCCATAACTCGGGTAATGCGCTAGACCTTCGGATCGTATTGGCGGTGGCTACGGCTTGTCGGCACATCTGGGTGGTTACACGAGTTGTGTTGTCGTCGAGTTCTCGCCGACAACTCGGGTGACGTGCTGGATCATCGAATCGCCTCATTGGTATTCTTTCTTGCCTCATGAGGTGTTGCTATTAAGGATAGCCACCTTTCTTCGACTTGTGCTGGGAGGTTACACGAGTTGTGTCGTGGCTATTTGGTACGCTGGCAAATCTGGTAATGCGCCGAATCTTCGGATCGTATCGGTGGTGGTTACGACCCGTAGGCACATCCGAGAGATCTTACCATCTTTTGCTGATGAGTGACAAATGGGTCCTTGTGTGACCATCCCTTTTCACTGGTGACGTTTTCACATGAAAAACGATGTTGCCATATTTTGCGAGTATACCAAATCTCAAAATGGCATTACAAGGTCACTAGAAATCGGTTATATCAAATTCTGAGCAAGGAAATTAATCTAAATGGAACTTGAGCTACATACTATTTATTAATCTCAAATTTACAGGGCAACCAGTAGACAAATAATATTGAATCACCAAGAATTTCAGCTTAAAAAGCGTTGCACACATGGAGTGGTGCTTGGAAAAATTCGCTGCTCAGAATTAGGAATTCGCGGAAAAACAGTTTGCGCCTCTCTTAGCAAAACAGTCATAACTTTAAAAATACGAGTCCAACTTAAAAGAAATCACCCAGCATTTCACAAGGATAGGAAAGTCAATAATATTAGAGAAAAATATAGGAGAGACCTTCAGGGAAAACGGAAGAAAAATGTGTGTTAAATTGATTCGTGGATCTCCTCGGAGCCAGGGTTTGTAGAAAATAACAGATTTGCGGCTCCCTTAGTAAATCAAGCACAACTCGAGATTTATAAATCCAAATTAAGAACTTCCAATCAGCAATTGACCATAACAGATAGCATAAGCCCTTCAACTCATAAAACAACAAGGTATTGAAGGAAAATAGGACAAAAACAGAATACCAAGTTGGTCCACTCCTCCCACACGGTCGAGAGTAGCAAGTGAATCGGATCCTCTACAAAGGACCACTCCACCTTGGGTTTGATATGTTCTTCTATTTCCTCACGTCAAAAGACACCCTCTATAGAAGATCTTGGAGAAAATGGCACCCAACTCCCCCCTCAATAACGAACAAGAAATGATGAAGAAGTTGGTTTTGGTGAAGGGTTTGCGATTAAGCTAACCGACACCGAAGGATGAGAGAGAACCAGCTTTTCCACGAAATTTGCATAGAAAAATTTGGTTTCTAAAACTAAAGATTAGGGTTCATTAGAGAGGACTAAATACTCCTCTATCTAATGAGCATTACAAGAAATTTACGTATTTGCCCTTAAGTTCTCAAAAATGGTCATGAGGGCTCGGTTTACATGCAAATCGAGCACTTCAATTCCTACAACAACAAAATGATTTAAAAATTCTCAAAATAAATCCTAACCAGCCATTCAACCATCAAAATATCTAAAGTAATGAATTAACATGAAAATCTCGATAAAACACTCTCTTCGGCCTTGTTGGCTTCGATCAAAGTGAGTCCCTCCAAGCTAAGAAAATGCTAGCCGAGTTGATTGAGAGTTGCATGGCTCTATGTGAGATCATGACATGGAGCTTCCCTATCTTCATACGTTGGCTCCTCCGTAAGCTCCATTAAACTATTATTCCCTACAAAATAAGAATTCGTTAGATATGCAATGAGGCTTTTGGCTCGAGGTCGGGTAATCGGTCCTTGGGGCACATCATCCTCCCCGAGTAATTGAGGATTTGACCTCAAATCATAGGAGTCCACCACCCTTTTCCACCTTTTACAAAAGCTTCTCCACCCGAATCAAATAAGAATAGTTTGTCCACCAAGGGAAAATGCCTTACACGAAGCGGAAGATCAATGCCATCAACTAGGATATCGACGACATAATTAACAATAAACTTTTTCCATGAGATTGTTTTCCACTCTAACACATATATTTCTCACTTGCACCTCATTTCCCTTGTCAAAACAAATTTCATTCCACCCGATCATAGAGCACACTTCCTCGGACCAGCTAGGAATGGTGTCATTTTCCATAATCGGAAGGATTCCTTCACACAAGTGTAACCAAAAGAGAAATCCTTTCAATGCTTCACAAAGTTTTTCCAAGACATGATAGTCCTTTTCGGATTCCTTAGTGACCAATTTATATCCATAGTGTAAGCCTTTATCATACACATAAAATTTCTTAACTAAACATAAGCCACAGATTTTGATGTTTAATTCGGATAAAAAAGAATACCTTTGTAAAAGTGTTCCGGCTCTTAATTTTGCTTCTCCCTCCTTGTGTGTTATCAAATATGGATAGTTCTCTAGTAGTTTGTTCGGTTTGAGAAGAACTGGTTTTATGAATGCATCCTCGAACTTGAATGAAAGCAAATTAGTGAAACCATAATGAATAACTCTCCTACCAAATGGCTATGGTCTTCCCACTATCAATTGATTAGCACACCTAGCTACAACTTCAAATAGGGATTCGTCTGCATATCCACCAATAAAAAAATAAATACGGGCTAGCTTAGTTACTTTTATAGAAGCTTGATCCTCGAACCAATTTAGTTTGTAAGGGTTGGGAGGCACCAAAGTTTCAAATTCTGATTTCATTCTATCTTTAAGAGAGGCTTCACTTGTACAACTACTTCCATCAATTATGGAGCATACTTTTTCCCCACCTTGTATCGGGTGTGAAAAACGTTTTCCTCTTGGTTCTCCTCCCCTCGGTTTTGCAAATTAAATTATCTTTCCACTTCAACAATTTGGAGTCCTCTTGAACATGGGAGGTATCTTTTAAGCTTTCTTCCACTATACAAGATGCTTCACAAACTACATCTTTACTGCAATTTTTCTCGTAATGACCCTTCATCACCATGACATGCTTGCCCTACATTGTGATGCGAAATGTCTAAGGCCGAGACATTCACAACACTTAATGTCCTTCATCCCTGGTTCGATGGCCTCAACACCTGCTTTCTCTTGGCTTGATATAGATTCCAAATTATTTGTGGTTAGTGTACTCTCATAAGGAAAGAAAATTTTCAACCCAAACTCTTCTCCCTCATTATGGGTTTCTTGGAGGATTTCTTTTTCCGGACAATTTTCTTCATCCATTGTTAGCAATGGACTGTCATAAGCATAAATAATTTCTACTTTTAAATCTTCTTCTTTAATAGTTGCTGCCAAGGAGTCCTCTTGGCTTCCCTTATAATCCGCACATTCCTTTAGTACAATGCTCTTTTGATTTGGACATTTTGCAGCATAGTGCCCAAATGCAAGGCACTCGAAGCAATTGATGTTTCTAGCCCTTGAACAAGAGGTATCCAATCTTTTTCTCATTAATTTTTTCATCATCCTCCAAGAAATAATTTCATCTTCCCCATCAAGTAGCCGCTGAGCTTTCAAATTATTCCACCAAGATTTTGCATAACCCATAAATTCTGAGGAAGCTAGTCTAACTTTAGCTTTATCCGCAAATTCGTGACAATCAAATATGCTCTCGATTTTTTCCAACCAATCCACACACTCCATATCATTGTTGAACCCTATAAATGGAGGGATATGTAATTTTACAAGCTTCATATCATTCTTTCCATGAGATCTTCATCTCAAATTTGGAGGCTCTTCCATATCGGTTTCTCCCTCACCCCTATCATACAAGTTTTTATTTCGCCCCCTTGACTCGATGGATGTGCTGAATTTTTCACTTGGTCTAGGAGTCCTAGGGCCCCTCACATGCCCACTAGAATGCTTCTCTTGACTTTGTTGTAACTTAAGCACCATTTCTTTAATCTCATCAAGTTGGTATTGCAAACCATAATCGGCCATTTTTTGTTCTTTCTCGGTGAACAGATTTGTGACTGGAATTGAGTCCATGTTAAGAGCATTGTGAGCACCACTTCTTTTGTACACTTTTCCATAAAAATTAAACTTACAGAGTTGCACAATAAGCCCCTTAGGCTCTGATACCAGTTGAGGTGCCCCAAATCTAAAAATGGCATTACAAGGTCACTACAAATCGGCTATATCCAATTATGAGCAAGGAAATTAATATGAATGGAACTTGAGCAGCATACGGTTTCTTAATCTCAAATTTACAGGGCAACTAGTAGACAAGTAATATTGAATCACCAAGAAATTTCAGCTTAAAAAGTGTCACACACACAGAGTGGTGCTTGGAAAAATTCGCTGCTCGGAATTAGGGATTCACAGAAAAATAGTTTGTGCCTCTCTTAGCAAAATGACCATAACTTTAAAAATATGAGTCCAAATTAAACGAAATCACCCAGTATTTCAGAAGGATATGAAAGCCAATAATCTCAGAGAAAAATATAGCAGAGACCTTCAGGGAAAATGGAAGAAAAGCATGTGCTAAATTGATTCGCAGATCTCGTCGGAGCTAGGGTTTGTAGAAAATAATAGATTTGTGGTTCCCTTAGTAAATCAAGCACAACTAAAGATTTATAAATCCAAATTGAGAACTTCCAATCAGCAATTCACCATAACATATAGCATCAGCTCTTCAACTCATAAAATAGCAAGGTATTGAAGGAAAATAGGACAGAAAAAAGAATACCAAGTTGGTCCGCTCCTCCCACACGGTAGAAAATAGCAAGTGAATCGGATCCTCCACAAAGGACCACTCCACCTTGGGTTTGCGATTAAGCTAGCCGACACCTAAGGATGACAGAGCACCAGCTCTTCCACAAAATTTGCACAGCAAAATTGGGTTTCTAAAACTGAAGATTAGGGTTTATTAGAGAGGATTAAATACCCCTTTAATGAGCATTATAATAAATTTACTTATTTGCCCTTAAGTTCTCAAAAATGGGAATGAGGGCTTGGTTTACATGCAAACCGAGCACCTCAATTCCTACAACAACAAAATGATCTAAAAATTCTCAAAATAAATCCTAACCAGCCATCCAACCATCAAAATATCTAAAGTAATGAATTAACATGAAAATCTCAATAAAACACTCTCATTCGATCTTGCTGGCTTCTATCAAAGTGAGTCCCTCCCAGACAAGAGAATGCTAGCTCAGTTGATTGAGAGTTGCATGGCTCCATGTGAGATCAAGATGTGGAGCTTCCTTGTCTTCATACGTTGGCTTCTCCGTAAAGCTCCATTGAACTATTATTCCCTGCAAAATAAGAATTCGTTAGATAAGCAACAAGCCTCTTAGCTCGAGGTCGGGTAATCGGTTCTTAGGGCACATCAGGAACTAAAGTTAAAGTTAAAGTTAAAGGTAAAGGTAAAGGAAAGTCATAGAACACAAATTGCATATGTTTCATAAAATGCATACCATGAGTATAACATTTTATTTCTCTTATTAAACTTTAGGCTCATAGTTTACATTTTGTGCTATAGGTATGCATGACTACAAGGATAGGAGTAGTTAATGGAGAATTTACATGTTGCAAACCTTGTGTTGGCTGGGCTAAAGGATGAATGGAAAAAGGAAATGTAAATGGTTTAGAATTTATGCCATGTTTTGTATAGTTTGAAGATTTATTGAAAACAATTTTATGATTAGCATCTTTATTCTCAAATGTTTAGTAAGAAAAGTCTTTTGCTACACCATATTTTATGAAAGAGGAAAATTTTAAATTCTACGCGGTTTTATAAAGAAAATGTGTTTTAAATTGTTACATTTTAAGAGAAAGGAAAATGGGTCACTACATACTCAATTATTTCGGTCGACTGCTTCACGGGCATTACGTGTTTTTTGTATGCACTCAGTTGCCCAATTTTTGTTTTGGTCTACCACACCTGTCGACCTATATCTTCCCCGGATGACTGCTATACTGTGATTTGAAAAAACCATTAAGCTTTGTCATATTTTTGGTTGACTCTGATCTGCACTTAGAAAACAGAGTTTACTCTCTGTAATATTTCTAGTGGACTAATGTCTATATTAGTTAACTGCTTTCACCACTTCAAAAATTTACTAGCGCAGTATAAGATTTCTACTTGATCGCTTTTCTTCTCTGGTCGATCACCTTCGTTGATTTTAGAACTTTATGCTCTCTATAGAATTCTAGTTGACTGCCCCTCTACCTTGGTCGATCGCCACTTTGAGTTTGCTTGAATTAAAGTTTTTATGCCCCAAAAATTAATTCATTAAGTACAAGGACTTCAACAAACATGTTAGTACATTTAAATACTCAGTTTGGAGGGTATTTTCAATGAAGATTAAGAATATACTTGTAATATCCCGAATTTTTGTTGAGCTAAGCACGAGACTTATGTGATGATTTTAGGATGTTAGGAACTAAATTGGACAATTTAGTATGTTGGTCAAGTGAAACATGTTTGGATAAAGTGAATTACAATTCCCAATTTATGTCCATTTTTAGTTTGGGGAAACAATTAAGGTTATGGAGTGTTGTATGATGATATTTGGAGTTAGATAGGACAGTACAAATTAGAATTATAGTTAATGAAATTATTAAGAGAAAATATACTTGGATGTATTTGGATATAATAAGGTTCTTATCATTTATTGGAAAATGTACTTGGATATAATAAGGATGAAAAAATAGGAATTATACTATTTTGAGGGCTTATTGGGTTTAATGAAGAATAATGTGAAGGAAGAATGATGGAGAGTATAGTATAAGTTGGTAGATGATATAAATGTTCATATGTGTATATATATATATATATATATATA
>CM039472.1:19744576-19782428 GCA_022433065.1 Begonia loranthoides
GGAATTGAACGATTATTAGAATATTTAATTTCATAAGAAGAAAATAAATTATCAATTTCATTTCTTAATTGAGCACCATTAATTGAAGAAGAAATACCTAAATTAGAAGAAATTCTATCAAGCATTATACGCACTCCATCTAATTTAAATCTAGGATGCATTATGCATGCAAAACAAAAAATATGAGGTATGTTAAGCCAATATTTTTTAATTTTTTTTCCATTTTTTCAATTAATGCACAAAATTCGTTTCTTTGTTTAAATATTTGAAAAGTACCCGTTAATTTTATAAAAATTGGGAGAATAAGATGAGTAGTGAGATAATAAATTCCCGAACATTTATTTGTAGCTTCATAAAATGGTTTTAAAAAATCAAGAAATAAATTAGCAATATCGCAACTATTATGATCAAGAGTAATACATTTTGTTTTTTTAACTAATATAAGCACAAATAACTAACCAATATGGCTTAGCATTTTCTAACATTAAATAAGTCGAATTCCACCTTGTATCTACATCGGTTTTTAATTTTCTTGGTTTAAGTTGAGCAATTTTACAATATTCTTTATATTCTTGTTGTCGCGTATTAGATGAAGTAATAAAAGAAATTGCAGATCGAATAGATTCAATATGTAGCGAAATATGTGACATGCCATCTCGAACAACTAAATTTAAAATATGACAAACACATCTCATATGAAAAAGAGTATTATGAGCCGTATCTAATTGAAATAACCTTTTAAATTCAAAAATTGCAACATCGTTAGCAGCAGCATTATCTAGCGTAATACTAAAAATTCTATCTCTAATAGCATATTCTTGCAAAATTCCAACAATATATCTATAAATGGTAACGCCACTATGTGGATATTCACAACTACGAAATCCTAATATTCTTTTATTTCATTGCCAAGAGTCATCAATAAAATGAGAAGTTACGACAATATATCCTAAAGCATTAGGTGCACTCCATAAATCAGAAGTAATACAAATAGACATAGACGGAGCATTGGAAAAAAAATCAATTAATTCATTTTTCATATGATTATACATTTTAATAATATCACTTCGCGTCGTATTTCTAGGGACTCGTCTAAAACTAGGATTAATATACTCTTTCATAAAATTTTCAAATAACTCGCTATCAAACATAGATAAAGGTGCTTCAGATTGTGATATATATTTTGCTACTCCTTCTCTCATTTTATTATGTGAATACATAAAATTGCCACTGCCACTAGCATTTATGAGTGTTTGTGTAGGGTCTTTCACTTGCTTGTTAGCGTGACATTTTTCATAATGCCTACCAAGTGTGCTAGTAGAACTACCGGATACGTATGCATAATGTTTAATACAATATTTACATTGTGCTCTACTTTCTATTTTTCCACCAATTTTAATATCTTTTATTTCAAAATTATTCCATACCTCCGATGTTTTACTTCTTTTTTTTCTAGGTGACGATGTGGATGCATGTGCCGATGATTGATCAATTGCAATTGTGAGATTATCTTCCCTAATTTCTTCAATATCATCGTTAGTGTCATTAAAAGTGTCAATCAAAAAATCACGAGGATCCATAATTAAAAAAATTGACTACTACGAAACAATTAATAAATAAAATGATACCGCACACCAATTACGCAACAATAGTATGCAATTGTTGTGAATTGTGATCACCTCCTCCCCGAATACGAGTCCTACAAAAATTGCAAAAAAAAAAATAGTTGTTTTGTAATACACATTAAATTAAAAAAATTAAAATTAAAATAAGAAAATATACCTTTGAAATTGGGAGAATGATGGAGAGATTAAGCAATTGAGAAGGAGATATTGAGAGAAAAAGAGAAAAATTTGTGAAAAGATTGAGAGAATGTGAGAAAGTTGGGATGAAAAATTTGAGAGATAATGAGGAGTATATATAGAGAAAAATTTTCCAACCGTTGGAAAATTTTCCAAGCTTCAGCAGTTCAGCTTGAAGCTGAACTGAATACACAGCAACGGTCTTCAGACCGTTGCTATGTTGGGATCGTTGGGCAACGGTCTGAAGACCGTTGCCCACCATTGGCAGCCAACTTCAGTCGAGCCCTCGCCCCTCAGACGAGCAACAGGCAACGGTCTCTAGACCGTTGCCATCGCCACTCGCCAACGGTCTTCAGACCGTTGCAAGAAACGGTCTGAAGACCATTGCTTCTCTGTGAGAAGTTCTCACAGAGAAGCAACGTTGCTTCTCTGTGAGAAATCTCACAGAGAAGCGGCGAACGCTTCTTTGCTTCTCTGTGAGAACTTCTCACAGAGAAGCGGCGAACGCTTCTCTGTGAGAGTTCTCACAGAGAAGCGTTCGCCATTGATAGAGCTCGCGACGTCGGGACAGAGGAGCCGACGAACGTTGGTGGACTTCTGGAGTTCGCCTCCACACGAGTTGGCGAGCTCTGTCTTGCCGGCGATCGCCATTGACGTGAGCGGGTGCCGAGTCGGGAGATCGCGGCCTGTAGCCTCAGTCGCCGTTGTCGCAAGCCCGGGCTGGGAATCGGACTCAGTCCTCGTCGTCGCGAGCCCGGTCCTGCTCAGAGAGCTTCGCCTTCACGCGAGCTCTGTCCCCGTCGTCCCGAGCGGGATTCAGTCCCCTGTTCGGCTCAGGCTGTCCCCGACTCCCCGTCGTCGCGAGCTCGGGCTCGGGTAAAGGTCTGGCGGGCTGGCTAGCTGGGCCATCCCGCCAGGCTCGCGAGCCATCCTGCCAGGCAGGCTCGCGAGCCAGGCTCGCCGAGCTCGCGAGCCCGGGTGCTCAGGCTCGGCTCGGCCCGTCTACCGGGCCTGAGCTGAGCCCGCTCGGTACTGTAGCGAGCCGAGCCGAGCTCGGACTGCTACAGTAACGAGCCGAGTGGGCGGGCTGGACACCTCTAGTTAAGAGACAACGGCCAATCGGGGCGATCGATCGATGAGTTGTCGATCGACTGGCGTCGATCGACTGGTAGGAAAATAGAAAGTTTTCTGAAGAAATTGGCGAACATTTGACAGAAGGGTGTTCGACCGCCATTGAAGAAAATCGATCAACCGCCAATCTTGAACGTTGTGTAAAGATGTTAAACTATCACTGGAACTGGAAGGTCTTCAACTTCGACGCTACACTGATGCATGAAACGTTACTATTGTTACCTCTTCATCTTCAAAAGGCTGCTGGAGGGGTGTTGATGAGTGGCCATTTATGAGAGCTGTCTGTTAATGATATTCAAAGTCTGAAGGCCAAGCGATTGGTTGTCTGAATGCCTGGGTATTAGTGTGCATCCCATGGCCTTCCATCTTCACACGGTCAATGAAGAGTGAATGTTGGTAGCCTATAAATAGAGAGGGAGGAGAGCAATTTCTGATGGAGACAAAACCTGGGAACCTCTACCAAAATTTGGAGAGAGCTGGCGTGAGGGACTGTTGTGGATATGGTTGTGTTATGGTGTTTCTGTTGGAGAGTGAAAGATTGGGAAAGAGTTGTGAGAGTCTATTGAAGTTATGTTTGGAAGGTACGAGGCTGTGATGGAATTGTTTGTGATGGAAAGTGAGGACGCGAGTGTGAGAAGTGCTGTGTGTTTGTAAGGAAAGTAAAGAAGTATGAAGTGAAGGGAAATAGTGAGTGTGAGAAACCGTGACTGATATATTGTGGAAGGATTCTATGATGAATATTATGGAGATATTGGGAGAGTGATACCGTAAGGGTGGGAGTATGTTGCTATAAGCATACAACATTTCGTGAAGGTTTTTGGATGAAAGAAAGAACAGTTCTGTGAGGAGTTTGGGTTCATGTGTCTTCTAGTATTGACGAGGAAGAATATTTAAATGCTAACTTTGTAAAGCTAAGGACTCCAGGAAAGGAATAATGCTTGTGTAGATATATCAGGTTAATAAATGTAGAGTTTTCGTAGAGGTTACAGTTGCATTTCATGATTATATTCCTTACTAAGAAATAGGCTCATTATTCCTGTTGTGATGTAGATATGCAAGGGATCAAGGATAACAGTAGATGATGAGGCATTAGTACGTTGCGGGCTTGGCGGCTAGTTAGGCTAAGAGATTAAAGAAGAAATGTAATATTTGGTAATAATGTTTTGAGGAAAGTAAACCTTTGTTATAGTAAATCATTTTATCGAGAAAGTTTTCAAATTATGTTTAATCCTTTTGGTATTGTAAATACACCCTCCATTCACCTTGGTGGGACAACATCCATCATCAGCTTTGCAGCCCATGGAAGATGATACTTCACAACCTATGTCTCCGCCCCCTCCTTAGTCATCTCATTTTACATCGATGGCTGAGGAGATGTTTAACAGGATCATCAGCTGCTTGGAGAGTCGATAGAAAAGAATGGAGAACCGAGCATAGGAGAGCCACCAAAAAGTGGAGGACCAATTGCAAATAATAGAGGAGCTCCTATAAAGAATGGAAGACCGATTGCAAATAATGGAGATGTGAACGATGAGGCATATGCATGATTGAGTAGCCCCTCCAGCATCCTTTCCAAAAGCCTCTCTAGTAGTGCCACAACCCATTATACATTTATCCTTTCGTTCATATCTTTATTCATCATCATTATTATTATTATTATTTTTTAAAACTGTGAAGAGAAATGAAAGCAATAGCAGAAGCAATCACAATTCAAAAGACATATTTTTTTTCACATTAAAACTATTGAAGCATTCTTAACGCATTTCATACAATTTACATTACATCCACATTTTAGTGAGTCATAACCCCTAGGTCAAAATGCGCTGAGTAATGAAAGTGCCCATCATGGACATGTTCCTTCAACTATAGTCCTTTTTTTGTCACTCTATATTTACTTCATTTGGATCAAATTCCTCACCTACATCACAAGATTAAACTATAAGTTTAATGCTTAGTAAGAGATAGAATGAAAATGATTAATGTATGCTCATGCAATTCATTTTAGAAAAGAACCTATCTTTTCTATTCATTATTTATAACCACATAACAATCGAGAACGTTGGAGATTATTAGTCTAAGAGAAAAGAGACATCCTAGAGTCCATTTTGGATAGAACCATCACTCAGTCCCGACGAGGGATGAGATACATCATCTTGCAATTCTCCCAAGCAGGACCGTTACTAATCCCCTCAACCTCCAATGTCTATTTACGTTTATTTAGTTCATTTCATATACATTACAATGCATATGCATGCCAACATTATCATATCATACCCAAATCATGATGCATGATGTGTATGCAATTCATTAAACATTTAAACATACGTTCAATAGTTTATCATCAAATTAAACCATTAACATTACCAAAATAGTACATCAAACAACATTATCAAACAACATTGCAAAACATTACAACCTAGTATCTTGTGATGTATACCCTAATGGTCAAGCACATGCATATCTCTTACTTTAAATTCTTCAAACAACTCAGCACTATAGATTACTTTTTCTTAATACCTTCAAAACCAATAGACATCCATCACCATGAAGATAAAAACATAATAGTTCACACATACATTATCGGGGTTTTATCAAATTTTACTTAAATTTATACTTTCATAACTTTCCCAAAGTTTAGCCAAATTTATCAATTCTAGAACCTACACTTCCCTTAAGATGTCTTCAAAAACATATCAAATTGGCTTAACTCTTAAATTTTGGGAAGGCAATCAACAATCATCAAATATTTAACCTACTCGATTTCAACCTCTTCATCCATTTTTACGTTATCTTTCTACCATACTTCCATAACCTTATAAAAATTCTTAACAAAACTATGGAGGAACTTAACATACCTTGAACTACAAAAGAAGAGAAGAAGGAGATGTTGGAGAGTCTTTTGGGGAGAATTTCTTCCCTATCAAGGTTCTACCTTCTCTTATACTTATGTATTCTAACTCTCCCTCTTCACCAGCATCAAGCAAGAGGTGTAGTCCTACTAACTGTGCCCTAGGGTGTCCATCCCCAATTGCCTCCAATCAGATCATGTAATGACCTTATTAGACGTGCATGTTAAATTTATTTTGGGGGAACAACTTATATTATTGATAATAGTATGTTGTCATTAGTTTTGAACGGATAATTTTATCGTGAAAATCAAAGTTTGGTGATTTATGATGAATGTTGGTATTATAATTTGTTATAGTAATGATAAGATTCAATAATCGGATAGGGATATTTTGGAAATTTTGTGGGGATTGTTGTGTTTTATTTTGGTGAATATTAGAAGGGGATTTCTGGAATATGTGGATTAATGGCAATAGCTGGGAATAGGGGAATGCTTGAAAGGGAGCATTGGGTTAAAAATAAAATAGTAAATAAATAAATTACAAGAAGTTTCTTAAGGGATATTTGGTTATGTGGGTACAGTTCGGCAGAGCATTTGGGGAGTGTAAGGAGAGAGGATGAGTGGGAATGAACCCGTTGGACGGTGGGGCAAATTGGGAGAGTGTCCCAGTTTGTGGGAATGAGCACTCCCACAAACCCGTGAACCTGTGAATTGGCAGCACCGTAAAGAGAAGATATAAAAGGCAAAATTTGAGGTAGCAGAAAGTGAGGGTTGAGAGCAGGTGACATTGGTGACCAATCACGAGTGTTGGAAAGGAACCGGGTCTTCATAGGCGAGAGAGGGAAGCGGGTGATTGAGAAATCTCCTTCCATGACAATTAGAGGGAAGTAAATGTTGAAAGTGTTTTGGTCTCTCAACCCTACTTTGCAAGGTATTAGGCAAGTGTTGTCCTCCTTTTCTTTTACTACTTCATAGACTCTACTGAGATTTTTATTCTATTTATTGAGTTTATGTTTTTCACCTCTGTTTCTGATTTATAGACACTGTAGAGATTTTGTTCTATGGATCGAGCTTATACTCCCCCATTGCATTTACTATTTGATAAATATTTTTGAAGATTTTTGCTCTGTGATTGAGTTCTATTCTGTATTTCGGTTACTGCTTAATGAATATTGGTAAAGGTTTATGATTTCTTGCTTGGGTTTTGTTCTCTATTTTACTTGCTGCTTGATAGACATTATAGAGGTCTTATACTCGGTTGAATGGGTTTCATTTTCTATTTCATTACTGTTTGGATAGATGTTGTTGAGGACTTATGCTTGTCAGTTGGGTTTATTTTATGTTGCTATGTTTAATGGATGATCCAAGGTTAGATATTCTGATGAATGGAGTGTGTGCTATGATCTTTGTTTCCTCACCAAAGACCCAAGGACTTGTCCCTGTTTTTGTATTTTGGTTGATGTCAATTGTTACATCTTGTGTTGTTTTGTTGATGAATGAGTAGAAACAAGCATAGAAATCTATGAACTTGAACATACACTGTGGAGATATTGTTGTGTTCCCTGCACCTATGATAACAAAACCTAGTTTTATAATTTATATTTGTTGATGTTCTATCATTGAAGAATCTTGTTATTGTCTCTCTTAACCATTGTGCAGGAAAAAGGTTTGCTATAAATACTGGATGGTTTTTTTCATGATGAAAAGGCCTTCAGAATTTATTGTTACTATTGTTTGAAATTTTAATGCATACCATATAAATGGTTATTTAATGTGGGAAAATGTTTATACTACATTATGATGTATGGTCATACATGGCTCTGCATATAAGAGAGATTAAATGAGGATAAAATGAACGTAATTGGTGACTGAGGACAGATTGCCCCAAAAGGGTGGGCCAGTGGGACATTAGACCATTAGTTTGCTTCTGGCACAACCTGAGGCAAACTGGCACAAGGTCCGCTAGGTCATTGTGCATTAAATTGCATAGCAGCTAATGGAGGACTTCCAAAACGGTGGAGAAAAGTAGTGTATGCCCCACTGATAAGCCTACTCATGTACAAAAAGTAAAAGAAAGATGAAAAAACAAGAAAGAAAGAAAAAAATGAATTAATGTCATAAAACATCATGTTCACGGCCATATGCATTACTTGCTAAGTCATAGACTTATAGATGAGCCTTGCATTGTAGGTAAGAAAGAAATGGGAGCATTTACCTTGGATGAAGTACAGGTGGAGGAAGCTTTTACGTTAAATGAAGGATCTTTCATATATATATATATATATTGTAAGGAACTTTCCATACCTATGACTTGACAAGAATTTCATATTGGTTTTAAATGAGAGGTTTTTCCGCTGCAAGTACTTTATCAAGTATGGTTTTATTATGAATAACTTTTAAATCAAGTTTTACGATAACGACAATTTCTTTAAAAAAAATGGGCGTTACAGATCATAACATCACATGAGATATAAGGTGACCCTTTGTATATCGGTCGACTTCTCTTCAGTTGATCGACCGCAAAACCACTCGAGGCTAAACTCTGTGTTTTCTTCATTAAACTGGTCAATCACTTTTTTTCTAGATGATCAATCGTAAATCTCAAACTTTACAATCTGTATAGACGCTGGTCATTTGTTGATCTTCTGCAACATCCAAATTTTACAATCTGTTTAAAACTGGTAGACCGTTGATCGACTGCAAATCTCTTAATTTACAATATGCATTGAAGGTGATCGTTCACTAATATTTTGGTCGACTGGTAACTCTCCCAAGAGCTTCTTAACTTTCATTCTATGTACAGCCAGTCGTTCAACTCCCATTTGATCCACCACTTCCTCCCTCATAGGTCCTATATGTAACATCCCAATTCCCTTTCACATTTCCATAAAATTTTTCTCATTTAAAACTTAATCGAAAACACTTGAAGAAAAGTTATCAGAGTAAATATACGTAGAATAATTAAAACATTAAAATGTTCTTAAAAACAACATCGTCAACCCACCAGTTTAAAACATTTAAAAAAACATAATATATAGTCTTTGAACATAATTTAACACTTTTATTCTTTCATGAGCTATAACCCCCAAGGTCGTTATGCTCCTAGTAACACAAGTTTACATCGCAGCACACTTCTTCCAAGTTCACTTCACTGGGATCACATTCAATACCTATATCATTGGAGGGATAATGAGCTTATTGCCCAATATGAGATATAAATGAAATGCATTTGCAAATGCCTAAGACAACTCTATATGCACATGTCTGATAGAAGAGAATATATCCCTTCTCTTTAATTAACATTTCACTTTCAACAAGAACATTGCAGATATTTCCCACAAGGAGATAGAAATATCCTCGGGATACAACTTGAGCAGCAACTTTTGAGCCATCCCTACGTAGGAGGAGGCAAGTTCTCTCAAGTAGATCCATCACTATACACCCCAACCTCCACATGTCTATTAACATATATTAAATCCATTATTATCTCATGCAATGCATGATATGCAACCATAACTGACATGCCTATATGATGCATGATATGAATGAATGTCACACAGCAGTTCATATATTGCGAGTAAACAATATAACCAATGAACAAAAAATAAGGCATGGATTATGAATCAACTGTAATTTAATATTAAGCGTGTTGTTACTAACATATTATCAAAGCATAAATAAATCTTATATATGCTATCATTAAATTTTCAATAAGGTGGGGATCATCATATCACTATCTATATTCCACTTCTTTCATCAATTCACAAGGGTACAACACATACATACTTCTTTTGTCTTTTGTCTTTTACGGGAACAATATTTTCTTAACACTCAACCAAATTTACTATACTTTAAACAAAACACACAAAATACTACCAAAGGCAAACATATTATAGACCTAAATTTTCAATAGCCATACCTCTCACCAAAGAATTAACAATTGTTAACTAACATAAATTAATAAATTCTAACTATCATAAACCGTACAGAAAACAGTACAGGGAACAGTTTATCCAACAATTAGACGTCCTCACTCATAACCTTTATCAATACAAAAGCAAGTAGTCTCTAAGGGGATATCACAAAACTCATTTCTTCATGATTGTTCTACTAACAAGTTGATTTATTAGGAAGATAGATTCATTACTAGGAAGCAATATAACAGAGTATAGAAAATTTATCTAGGTAGAGATCAAAACCAAGAATCACACAAAATCCATTTCTTCATGATTATACTATAGCATGTGGATTTATTTAGGAAAGCAGTTTCATCAATGGAGCAATACAACAGAAGCACATAGACAAGCATATAGACAATTCCTCGATGAAGAGACATATCAAGAAATTGCTCAAAACACACACCATGCAAGCCTACTTCTGTGATGTATGTCCTTTTGGATAAAGCACACACATAATCCCATACCTTTCTTTTTGTTTACGCTTCTCTTCCACTCAATAGAAACCTCCTCCTAGTCGAACAATTCTCTCAGGAACATAGAACCCAGAAAACACCAGAGGAATATTGAGAGAGTTTAGACGAATAGTCAACTATTCCTTTTTTATTTTCTACTAAATCCACTCTAAATAAACTCTAAATCTCATAGAAGATGTCAAGGAGACGCGACCTTTTTATTTTCAGTGACTCTTCAAGCTTCCAAGCATTGGTTATTCATTTTTAGGTTGACGATCAGCATTCCAGATGATCGATTCCACATCCACGATCAACTGCTATCATCCATTGATCAGCCACAAATCTAATTTTTCCAATTTATCGGTCTATCATCGTCTTGCTGATGATCAACTGCCACGCCTATGAATCACCATTTTGCCTGGCAAAGATTGACCACATAATCGATCGCAAAGACACCTGATTCAATTTATTTACTTATTCATTGGAATCGGTCGATCATTGCTTTAATGGATACTAGACTACATCCCATAAACACTCGAATGCATCCCACAATAATTTTTTATTCCTTACTATAATTATAAATGACCATAACTCCATAAATCTAATACACTTCTAAGTGTTAAAAACATTATTATTCACAATGTTATCAACTAAAAGGAGTGACAATTTTACTAGGACCAAACATTACATTTGCAATATATAGGATCTTCGTAATGTTAAGCATTTGACTTAAGTGATGATATTGGGGTATTTGGAGCTGAAATAGACGATTAAGATGTTGGTCAAGTGAAATGTGTTTGGATAAAGTGAACTATGATACCCCGAATTATGCTCATATTAAGCTTAGGTGGATGATTTATAATTTATTGGAATTTACTTGGATAATTTAATAATTGGTAAGAAAAAATATACTTTGATATAGTAAGGTTGAGAATAATAAGGTTCTTAATATTCAAGATTTTACTAGATTTAGTAAAGAATAAAGTGAAGGGAGAATTGTGGATTATATACCTTGAGTATAGGAGGATAAATTTAAGGATAGTTTGGATGGATATATATATATATATATATATAAAATTGGAATATATTGGTTTGGAGAAGAAGAAATAACATGGCAATCGATTCTAAGGAGATGGAGTTACCGACTGGTGTTCATGAATTTTTAAGAAGAAATGCTTTTGGAAATTAGCGGTCGATCATCAATGTTGTAAAACAATTCCATTGCAAAAATTAGTTGTACCAGTTGATCATTGATCGACTGGTAATTGACTAAATAGTGAAAATTCAAGATTAACGGTCGATCACCGATCGACCAGTTTCAAAGAATGATGCTATTCTAAATGTTTGGCGGTCGATCACCTAAAGGATAATGATTAACTGGAAAAATGGAAAGTCACTAGTAATGGATAAACTGTCGCATGGAAATGGTAAGCTTTGACGTTTGACGCTTTATGGATGATCAAGAGTACCACCCCTTAGCTTTTCACCTTTAAAAGGTCACTGAAGGAGCGTAGGATTGTTGTGGATAAATAGTGTGAGTGTGGTCTGCATAAGATTTTTAGAGAGACGACAAGAAGCGATTCTGTGAGGGTCTAAGGGAGAGAGTTTGACAGAAGTGTTCCGAGAGAGAGTGAGTTGCTAGGGTTTTTTACAAGTGACCAAGAGTGAGAATCGTTGGTTGAGATTTTAGAGAGAGAATTGTAAGGGAGAAACTGTGTGGAAAAAGTATTCTGTGATTTTGAGAGAGGGCCGAGAGGGTGCTATGAGTTTTGAAAGAAAGAGAAATAGTTTAGAGAGAGAGAGGATTACTGTTGTGCTGTACTATTTAACGGGAAGGAATTTTGCTTCTGTGTTTAGCTTTCTGTTCTCGGGTGTTTCTGGTAAGATGAATTTTTCATGGTTTCTACTGAATGATAGTATTTGATATATATGTTATGTGCTATAAGCATGATGAAATATGGTTTCTGTTGGTTATATTCTAGTGTGCAACTCTTTTGATACTTGGATCAACTTTGTTGGTTAGTATTGTCTTGATGAAATATTGTGATGGAAATTAGAAAGTAACGATGAGTCTATTACAACAAAGGTTAGTATAACTTTTGGTAATCTATTAATGGTTATGCCTGTAATAGCCTTGTTTATTGTTACTATTTCTGGAGAATACTTTGGTTTTATGTCAAGTAGGATAGATTGTTCGTTTGGAGTTGAAAATCAATAAAGCTACCAATTGCTTTGTACTCTGTGAGTAGTATGGAATTTGCTTACTGCATATGAATGAGTATATTCTGAAAATTTGGGTACAATGCTAAGTTGCTATGCTTATATACTACTTCTTTAAATAAATGTTAGAAATGGTTGAGTGGTTGGATAGGGTTGGAAACTATACTTTGTTGGTGGAAGTTTTATTCTTTAGAGTGTTATTCGGTTGGAAAAGTTTTACTCTATTGGAAAAATTAATCTGTCAAGATTGGATTGGTGGTTATTTCACTTAGTTTAATAAGCTGTTGTTTACTAATAAATAGGTATTCAAGAGGAGAAACTTTAAGTGTTAACTCTCTAAAGCTAAGAACTACATGTAAGTAGTACTGCATGTGTTTGTCTTAAAGGACCTATATCATGAGAATTAGGATTTGTTTGATGCTTGCAATTACTAGATATATAGGTTGTGATAAATGTTGATCGAGGATGTATTGTTGATTGCTTGTTGTTAATTGTGTGTTTATTATATTTAAGTTAAGTTCCTTAGTTAAGAATTGATCATGTTTTGATGATACAGTAGATGGACATGTAGATACAATTGTGTGCTTGCATTCATGCATCATTGTTTTCCTAAAGTATATGAAAATTATTTTTTATATTGTTTCAAAATATAACTGAACAAAGTGAATAAACATAAATAATGTATAGAGATGTGGGTTCTTGAGTTGGTCGTTTGGGTGTGTGCCATGGGATGGAGGCCTTGTGCGTAAGCCGCTCTACCTTGTCAAGTTGACATCTCTAACAATTGGATGGGTAACTGGAACAAAATGAAAATAGAACACACGTGAATAAACATAAGTGATGTTGTGAGATGTGGGTTTTACCTTGTCAAGTTGACATCTCCACATCGGTAAAGGTAATGGTAAAGGAAATAGTAACGGAATAATGAACATTGAAAACTATATGTGTTTTAAAAGAGCATTGCATGAACATTTTTATATTATATCGCTTACTAAGCTTTAGGTTTATAGTTAAGTCCTGTGATGTAGGTAAGGAGCCTATGATTGGATAAAGCTTGTTGAGGATGCAACTGATGGGGTGTTTCTGTGTTGAGCTGTTTGTGTTGTTGGCGATGTTGACCTGGGTGGGTTATGGCTCATGATGTTTAATATATTAAGCACTTTAAATATTTAAGTAATATTTTGTTTAGATAAATGTTATAAGTAGTTGTTAAGTGTTAACGTTGGTTTATCTTAAATGGCTTTTCTTTAAAATGGTGATTTGGTATGGTTTTATTAAATAAAGACTTCCGCATTTCGTGTACTCTGAGTTTAATATGGATAAGACTTCTGTTGTTTATTACACTAGTTTTCCCTCGCAAGTATTTTGAAAGATCAAAAATTTTTATAAGTAAAAAATGGAAACGAGATGTTACAACATTTTACTTAATCCAGATTCTACACATAGCTGAGTTTCTCGGGTATTACACCTTAACCATTTAAATCTCCACTCCTCCATAAGCCACAACATAAAACTCTCAATTTATATCACATATCACAATTTCAATACATCTATCTCATACATCTCTAATTTCATCCACAATACAATTAACAAAACTCATTACATAACAATCCTTTACATTCAAACAAAGAAATTTTTTGGATATCACAAGCAACCTCTCCATCTTTCTCTCTAGCAACCTCTCCAATAGCCCCTCCAACATGGTCTCAAGCAGTCGAACCATCAGAATGCCTGTACGTTTTTTAGTTTATAAGCAAATTCCATATATGCATTAATTATTTTTTTTAGTTTATTTGTATGAGATACAATAACACGTCTCAAATGTGCAGTGCTCTTTCTATCGCTCACCAACCTTCTTCTCCCACAATTCTTGCCAAAATACAATAGAAAGTGGCTCTCATTCCTCCATCGACAGATGTGTCGAGTGGAATACAACCTCTACTTCAAACTTTGCACATGGTAGGTCTTCGACTTGGTTATCTATGTGTTGGCAATTATTCATGCCTTATCAGTTTGATGGTTTGAAAATGTTCATTTTAGCCAGTAGACCTGATGGAAACTTTCTTTAGACTAGTTTGTACAAATACAAATAAAAACCTAAAGACATGCGGTATTCATGTTGGAGTTACGATAGGAAACTATTTCATTTTTTGTTATTACGTGTTTTGGACTTTATGTTTAGGATACTTTGCTTCCTATTTTCATTTTCACAGAGGCGATGGGTACGACATCACTACTCTCATCATACCAAAGCAAGAATTGAAAGAAAATACACTGAGAATTACATTATGTTCAATTAAGTAGTTTAGAAGATATTATTTTATTACTCATCCTTGTGTTCTTTGTGTGCAGTGTAATACATTTATCAAAGAAGAATATTTTGTTGTCCAAATGGAAAGATCGCAAATTACGCTAGGGTAGATTCATCTAAGTAAACTTCTTGATTTATTTGTACTTCATGTTTGAACAGTTCTAGCGCATGTGATGGTGCCAACATATAAAGAGAGATATATCTTATCACTTGTGTAGATTCATATTACTTTCCACTTATGTGGTTATTTTCACCTTTCCATTTCAGCTAGCATAGCATATTTCACTGTAGTAGTGGGGTTTAGGGCTACTCTGAAATTATAGAAAGACCAACTTCCACCCTCACGCAAATCTACCGAAGGAGGCTCCCATGTATGACAAATGTTCTGATGTATATATGGACTCCACTTTCACGTTTAGGGTTGTCGATTTATGGAGGAAACTTCACAGCAAGGCACCGACGTAGGAGGTTGATGTGTACGGATATTAGTTAATTTTATACTAAAGTTCATATTCAAATGGTGAATTAGTATCGATGTAACACCCTAACTTTTCATATCAAAATTTAATAAGAATAATTAGAAAGTAATTGGGAATATTTAGATTAATTGGATAATTATTGAGGTATTATCATGAATGTATTCGTAAGATTATAATTTAAGAAATTTATTGTATTATAATTAGGATTAAATTGAAAAGAGTATTTTAGATTTTCAGACGCACACAGGCAACACGAGGACTAGGTGTCGCGTCCGAAATGTTTCTCCAGTCGTCCCTCACGTTTTGGGATGAGCAGGGATGATGCTTCTCATCCTAATTCATTTGTAACAAGAGATTTCGAACGAGGCAGGAGGATGGCAGACGATAGCGGACGGAGAGAATTCAAATATGTCCAGATTTTAGGACTTTTCAGATGCCTGCGGATGAATATGAACGCAGGCGGACAAGAAGAGTTCGAATCTGTACAAGTAATTGGACTTTTTAGACGATCACGGATGAGGCGCAAATGCCTTCCTTCATCCGAAAAGGCAACTCTGAAGGGGAGAATAGGGGATCAAACCTGGTTGGTTTGTCACGATCTAGAATTTTATGTGTAGCCGATTTTTAGCTAAAGGAGGAAAGAAGTAGGATGTATTGGGATTAAAATATGAAAGGATTATTTGAATATAAAATAAATGGAATTAGAATTTTAAAAGATAATTTGGATAAAAGGAAATATAATTGAGATTTGGGGGATGAGAATCGGTTCAATAGGAGAACCGGTTCTTATTGTCTGGACCACGGGTTCGACTGGAAGAAAAAGGAGAAATTGGCCTTCATCCATTTCACAAACATAAGAGAAGGGATAAAGAGAGGAGAGATGGGGAGGGAGACGTCGAAGATGAAGGAGAGTGACGAGCAAGGGAGTGACGAACGTGACGGCGAGCTCGGGAGGTGGAACGCAATGCTGTTTGTCGTCCGGTGAGCAGTTGTGGCAACGCGGGTTTTGGTTTAGGGTTCGAGAATTTCTGACCTGCGTGAATGAAGAACAACTACAATGCGTTGGTCCTCTAGCGTCGAGCAATCGATGCATTTGAAGAGGTAAGTCTGTGGGTTCAGTTTTCATTGATGCTCTGTCATTTTTCTGGTGGCCGGCGATGATGGATTGGCAATGGCAAGATGGGAGCTGGCTGTTCGGGCTAGACTGGTCGAAGGCCTGTGGTCTAGCTTGTGGTTTGATTCGAACTGGTCTATCTTGCGCTGGAGAAATGACAACTCAGACATGGGGGAATGGTGCTAAAGACAAGGCATGGTTTGTGGCAAGGAGTGGTGCGCCATGCCTCTCTGGAGATGAAAATTGAGACATGAGAGAGAGATAGAGACAGAGCTGGAGAGTGCCCTGGAGAATTGGAGAGGCAAATGCCCTCTGGAAGGCTAAACCATGAATGTGAGATTGTGAAGAGAAGAGTAAGAGCTAAGTGTGAGGAGGTGGAGCTGCTACCTCTCTGGTCTTCTCGGTTCCTCAGGTGAGATGATCTTCCCCCAGTCTTTTTATGGATTATATGTTGTTAAATGATGAAGATTAGTAATGATGAATATTATTCTCTGTTATGGTTTGGATTTATCCCCTGTTGATGTTCCACTTGTGGTTGGCTATGGTTTCTAGAAAATGAGTCTATGTGGGTTTGATTTATGTGTGGAAAATGGATTATTACTCTATTATTGGTTGATTGGAAATCAATAATTATAGGTCTTTGTAGTTTACTCTATATTAGGACTTTTGTTGAAGCTTGGTGACCATGAGATATTATTTTAATTGCTGTTATGAAGAGAAGTGTGAGTTTAAGGTTTTGTAAATCAAGGTTGTTGTTTTATTGGGTATAGCATTGATGAAAATAAGTTGATGGAAACCATTAGGCGATTAGGTTTGAATTAATGATGTCAATGTTGCTAAAGATAATGAACTAGATATGAGATTAATGATTGGTGACTAGTAGTAACAAGATGTTATGGATTTATGAAGGTATTGAGATGGAAGAAAGATAACGTTCAATGCTAATACGCGATAAAGCTTCGAGGTAAGGATTAGGTAGAGTCTTGGTCAGTGGAGTCCCTACCCACAAGTAGTATGCATGTGTTATGTGTTAATCCTATAATTTCCTTTACTCATGCTTTAACTTGATAGAGAATTTGATAAATGCTTGCTGCTTGAATGATACTCTCTGACATTAAACCCTGTAATATAGAATGATGAACTGAATATCAGACTATGTTATGTTAAGCATGAACGAGCTATGAGTTATTTCATTGACAATGATTCTGTTCTATTGGATGTATTCTTATTGTCTTACTTGCTGTCACGATAGACTCGATAGATGCTAGTGTTATATAGTGTCCTACTATTACTATAGCTTAAACCTCTCTGTGTTAACTAGAAGTTGTTGTTTCCTTAATCTGAGCATGTGTAGTTAACTAGGTTAATATTCTGTAATGATGAACTAAGTTGTTAGCTCAGTTGAAATTATACCATTAAACCATGCTTTACTTTCGAACGTAGTCCACTTGCTTAGAAATGGTTTATACTATTAACTCTTAGTGATTATTAGGCATGTTTCTGTTAGCTATTTAGTAAACATGTTTCCATAGCTATTTACTAAGCATGTTTCCATTTAATTATTAATTTCATGTCTAGCTCATTCAAATAACTCTCTGTCACTTAATGTTTAATCTTAATTAATAGCATGTTCACTTTGCCGTTTACTTGTCACATTCATGTCTATTTAATATGGTTAAGCATGTGTAATTTCCTTGAGCATCTCGTGTAAATTCCTTAAGCATGTTAGTTCACTATTATGTCACTGTCTAATTTTTTATTAGAAGCCTGATAATTTGCTACTATGTTCGCTATATATTTTACTTTTAGAAGAATGCTAAATTGTCATTTTCTTTTACTATTATGATATGTAAATCCAAGCATGTTATTTGTTGTTTTAATTCGTTGCTATAATTGTTCCCTTTTATTCGTTTTAATTACTGTTATTCATTAACATGTGCTATTTCATTATCGTTATTTTTAGAATGTATCAACATGCTTCATGATAATAGAAACAAGTAGGAAGTGGCACCTTTGGGGTGGTACTTATATGCATTATGTGAGATAAATAAAAAGAATGAAAAGAAAAGAAAAGAAAATGGGGAGTTAAGGGACGGAGGGGTAGTTCGGATCTAACTTAGTAGCTAGACTTACGCCCCTCTCATGTCGGGAACTGGACTAGCTACACACAGGAGGTTAGAAGCCAATCAAGGCTATTCCCTCACACATGGGTTCCTCCATCTCCAACTCGACATATGAGTTATGAATGAAAGAAATGAAAGAATGAAATGTAAAGAAAATATTGGTTTGTGGCGGAACCCATTCCAAGAAGAATCAAAGAGAGGCATAAAGCATAAAGCATACTGCATACCCCACTCCTTACAAAGCCTTTGGGCTTATAGTTTACTTGTGGTGTAAGTACACGCACGAGAAAATGATGAATAGATCAAGTAGCAGTCAATCAAGGATTTGCATGGGCGGGATTTGTGGCTGGTTAAGCTAAGGAAAGTAAGAGAGAAATGAGTTTTATAACTGTAAAGTAATAATTTATTTAGTGTCTTTTTAAAATGAATGATTTATGCTTCCGTTATATAATGTTTTATGCTTCCACTATTAATTAAGAAAAATAGATTTTATAAATGAAGTCTTTCACTGTTAATCAAGATTCAAGTAAAAAGTTTTAAGTAAGATGTTTTAACGATCGGGTTTTTCTAAAAGAACTTTGATTTCAATTGAAGGGTTTTAATAAGGATTCAGTTGTTTTGTAAAAGTTTTAAATTTAATATATTTTTTAAGTAAGAAAAAATTGGGTTGTCACAATTGATGTTTCTTTCCCCAATGCAACATTCTTCTTTGTAATTATGCATCAACCAAAAGGAAAAAATTTCCTACTTCAAGTGAATGAAACTATACATTAACATTAATTAAATGAGTGAGAGTGAGGGAGAAAGTGTGGAATCAGGAGAGGTGGTAGAGAAATCGGATGAACAATTGAGTTTTAACAAAAGCGATTAAAACCAAAAACATTTATAGTGCTGACACAAATATGTGGGTATAAATTTCCTAAAGCAAGACCAATAGTTTAGGTAAGTTACTCTTTACTCTCTAGATTTACAAATAAAAAATGTTAAATTTGTTATAATTCTTGAAATATATATGAATTTGTTTTACAACATTCATTACAATACTATGTAGGAGTGTTCACCCAAAAAGAAAGTTCATTAAAACAACTCATCCATTGTAGCGGCTTTTCATATATATGAACCTTACGCAACAAACTCTTGTATAAAAATTGAAACACATTGCTAGTAAAATTATCATAGTTAAAATAACACTTGAAAACATAAATGTAATAATGTGCTCACCTGCATCCCAACAGTTGTGAAATCCATAAATGTGTTCTGCGAGCTTCCTCTCCTGCCTCTGCCACTTCTACCTTTGGACCTACCTCTACCACTCATCTCACTAGTATCTGGGCCTCCACCTTGACAAGTGCTGGTATTGTGGCCCCCAACACCAGCTACATATCATGTTGACATTTCTCTTGGTGAGGACTATCCGGCTATGTGGCTCGTCAACATCCTTGACTCTTTATTTTCAAAGCCTTCCCAAACGTCTCTTAATTGGCTGTTGCATAATTGAATATTTTCCATTGCAGGCAACATGAGTTGTCCACTGATTGGATGTACAAAGTGCAAGTACATCATCATGTATGTTTCTCAATGGTATCATTCATGCACAAATTCCTCAGCTTATCTCTGCATAAAATGCATATACGGGATGACATGCACACATGATATTCCAGATAGCTTCCCTCAGAACAATTATAAGTACTTCTATCCAAATCGACTACATACTATTCATTATCATCACTGACATCAAATTGACCAGCTCCTAAAAAAATTGGACTCCAATTTTGAGAGGCAAGTTGTAGCTTGACAAGCCTCTTCTTGATCTGAGGACACAAAAGGTCCATCGACTCAGCCACTTTTTCATTTTTCTTAACTATGTTAGACATGATGCCTTTCTTTTCATCTCGAATATAGTTAGGATCGATTTGTCCTAGGTTTGTAAGATGCAGGCATTGAAGGACTCATTCAAGTTTTGACAAAAATCTCAGATTATTCCCTTGTAGATATGAGTGTGCTGCTGCTTTTGCCAATTATAATTTATGGATCTCTCGTTCAAAGTGTGCAAAAGTTGTGACCCTCGGTTTATTCCACATTGCGTCCTTGTACAACTTGCTTCTAAATTATTTTTTGAAGTTGGCATACAAATGTCTGATAAAAAAACAATGCTCCACTGACTCAGCAAACTCTCCAATGGCTAGCACCAACCCTTTCAAAAATAAAGAGGCAGAGCCAAACATTTATATACAATGCATAACATAAACATACATAACAAAAGCAATGATTGTCCATCATACCTTTTGTCGGTCGAAAATGGCTGTCCACCCCTACTGAAATGACTGTCTAAATCCATAAGCAACAATTCCAAAAACCAACCCTAAGAGTCCAAGCATTCTACTTCAACCACTGTTACAACAATTGGACAAAGTTGACCATTCCTATCAATGTCGACAACTGTGAGCAACTGGCCTAGACACAATCCCTTCATGTGACATGTCACAACCTAGAAGTGGGACTACAGAATTACTGAGTTAGGCGACCCAATCTTCAAAGAGAACCCAATCACCCAGCCCAAGACTCGATTGTTAGCAGAAGACCTTTTATAATTTAGCATAGCCCAAGAGTTATGGGTCTAGATTCATATAGTGATCATGAGAATAAATGGTACATAAAATAAATAATCCAAAGTACTATGCCACAAATCCAACCAACAATAGTAAGTTATGCGAACCATAGAATTTAGCCTCAATGGGAAGTAAGTCTAAACACTCAGAAGTAAATAAGAAAGAAAAGGGAAATCTCTAACTCCAAGTTCTCTAGTCGCTCTTGCCTTTACATGGAATGGGAGGAGGTCGTTTGGAGTGAGTGACTAACTCAGTAAGGAAATCTAGACTAGATGCGATGCATGTGAAAAAATCATTCTTTCTCATCCTTTAGAAAACAATGACATGCTTCTCCTTTACCGTACATGGATTTTAAATCAAAAACTCTTTATTATTTTATAAAAAAACCATCCTAAGGTTGTCAATGAGGTTTTTTTCAAAAACATGTAGTATACATAGACAACTATACCACAAAAATAAGCAAACGCCGTTTTCCAATCTGAAAATGTCATCAATGAAAATGAATGGTCACAAATGGACCCAATCAGCACTCATCAAAGAATAGATGGTGATCCATTGATAGCAACATATCATGAGGTAGAACAAAAGGATGGTACTCGCATCTGAAGACTCGGCACAGTACCCATCCGCAATATCAAATCAAATGAGGTTGTCAGTGTAAGGTTACTCCTCAACTAGCCACCTATTGTATCTAAGTTGACGGGGGTTGCAGGCGAGCATAGCTACAAGCCGTCACGCCAACAGTCACTTGGAAAGGTGCTAGGTGAATTGTCACAACCCAGTAGCAGACTAGACAGAAATGCCAGGCCAAATGACCGATCTTTGGAGAGAACCCGATCGCCCAACCCAAGGCTTATTAAAATTAATGTGAAAGACTTGTATAAAATTTACCTAGCCATAGCCCACTTGTGATGAGTCACTATCCGTATAGTGATTGCCAGAATTTAAAGTGAAGAATAATAAATTTAAAAGTCTAAATAAATATTGTGCATGCAATCTAGAATTAGCCAGCATCCAAATTAAATATTTTTCAGTCATCTAGTGTTCTACTTACCGAGAAATAGGAGTTTAATTAAGGAAAGGGAAGAAATAGAACATTGTCTTCAGCCCGCCTTCGCACAAGCCTAGTTGCTCTTCTCTTTACTTGGAGTGGTGGGGGTCGTGGGGTAAGTGACTAGCTCAAAAAGAAATTTATACTAAATGTTATGCGCATGTAAAACTTGTTTTACTCTTTTCATAAAAATCATAAGTTTCGAGTAATCATGCACGTTTTTCAAAACATTTTAAATTCCTTTTATCTTTTAAAGAAATCCAGCCCCAGAGGCCCATAACATGACATCAAGAAAACATTGGTTGTATACCAAGACAACTATAAGTTAAAATACTTCCGTCGTGTTTTATACTGAAAACCGTTGTTAGTGAAAATAGAGGGTCTCTCAAGAACTTCTCCAAACAAACACAAATAAAGGCGGCCATCAACACAGGCAACATATCATGAACCTGGAAGAAAGCAAATGACGACAGTCTAAAAACCCAACTACTCGTGTAACGACATGGTTTTCCTTTCTTAAAACGTACAATTTTTAAAAGAGATTTGTATTTGGAAATTGCGTGAAATTAAAACTTTTCCCTAGTGGAAGACGTTTCATTCATAAAACCATTTAAAGACAGTGAATAGAATCCTTTTCTTGAAAATATTTATGCTTTGGAAAATTCTTTTAATAAGTCATAGCGAAAGACTTTTATGAGTAAAACAAAACAATTTAAATACTTTACAAAAACCTTTAACAAACCATATTCCTATAAATCTTTTAGCCTAGCTAGCCACAAAATCAGCGCGTGCAAATCCTTTATCCACTGCTCCTTAATTGATCTAGCATGTACCTACATCACAAGACTTAAACTATGAGCCTAAGGCTCAGTAAGTGATATAAAATAAAACATTCAATGCATACGCAGTGTTTAAAAACCCGTATGTAGTTTTTTGTTTTTTTTTCCTTTAGCTTTATATTGATCTTGACTTTACTTTACCTTGACAAGCATTATAGATGTCTAGACTTGACGAGGAAGAGTAGCCAGCTCAACCACACAACTAGTCACACTTATTTAGATTATTCATAATGTTTATGAAAACCATGATGCATGAATGCGTATGAATGCACTCAAATCTATATCCTCAACTAAATCCACAAAACATGATCCATATCATATCCTTAACTTAAAGAATTTAAATCTAATAAACACATCATTAAAAGAACTTAATTCTAATAAACACAGTATCAAGCAGCAACACATCCTCAAGACATGATCACATCCTAATAATATAGTAAATATAAGCAGTATACAAATCCTAACTCTTGCGATGTAAGCCTTTTGACAATTTATAAACAATATCACTTACTTGGTGTTCGTAACACGTTTTAGAACTTAAGCTCTTCCTCTTCAATACCTTCAAAAATCCATATCATTATATCATCAGTAATTAATCAACTATCCCAAGTTCTCAAACCCACAACTTGATAACATTCACCTCCATAAAAATTATATTCAATGATAATCGGAACCTATTTCTCAACAACATAGCACATTTCACCACCATTTATTTCACAGTTTCACTTTTTAACATCCAACAATAATTAACTAAACCACTCAACACCATAACATATACATCCATTACCATTCCATCAAGGATAATAAGAAGTTAGACCATATTCATCATTCTTCTATCTTCCCAGATTCACCCTCACCATAATAGATCAATAGCTCTAACGGGGAACAATTTCCATAACTAACAAAGTACAAATATCTTAACATTATATCCACAGAGCTATCCACATAAATCATCCCAAGGAAACAGAACTCCATCCAGCATAACAGTACTTTCACATACCCATTTACGGATAACACATATACATATACATTACAATTCTCTTCAAGGATGCCGAGAATATCACCATATTCATCAACATTTTATCATTCTAGATTAAACATGCTTGCTATCCTTACAAATACCCATCAATAGATAATACAGAGAGCCCAAACTAGCCACATCATTCAAAATGCTCATAAACAAAACAGAGAACATTTACGAACATCCTTCACTCTTATCTTTCTTCCACAATTATTCTCATAAAATCCATAAAAATCATTAAAGATGTAGAATACCTAAATACCCTAGAGCTTCTTCTCCTTTTTCTTCTTTCTTCTTCTTCTCTGCATTTTTCTCCAAAGCTCTCTCTCTCTTTGTCTTTCTCTTTTCCCTTTCTCTCTAAGTCTCTTATCTTTCTCTTGAGAGCTTCCCCTTCCCTTCTCCTTACTCTCTTCTCAGTTTCCCTCAGCTCCCTCTTTCTTCCTTTGTCTGTTTCTCTCTATTCCTTTCTATCTTTATTTCTTCCCCAAAGGCTTCCCTCACAAGCCTCATTTATCCTCATAATCTCACCTAACTCTACATCTAATTTGACATCTATAAAGGAGAGACATCTGGAGAACTCCCATAAAATCATCCCCTCCGGAAAAGCTCCTCCCAATGCTTAGCAAGAACAACGCTTAAAAACCACATTTTCTAAAAATGCAGTGAAATGGGTCGATCAAAGATTGATCGACAACCAAGACCACCCGATCAACTACTCCCACACAAGAAGCATGATTTCTGCACTTCATCGTGAGGCTGGTCGATCATATGATCGACCGCCATCAATTCTTCACAGTCAATATGTCCAACGTCGTACGCACTGCCCTCTTCCAAAACACCACTGCCACTTTAGCAGTCGACTGTTTCCTTCATCGCCAAACTTGGCATTGAATCTGCCATTTTCGTAGTCCACCTAGCGGTCGACTGTTCCCAATGTTGCCAATATTCTTAAACACCTCTATCATTTTTACGATTCATTACCCACCTGTTAAAATGCCACTGACCATTTTGTGGTCAATCATCTTGATCAACCATTTCCTTCATGTCTTGATACTCGGTTTAACAAATCCTTAATACTTGATATTTTACTATTCCTCACATAACATTCTTAAAGACCCCTAAACCATGCCATAAGTAAAAATCATCAATAATTCTGTCCATCTAATATGGTCCCTTAAACCTCCAATAATCATCACTAATTATCTCAATCTTATTACATTTACTAAACATATTTTTTGTGGTATTATAATATATAATAAAATCATCTCCATTATCTCTAATACTTCACAATCATTATCATCCTTAGTCCAAGCTTAATTCCAGATATTACATTTCTCCTTCCTTAGTAAAATTTTGTCCTGAAAATTTAGCCTAACGTGACCACTTCCTCAACTTAACAACCAAAACAACCATTAACATTCATAGCCTAAGAGTACCCAACACAATTTCTTGCATCAGGCTCGGACCCAAGATTTTCAAAACTTCTGAAGGGTTACACTTCCCCCACTTCTGCAAAATATAACGAGTTAGCCAAGCACTAACTCACATCTAGGTCATTTAATCGTCATCTACATTTGCTGCAAGAGAAAAGCCTTCACTAAATTTGCTTTCCATTCATCAGACAGTGTGTGGCAGATCTTTACAATATGACCAGCTTTATTGCATCTAAAACATCTCCCAAACCAAGCCATGCATCCTCCTTATTTACTTACAACTATATACAAGGAGAGAACTTACATAAACAACACCCATTTTATATCCTCCATGTCTTTATACAGCCACGATACCGATTTCTGCATACAATATAACCAACTCCATGCACTACATACTTGCATCTAGTCTTATTTTACCCATTATGTCCCTATAGATTCACTCTTCATTTACATCCTCCATGATAAAATATCCTTGGTGCAATCATTTTCTGTTGCTTAAGCCAAAACTGGACAACCTTTGACAAAATGGTCACTCTCACTACATTTAAAGCATTGCTTTGAGCCAGCAAGACACTCTCCAAAATGATTTCCTTTACACCTTTGACACTGCTTAACTCTTGAAGTCTTAGCATTTTCTCTTTGAAACGATGTGTATCCTTGAACACGTTTCCCATTTTCTTGTGACTCACCCTCAATGAAAGGTTCCTTGATCCCCTTACCTCTAGTTGACCTTCCATCATTCGAATCCATTCTTCTACGCTTGTTAGATCAAAATTATTTCCTCTAAAACATGGCAGCTTTAGTCATCAAAATCCTTATGACCCTAAATCTTTGGGAACAATCAGTTACTAGTTTCTCTATTCTTCTAATTCCTTACTCTGTTCCATAAATTAACTCTGACATTCCAACACTTCCACTAGTCTTCTGATCATTTCATCTCCTAGATACCTATTCCGTCTTAATTCCCTCACCGTTTTGTCCCATTCAATCATAGAGTTTATTAAAACTTCAACCATGTTTCTAAAATACAACATCCTTTCATATCTTACACCTTTAGACATTTCTTAGCAAAATGACCAACTTCACTACACTTAAAACATTGACGAGATCTAGATGGGCATTCTCCCTCATAATTTTTGCCTATTCAATTTCAAGGACTTTTGACACAATCTCCGCATCGGCCTTATCTTGAACACTTGATATCTTAACACCTCTATTGTGAAAACCTGAATTTTTCTTAAATTTTAAAAATGCGTTAAATTTAAAATTTTTCTTTTCTTTTGTAAATAGCGGAAAATCCTTTTAAAATATAATCAGAGTTCTTTTCAAAAAAGTCAAACCGTCAAAACCCTTTCATTATACTCGTTATGAAAATCGTTATAGTTATAAAATCGTTTATCAAAACATAGTGGAAATGTAAATACCTCATTTAAGAAATACTAGACAAGTATTACATGTTAATTACAAAACACTTTTCTTTTACTTTCCTTAGCCTAGTCAGCCACAAGTCCCACGCGTGTAAATCTTTCATCCCTACACCATAAGTAATACGTGAGCCTAAAGGTCATAAGTAATACTTTTATCGTACATATACCTACATTATATGTAATATGTGAGCCTAAGGCCCAATAAGAAATTGGGGTTATGCAGTATGTTATGCCTCTCTTTAGTTCTTTTGGAGTGGGTACTGCCCCAAACCAATATTTTCATTACGTTCGTTCGTTCATTCATTTCTCGTACTTCGAGCAGAAAATTGGAGGAACCCAGTGTGACAATATAGTTTGATCGACTTCTAACCTACTGTGTGTAGTTAGTCCCGTTCCCGACAAGGTAGGGGTGTAGCCTAGCTACCAGACTAGATCCAAACTACCAATCAGGTCCCCAACTCCCCATCATTTTTTTCTTTCATTCATTTCATTTATCATTTTCCTCATATAATGCATATTAGTATCACCTCAAGGTAGCACTTCCTACTTATTTCTATCATCATGATGCATGTTAATACATTCTAAAATAACGATAATTAAACAGAGCAGAATAATGAATAATAGTAATTAAAATGAATAAAAAAGGACAATTATAGTAATGAATTTAAACAGCGAATAACATGCTTGCACTTCAGGTCATAGCAATAAAAGAAACAACAAGTGAACACGCTATTAATTAAGATTAAACATAAATTTATAGTGAGTTATTCGAATGAACTAAACATGCTTAGAAATCGTACAATAGCATAGACGTGAAATTAACAATTAAACGGAACATGCTCAGTCGATAGATAACGAAAACATGCTTATTACTCGAATACAACTGGAACGTGCTTAATAAATTGATACGAGCTAATATCGGACAACTGGAAATGTTCTTAATAAATTGATATGAGCTAATATCAGAAACATGCTTTATAATTAGATACACATGGATATACAATTAAGTGGAAACATATTTGATAAATTGTTAATTATTATTGGCATAATTTGATTCTAAGCAAGTGGACTAAAGATAGTGTACGTTCAAAGTAAACATGCTCAAATTAAGGGAGTTATGACTTCTAATTAACAACTTAGTTCATTGTTACAAGTATTAACCCAGTTAATTAAACATGCCTGGATTAATTAAACATACTCAGATTAAGGGTCGTTGTTATAATTATTATTCTAGTTAATTACACATGCATAAATTAAGGGTGTTATGACTTCTAATTAGCACAGAGATTTCTACACTAACAACAACAGGATAAAATTAACACTAACATATACGGAAGCTATCGCTACAGCAAGTAAGACAATAAAATTACATTCAACATAACAGAATCATTATCAAGGGGGTAACTCATAGCTCATTTCTACATAACATAACGTAGTGTGGTCTTAGGGCTTAACATCACATATTATCATTTAAGCAGTAAGCATTTATCAAGCATTCATCACTTCTCTAAGCATTTCATCTGTATTGTAGTAAGGAAATTGCAGGAAATTAAAAATAGTATATCAACAAAGGAAATAATATAGAACGCATGCACACTACTTGTGGGTAGGGTCTCCACAGGCCAAGACTCTACCCAATCTAACCCATGATGAAGAAATCAATCACGGATAGCAAAATCTCAGCTCCCAGCTTATAGGGTCACACCACATCAACGTACCACACTGAAGGGATCACACGAACTCACAATTTCTACTACAAGGGTTTCTCACTTTCTCATAGGGGAAACTCTCTCTCTCTCTCTCTCTCTCTCTCTCTCTCTCTCTCTCTCTCTCTCTCTCTCTCTATCTATCTATCTATCTATCTATCTCTCTCTCTCTCTCTCGCAGGGGGAAAACTAGACTTGAAGAATGCAGAGAAGGATGTCTTAAATCGTAAAGCCACACCTGGACAGAGCCAAACGTAAACCAACCGAAGAGGGTAGGCATGTGTCGACATGGAGGAGGGAGGGGTCCAGGCGTAGGCTTCGTCTCCTTGTTGCCTGGGTGCGTAATAAATGGCAAAACAACAAGAAGTTCTATTATTGAATCCTTAATTTTTCACAGGTCTGGGACATTTTGGACAAGAGGAGTCATCCGAGCCTCATCCGTGTGCGCCAAAAACACCATTCCTTTAGACAGAGTCGCATTCTTGGATGAAGGATGGCATCCTTGCCTTCGTCTGCATTCGCCCAAATCTGCCATTTGGACAAAGAAAGACGTCCAAATCAAGCATCTGTGTGCATCCTAAACTATCCAAAAATTGGACAGATTCAAACTCACAATGTCTGTATGCATCCGCATTCGTCTGCACGCATCCAAAAAGTGGAGTTTGAAAACAGAGGATGAATTAGGATGTGAGGGCTCTATCCTGCATCATCCCAAAATGCTGGGACAACGTTCCATGCATTTTCTGATGACATTCCTCGTCCCTGAGTCTTCCACCTGCGTCCGAATTTGTCAATTCCAACTTTTCCTCACATTTTCATACCAAATTTTATCCCATAATATTTTCACCATAAATACACATCATAATTTAGCACGTATCGATACACAATATAATATATTAATTATCCTGAAAATGGATTATATCACGTATACGAGGAAAAGGTTATCAGGGTATTACATCTATAAATCTCTGCCTTAAGTCATTGCACAAATTGGTGTACCCCATGCTCATTACTGCTCACAAGATGTGAGGCAAACCGTGACAATCCTTCAAACTTGTGCACATACTCTATAACTGTACCTTCCTATCAAAGTTGAGTAAATTCTACCAACTTTCTTGTCCTTGTTGTGTGGTTAAAATATTTGTCATAAAAGATCTTCTAAAACTCTATCCACATCATAGAAGTCACATCCTTGGTTATCTTAATTGAGTCACACCAAAATCTCGCACCCTTGTATAAACATGGCACATGCAGCCCTTTCCTCTTCTCTTATCTTAGCATATACAAACATGTCCTCCATAGTTCTAATCCATTCTTTGGCACTAGTTGGATCAGTGATATGTCCATCAAATTGAGGTGGCCGCAGTCGTTGAAGTTTCTCTCAACTTTCATCTGGTTGCTTTGCCACTCTTGCATCTCCTTGCTCAGCCCTTTCCATAAATCTCTCCAAGTGCTAAAACTGCCATTCCACTAAACTGGTCAACCAATTGATGGTCTTTTTTTGCGATTGATCAAGTACTCATCCAAAGTTTCTCCATACACTCGTCTTTAAAATTTTCAGTCCCTAACATTCATTAATTTCACACTTAATTAATCAAAAATGCCCTTTTAATCTAATTAGTGATGCTAATCTACATTTTTGAATAACTCTTAACTGTAATTTCTTTACTCACTTAATCTTGCTTAGGTTAACTAGTTTCTTCATCATTTGTGATAGGAGGAGCGATCTTCTCCAATTCCCCTTTCTTCTATTAGACAAAGGGCAACAACTTGGCAATATGTCGTCAAAATTCAACTTAGTCTATAGCCTTCAAATGCTCTTCATATCCATGATAATTCTATCCTCTATCTAACTCTTTGCTACATAGTCAACCTTGCCTAATGGTCTACTTGATTTAGTTTATACCAGAATTACTTTTTACCACTTGCCCTTCCAATTTATAAAAATTTGGGCAGAGTTTCCCCAATTTTCTTTACTGCCCAAGAGCTACATTCATCCATCTTGCAATCAAACCCAAGCAGTTCCAAAAAAATTCTATTTCTATTTGATGCATAATCAATGAAGCAACATACTCAAACTCCTCAACTTCACCAAACCCCCAATTATACAGTCTCTTTTTCCAATATAGTAGTTTCTATTATCCATTTTAAACTTCTCTTAACTTAATAGAAATTACTATGACATACTTCTAAACAAAATATTCTATAACTTAAGCATACACTTCATTAGCAGAACATGTAGTTCAAAGAAACACTTCATATAGTTTGAATTGTTCTTTTTGATTACTCGTTCGTCTAAGGGTGAAAAGTCATACTGAAATTTAACTCTGTGCCCATTGCCTTTTACATACTTCTTAAAAACCTAGAAGTGAAACCCGGTATCTTGATCTAACACTATAGAGACCAGCATACCATGCAATCTGATGGTCAGTTTGGCTGCTCTAGTCTGGTTTGGTTCAACAGGTCTGGTCTAGTTTTGTTCAACAAGTCTGGTCTGGTTCAGTTCAGTAGGTCTGGTCTGGTTTAGTTTAGTCTAGTTCAACTACTGGTCTAGTTTCGGCATAATTGATTTAGTTTAAAATAAAAACTAGTCTTCTTCTCGGTTTCTCCTATTTCTTCTTCATGAAAAAGATAGAGAGCAGCGATGAGAGACTCCTCGTCTCCAACTCTTGTTCACTGGTTGTAACTGGTGAAAGGGTTTTTGTCATGCTAAGGCTCGACCAAGAAAGATTTCTTTGCTATGGAGGTTGAGAATGAGTGATGGAGTGGTCAAAGGTTAAGGCATGGGAGAGGCCTTGAATTTTTCAAAGGTGAGTTTTTCTCTTCTTAGTGACCCTCTATTTATAGAGGAGGTTTACAATTGAGACCTCCCCAAAATCCAAGTCAGTATCGGATTTCACTCAACAAAGTGAAGCGGTTGAGTTCCAAAAATCTCGTTAAGCTCAGATTCTTCACCGAGCTGGAGAGATTTTTCAGGTTATTTCATCATATTAGGGTTAGGGTTGTTGGAATTGTTTATGAATTGGGGAAAATCTTATTTTGATTAAAAAAAAACAAATCCTAGTACATTTTAATCTTCCCTCCTTAAACAAAAATTCGTCGTCGAAATTTAAATTATTACCTAAAAAGTTCCACATAGACCTTTTGCAATTCCTCTTTCCAGGGTTGCTTCTTCAATGTTTCAGTTTTTCCATAATACTCTTACAAGCGAAACATTTTTCTTTGTCAGTTCTCTTTCTTCTGAATCTAGAATTTGAATCGGTCTTTTTTCATATGAAAAATCAGGGTTGAATACAAAATCTAGGGACCTCATTGGTAGAATATGTGATGGATCTAGAACATATTTCTTCAACATTGAGATGTGAAACACGCTGTGCACATGCTTGAGTGATCAGGCATGTTCAACTGATAAGCAATTTATCCAATTCTTTTTGAAATTGTAAACAAGCCCACAAATCTTGGACTTAGCTTTCTTTTTTTACCAAACGCATCACACCTTGTACTAGAGAAATTTTCAAAAATACTTGATCTCCTAAAGCAAATTCTAATTTTCTTCTTCTTCGATCAGCATAGCTTTTTTGTCTACTCAAGGGCGTAAGGATTCTTTTGTCAATTATAGCTACAATCTAAACAGTTTGCCTAAGAATATCTAATCCAACAAGTATTGCATCTCCAACTTCGTCCTAATCCACTGGGGATCTATACTTTCTACCATAAAAGTGCTTCATAAGGCATCACCCCAATTGAAGCTTGGTAACTATTTTTGTAACACCCTGAATTTTTAAGTTGAACAATTGTCGAGGTATTACCGAGTACATTTTCAGAGCGTTAGGTCGAGGGGTATTCACGTTAACGTTTTCCCCGTACATGTGATGTAATTGAAGGATAGGATAGTTAAGATATTACATTTCGTATGGTTACGTGTTATTTTATGACATATAATTAGGGGGAAAGTATTATGGGGTAGGAGTTAATTGGGAAAAAGGTGAGGAAATGCTATTTTGGGCATTTCTAGACACCTGCGGATGAGGTATGTTGTCCGCACATGCATTGTACGTCACCCCTGAACCTTGCGATGACACAGGAGGCAATTTCGTGTCCTGACTTCACTGTGTCGCAGACTTTCGGACGAGTCTGGAAGAGTGCGGACGTGGAGATTCCTCGTCCGAATTGAATCTGTCCAATTTGGGGATAGATCCGGATGCATGTGGATGCTTCATGCGGATGCCAAATCGTGTTCGAATAGCCAATCCAGACGACTTAGGACGGGAGTCACCTCTGTTTGCAGACGCCATATAGCGTTCGAAGGCAACTTTGGAAGGTACGGACAGGACGAGGACACCAGTTCTCGTCCGTGAAAACCATACTGCTTTAAGATTTTTGCACTTGCGAACGAATGCAGATGAGACATGTGTGTCCACACTCGTCCGAAATAGCCCAGACCTAAGATTAAATTAGAATTAAAATGATGAAAAGTATTGTGTAGTCCATAATTATGCGATCTCCAGACACCAAATTGCCTGCTCCAGGTCTGAATCCACATAGGTGCCAACCTTCCCCTACCTTGGCAGCCTCCCTCTCTACCCTCCATAGGTGCCACTTCCCTCCCTCTCCATATGTACAAATTTGCCTACTCCCTCCAGGTAACTTAAGCCACCCTCTCCCCATTTTCTTCAGCTGAGGTTTCTTTATGCGAGAGCTTCTCTTCCTATGTGAGCTCTTCTCCCTTTTCCTACATGTGAGGGTTCTGGTGAGTGGTGAGTCTCCTAGGTGATGTGTGTGAGTTGTGAGAGTGTGAGCTTCCTCCGTGAATGAGAGTAAACCATGATTGGAGTTAGAACAGTGAGCTAGAGTGGCTGTGTGAGCTGTGTAGGTTTGATGTCCCTGTAATTGTGTCATCGTTAATGGTAAGGATTGGGTGTGTCTGGCCATCTAAGCCCTACCCACAAGTAGTGTGCATGAGTTGAGTTATGGTTGGTTCTCTGAAATGCTACTGCTAGTTGTCATTGGTTGATTTTTTTGTTGATATTTCCTTGGATGTGTTATTATTGTTATTTCCCTGTTGATTTCTTCATTAGTATAAATTCTTGACTATCCGTCATTGCTATAATTCCTTAGATGATATTCTGTTATTAATCCCTTATTGGTTGATAGTGTAGATTCCTTTGCAGTTAATTGTCCTCTATATATGCTTTTATTTGCTCTCTTTTCTTTACTGCAAACGTTTAGTTTCTATGATGAATGACCAATGTCCATGTGTGATGAGAATAGATGGATGAATGTGTGAATAATGAGGAGTATGAATAGGTTAAGAGTTCCTTAAATGTCTTGATATTTATTATTTACTGCTATCTAGTTCACATTCTTTGTGATAATTCAATTGTTATCTCTTTCATTCAATGTTAATATCGTTCTGTTGTTTCCTTGTTGATATCCATGTTAAAGTAACTGGAATGTTAATTTAACTAAGCCAAGCATGTTTAAAATGTTTAATCAATTAAAATCCTAAATTGCAATAATAGACTTGAGCATGTTAATCTAACTAGGAAAACAAATTAATTAGTTGAGCATGTCTCGTATGTCTAATTAACTAAATTACTATAAACTAGAATAATAATCGTAGCATGTTTAATTAATCGCATGTCCAATTTACTCGCATGTCTAACTTCTCAAGCATGTGCAATTAATAACTAATCATTGAGCATGTTTAATGGACTAACCTTTTATTAATGGATTTGAGCATGTTTTAGCTTTATCTATTGTTTATCAAATGTTTAGTTTTCCAGGCATGTTTAGTTAATTAAATTCTATTTTCATTGTTAACTCTTTCCTTATTAAGCCATTAGGCTTACAGTTTACTTGTGGTGTAGGTACTCGTAGGCGAAGGTAGGGTACAGATTAAAAATAGGGATGAAGGATTTGCACGCGCGAAGCTTCGGGTTGGCCAGACTATGTGAAGTAAGAGATAAATGAGTTGTAATCAAATTGTATTCACTTGTTTAGTATTTACAAAGCAAAACAAAGGATTTTATAAACGATTTAAGTTTGCAAATGAGTTATGTTTTCACAAAAGATTTTATAACCGTTTCCTCTATGTTTTAATAAATCAACTATGTTTTCACACAACTGCTTCCGCTAAGTTTTAACGAAGGAAAAGGGTTTCTAACGGCCTGAATTGCACTCTGATATTCTCTTAACAATGTTTTTAACAAAAGTTTTGAATTTCAGCTAGTTTTTAAAGGAGAACGAAAAATCGGGTCTTGACAAATGGTATTCGAGCAATGGTTTTAAAAATGATTTTGTACACTGCTTTGATAATCATTTTTAAAACTAAGTCTCGCTAAGTAAAACAATTTTGTAAAAGTCAAACTAGTAATGTATCCTGCCTGTCAGCACAAGCCTCGACGTGGAAAATGCTTCATCGACTATAAGTACTTTAATTGAATCACTCTGTACTTTACTTAAATCATTTTAATTGTTTTCCTTAGTTAAGCACATTTATTTTTAACGACAATGGCGTTATAGTTAAGGAAGGAGTCATAGATAATGTTCTGTTATAGGTAGCAGGATGATTGTATGAGTATACGTAATAGAGGGTAGAGGATATTAGAACTGTTTGAGATTTTTATGCAGGATGTTTAGCTTTGGGGGAGCCTAGAAACAAGGGAGACTCTGCTCAAAGTTTTGGAAATAGGAATAGGGGAATAAGTGGAATGGACGTAGATTAGACCAACTAGATAGTTAAATGAAGTCAAATAGTTAAACGAATTCAGATAGTTAAACGAGTTCAAATAGTTAAACAAGGGCACTTAGGTTGAATTATGCACAGTTTCTGACACAAACGACGAATGAATCACGAGCAACAAGAGCGAAGACAAAGAATTAATAAATAATGAAAAGTGAACTAAAGAAAGAAAAAGGGCAAATGATGAAAAGAACAATGGTTAGCGGGCTTTCAAATTATGCCATTGCTGCTATATCAGAGGCAAACGATGAAAAGAACGACCAATGATTAGCAGGATTTCGAATTATGCCATTGCTGCTATAGTAGAGGTCACGAACGGAAAAGAGAAATATAATGACGATTTAAAACGTAAAAGATAATAGTGTAAGCAAAAGATGAGAATTAAAACTGTGAGGTAACTTAAGTTACAACGGGTAGATAAAGGGTAGATGTGATATTAAGGATTAATAGGATTTTCCCTAGCCAAGTAATTAACCATTGGGTCTTAACTTCTGGTAAGGAATAGAGAGAGTGATGTAGAGCCTAGGCAAACGACACGAGCACATAAAAATTGAAACAAAAACAGGAACAGAAACAGAAATGGAAACGAAAACGGATACGGACACGGTACGAGCACAGAAACCAAAACGAAAATGGGAACAAAAACGGAAACGGAAATGGAAACGGAAAAGAAGTTTCTAGAAATGGAAACAAAAACGGATACGGATACAGATATGGATACAGAAACAATACAGAAATGGATACAGAAACACATACAATCAAGGATACCAAAATTGATACCGAGACATAAACGGAAACGAAAACATAACCTGATACAGATACAGAAACGGAAACAGAAATGGTATCAGCACAGAAGCCGAAGCAGAAACAAAAACAAAAACAGAAACAGAAATAGAAATGGAAACAAAGTTCCTAGAAATGGAAATGAAAATGGATACAAATACATATACGAATATAGAAACAGATACAGAAACGGATACGGGAATGCGTACGATCATGGCTATTGAGATAGAAACTAAAACAGAAATAGGTACACATACACAAAATGGGATGCAAAAATTGGTTAGAAACCTAGGAGGTTAATGGATTAATAGATGTAATCAGAGTGGCATAGCGATGTATGGAAGAGTGAGTTCGATAGTCGGATCGACTTTGGTGTAAAGAGATGCGTTTAGACGTAGTCAAGCCACTCCATTAGCAAGAATTAGGCAACCGTCAATCCAATAGGGGTTAGCATTCTAAAAAATCGAAGCCTAGAGTCGACTAGGACACCAAATTGGGCAGCTAACTAAAGGTCTGGATGGGTAATTAGCGTTTGTTAAGTGTAAAGAGGGTATTACGCTAGGCAAATTTTGAGAAAGAAATTTATATAAGGAGGGAGGTGTGTAACACCCCGACTTTTTAAGTTGGACAATTATAGGGGTATTACCAAGGATGTATTCGTAGGATTATAAATTAAGAACATTATTGGATAATTACTGAAGATTTAATTGATGGAAATTAATTTATGAAATGGAATCGAGAAATTTAAATTGAACCCATAATAATCGTTAGACAATATTTCAGAATAAATCAAGAATAGAGGATTGGTCGAAAATAATTTATAATTGGAAGAAAAATTTTAATTAGGGTAATTAAATGAAATTAAAATGCATGATAACCTAATAAATTAGACTTTAAAATTAAGAGGAAAGATTTAGAGAATTAATTAAAATATAAAAGAACAAAATTAGAAATTTTGGGGGATGAGAACTGGTCCAACAGGAGAACTGGTTCAGTGTTTGTGTGTTGGTCCAGTTCAAGAAGCAGTTCAGGGGGATGGAATTTCGCGTGGCCTCCGGCCGTTTTGTGAAATTCAGAACAGAAATAGAGAGAGGGAGACAGGGATGAAAGGAGAGAGATCCGAGAGATGGAGAGAGAGGCGAGAGATCGAGGGTAAGCGAGAGGCGATGGCGACGGCGACGGCGATGGCGAGGGCTTGGGTGGCGATATCCAGTGCTGCAACAAAGCGGGTGTCATCTTCAGGAGCTAGGGCTTCGGTGGAACGCTCGGACAGTCCGTGTAAGGGGCAGTTGAACGCGGGACGAATTGGAGTTGCGGTTTTGCTTTGCGATTGATCGAGGTGAGGATCTAGATTTTTTTGTGTTACGTAAATTAATTCTACGATTGGGATTTCGGTGGATGGTGGTGGCTTCACGATGGATCAGCGGTGACAGGGGATGATGGTTTGGTTTGTGAAGAATCGACTAGAGGTATGGCACTCACAGGCTTTTCTGGTTTATTGGCATAATCATGATGGAGAACACTCTGGCAGTGAGGAATAAATTGTGAGGGAACTCTCAGGTAAAAGGGAGCTAGAAGCCGAGGGTCCTTCTGAGGAGAAGAAAGAGCAGTGCTCTATGGAGCTGATGACCGAAGGTGAAGCTCCTAGTTGCCTCAAGTCTGCCCTGTTTCTGATGAGGACTTGTCGACAATTTGGTTATGTTATGTGCTAATTAGATTAATAGAAATTAATCAGGAAATATTAATTTATTGATGGGTTTTGATTCTGCCTTTGTGATTGAGTTCTAGTTTTGCCTTTG
>CM039472.1:19782826-19942227 GCA_022433065.1 Begonia loranthoides
CACAGGTACGAATTTGCCTCCTCCCTCCAGGTAACTTAAGCCATCCTCTCGCCATTTTCTTCAACTGAGGTTTCTTTCTACGAGAGCTTCTCTTCCTGTGTAAGCTATTCTCCCTCTTCCTACATGTAAGGGTTCTAGTGAGTGGTGAGTCTACTAGGTGATGTGTGTGAGTTGTGAGAGTGTGAGCTTCCTTCATGAATGACAGTAAACAGTGAGTGGAGTTGCAATCGCAAGCTGGACCTGCTGCTGCGAGTTGGAGTGCCTGGGTGAGCTATGGTGCTTTGTTGTCCCTGTCATTGTGTCATCGCTAGTGGTAAGGATTGGGTGTGTCTGGCTGTCTAAGCCCTACCCACAAGTAGTGTGCATGAGTTGAGTTATGGTTGGTTCTCTGAAATGCTTACTGCTAGTTGTCGTTAGTTGATTTTTTTGTTGATGGTTCCTTGGATGTGTTCTTATTGTTATTTCCCTATTGATTTCTTCGTTAGTATAAATTCTTGACTGTCTGTTACTGCTATAATTCCTTAGATGATAGTCTGTTATTAATCCCTTATATATTGTAGATTCCTTTGCAGTTAGTTGTCCTCTATATATGTGTTTATTTGCTCTCTTTTCTTTACTGCAAATGTTTAGTTTCTATGATGAATGATCAATGTCCGTGTGTGATGAGAATAGAAGGATGAAGGTGTGAATAATGAGGAGTATGAATAGGTTAAGAGTTCCTTAAAGGTCCTGATATTTATTATTTACTGCTATATAGTTCACATTCTTTGTGATAATTCAACTGTTATCTCTTTCATTCAATGTTAATATCGTTCTGCTGTTTCCTTATTGATATCCATCCTAAAGTAACTAGCATGTTAATTTAACTAAGGCGAGCATGTTTAAAATGTTAAATCAATTAAAATCTTACATTGCAATAATAGACTTGAGATGTTAATCTAACTAGGAAAATAAATTAATTAGTTGAGCATGTCTCATATATCTAATTACCTAAATTACGATAAACTAGAATAATAATCATAGCATGCTTAATTAATTTGCATGTCCAATTTACTCGCATGTCTAACTTCTCAAGCATGTGTAATTAATAACTAATCCTTGAGCATGTTTAATGAACTAACCTTTTATTAACGGATTTGAGCATGTTTTAGCTTTATCTATTGTTTATCAAATATTTAGTTTTCCAAGCATGTTTAGTTAATTAAATTCTATTTTTCATTGTTAACCTTTTTCCTTACTAAGCCGTTAGACTCACAGTTTACTTGTGGTGTAGGTACTCACAGGCAAAGATAGTGTATAGATTAAAAAGAGGGATGAAGGATTTGCATGCGCAAAGCTTGGGGTTGGCCAGGCTATGTGAAGTAAGGGATAAATGGGTTGTAATCAAACTGTATTCACTTGTTTAGTATTTACAAAGCAAAACAAAGGATTTTATAAACGATTTAAGTTTGCAAATTAGTTATGTTTTCACAAAAGATTTTATAACCGCTTCCTCAATGTTTTAATAAATCAGCTATGTTTTCATACAACTGCTTCTGCTAAGTTTTAATGAAGAAAAAGAGTTTCTAACGGCCCGACTTGCACTCTGATATTCTCTTAACAAGGTTTTTAACAAAAGTTTTGAATTTCAGTGAGTTTTTAAAGGAGAACGAAAAATCCAGTTGTTACAATTATTATAAATGAATTCAACTAGTGGTAGGTTTTTACTCCAATTACCTTGGAAATTAATAGCACTAGCTCTCAACATATCCTTTAGAGTTTGAATCATTCTTTTTGATGACCCATCCATCTGAGGTTGAAAAGCCACACTGAAATTTAATTGCGTACTAATTGTCTTTTGCATACTTCTCTAGAACTTATAAGTGAAATGGGTATATCGATCTGACACTATAAAGACCGACATACCATGCAATTTGATGATCTCTTGGATATAAATTTATGCATGTTGATCCAAACTATATGTGGTCATAACAGGAAGAAAATGTGCCAATTGAGTTAGTTGATCCACTATCATTCAAATAGAGTCATGTCTTTGATGGTCTTTGAAAGTCTCACTATAAAATCCATAGTTATTTGTTCCTATTTCCATTGAGGTAGCATTAATGGCTGCAATGTACTAACAAGTCCCTGATACTCTGATTTGACTTTCTGGCAGGTACGATATCTCTCAACAAATTTTGCTACGTCCAACTTTAGTCCACACCACCAATAATGTTGTTTTAAATCTCGATACATTTTGGTTACATTGGGATGTACCGAATATTGGGTTAAATGTGTTTCCTCCAATATGAATTTTCTCAAACCAACATCATCAGGAATATACCATTTTTTTATACTTGATAATTCAATTTTATGACTTTGAAAATTCATACCCCTTTCTAGCTTCTAATTGAACTCTTACCTTAACTAAGAATGCATCTCCACATTGCTTGTCCTTAATTTTCTCGAGTAAACTAGGTTAAAGTGTCATTGCTGATAATTTTTCAAGTAATCTGTATGGCACAATCTCCAAATTAAACTTCTACATTCCTTTAGCTAACTCCCTCAGAATAAGTCGTAGAGACGAAACTTATGACAAAGCCCTCCTACTTAAAGCATCTGCTACCACGTTAGATTTTCCAGTGTGGTAGATGACTCACAATAACAATCCTTCACCAACTCTAGTCATCTTCGTGGTCTCATATTCAGGTACTTTTGCGTTAGAAAATACTTTAGACTCTTGTGGTCAGTATAAATTTCACATCTTTCTCCATATAGATAGTGTCCCCAAATTTTAAGCACATGGACTACTGCAACAAGCTCCAAATCATGAGTTGGGTAATTCTTCTCATGATTCTTCAATTGTCTAAATGCATAGGCCACAAGTTTTCCCTCTTGCATAAGAACACATTCCAATCCAAACTTTGAGGCGTCATTATACACGACAAATTTTCCAATGCTTGAAGGTATAGTAACAATTGGCACTGAGATCAATCTTTCTTCAACTCCTAAAAACTCTACTTGCAATCGTCAGTCCATAAATACTTGGCACCCTTCCTGGTTAACCTTGTGAGTAGGGTAGCTAACTTCAAAAATCCTTCTACAAACCTTATGTAGTAGCTAGGATAGCCTACAAAACTTCTTACCTCAGCAACATTTTTAGGATGTGACCACTTACTTACTGCTTCAATCTTTCCTAGATCAACTAATACACCTTCCATTGAAATTATATGACCAAGAAAAGCCACTTTTTCAGTCCATAACTCACACTTGGAGAACTTTTCACACAACTTCTTCATCTTAAAGTAGAAAAAACTGCTCTCAAATGCTTCTCGTGCTCTTCATTATCCTTTGAGTAGATAAGAATGTCGTCAACAAAGATAATCACAAATTCATCCAAAAATGCCTTGAATATCCAATTCATTAAGTCCAGTAAGGTGGTAGGAGCATTACTTAATCCAAAAGACATCACTCGAAACTCACAATGACCATATCTAGTGTAACGACCCGGTTTTTCTTACCTTTTTAAAATGCGTGAAATTTAAAACTTTTCTTTTCTTTTGTAAACAGTGGAAAATGTTTTTAAATTGTAATCAGAGTTCTTTTCTAAAAAGTTGGACCGTTAAAAATTCTTTCTTTAGACTCGTTATGAAAATCGTTATAAGCAGTGAAAAACTATAGTTATAAAATCTTTTCTCAAAATATAGTGGAAGCGTAAATGATTCCGATAAGGAATACTAAACAAATTATTATGTGTTAGTTACAAAATGCTTTTCTCTTTTACTTTGTTTAGCATAGCTAGCCACAAGTCCTGCCCGTACAAATCCTTCATCAATTGTTCCTTTGTCTTATCTCCTGCGTGTACCCACACCATTAGCAAACTGTGAGCCTGAGGCCCAGTAAGAAATGAGATATGTAGTATGATGTAAGCCTCTAACTCATTATTTTGGAATGGTTTCCACCCAAACCATTCTTTTCTTTACATTTCATTCATAACTCATATGTTGAGCGGGAGATTGAAGAAATCCGTGTCGGAGGGAATAGTTTGTTCTCGGCTTCTAACAACCCAGAGTAGATAGTCCTAGACCTGACAAGGGAGAGGCTTAGTCTAGACTACTTGATTAGATCCAAACTACCCATCCATCACCCAACTCCCCATTTCCTTTCCTTTCATTCATTTCATTTCATTTATCTGTTTTCCTCACATAAATGCATATGAATACCACCCCAAAGGTGGCACTTCTTACTTGTTTCCATTATCATGATGTATGTTAATAAGAAACATTATTGTGATGTATGTCAATGAGAAGCAGTAATTGTAACAATATAAAAGTTTGAGACATAAAGCAGTAATCACAACAATATAAAAGTATGAGATATGGAAGTCTACTAACATACTATATAGACATTCTTGGTAATTTAAAGGAAGTGATAACAATATAGACATGCTTTGCAATTTGAAGAAAACAATAATATCATAGGCATGCTTAGCAATTTAAAGAAAGTGATAATGATATAGATATGCTTAGTAATTTAAAGAAGGCAACAACAACATAGACATGCTTGGCAATTTAAAGGAAATAATAACAGTATGCTAACGTTCTAAACATGCTTAGAGATTAAATTAATAACGTGCGAACAACATAGGCATAATATGGCAACATAGTAGAAACGCAAACAAACAATTAAAGGAAAGACACTGTTAATGGTGTAGGGCCTCCACTGGCTAACGACTCTACTCAATTTCTTACCTCGAAGCTTTATTGCGTGTTTGTACTTAATTTTTATCCTTCTTTTCCTTTTCAATACCTTCATAATTAAAACATTTACTTGTTAATAATCACAACTTATTAATTTCATTCTTTTCCTATCCTTAATTACATAGCAATTCTAGGAATCCCTTTAATACCCCAAAACGAAACATAACACTTAACAATTCTAACATGTTCAACTTAACAACTTCATCATTATCAATACCCTTAATCTTTATTCATCACTTGATAGCATTTCATAATCCATATTCAATATCCATTTTCTAACCAATTAACCAACCATGCACGTAAAGATACAATACAATATTTATCCAACAGGGTACACCAATATTTATCCAATTAGTGACTCGAATCCAATCCAATCCAACAGAGTATATCATCAAAGCTTTAACTAAACAGGTTTATTTCCATGTAACATAACACTTCCATACTTATCAACATCCAACAGCAGTTAAAAGCCTCAACCATTCAACAGTTTCTAACAACTATAACAGAGAACAAATCCAACTTAGCATTGTAGATTTATCATTAACAGACCCACAATTCAGCTAGCAACCAAAAGCATTTCTAAAACCAACTGAGCAGTAACAATAACAGGGAAACAAATATGTTGCGGTAATGAAATATGGAGCATAAGTCTACTATATACTGCTATACAGAAACAAATCCATAAACACTCATCAGAAGTAGATGATCCATAAATACTCTTTGCTAGACTACTTTACTGCTATCATCAATATTCTCCAGAAAATCCAAAGCATAAGTCCTAACAAAACCCATAAATCCATAAACTCCAGAATAAAAGTGAAGGACTTCATGTAACACCCTGATATTTTAAGTTGGATAACCATTGGGGTATTACCACGAACGTTCTGGAGCGTTAAGTTAGTGGTAATTCCGCTAACATTTCCCTCATATACGCGATGTAATCAAAGTGTTGGAGTTATGAGGACATTACATGGCATATCTATACGTGTCATCTTATGACATGTATTTATGAGGAAAATGTTATGGAATAGGAGTTAAGTGGGAAAAGAAATTGAGAAAGGCTGTCCAGGGTGTTTTCGAACGCTTGGGGACGACACTTCAGACGCATTATGTCGTCCGCAAGTGCATTGCATTGAGTTCCCAACGTTTGGGATGAGTCTGGGGATGCGAGATATCGTCCTGACTTCACTGTTTTGTGAAGTTGTGGACGAAGCTCCGGACGATGCAGACGAGACGAGTCGTCCACAAATGCATTGCGAAGTCTCCCTTAGCCTTGGGACGACTCTCAAGACGAAGTAACTCATCCTAAGTACACTATGTCGTAGTGTTGCGGACGAGGTCCCAAACGATGCGGACGCGAGCTGCTTCGTCCACATCGACTCTGTCCAAGTCTAGAGACTTTCGGACGAGTTGGGACGACTGCAGATGAGATGAAACCTCGTCCAAATTGAATCTGTCTGATTTTAGGACACTTTCACATGACGTTCGGACGCCTCATGCGGACGCCAAACTTCGTCTAAATTAGTTCAGTTCAACGAATAAGATAGGGTTAAAATTGATAAATAGGGTATATTAATTTAATTTGATAAATTAAATTAATAATGGGGTATTATAAATATAGGGATAAATTTAGAAGAATAAATTAGGTAAATATTGGATTAAATTAAATTAAGTAAACTTGTTAATTGTGGGGTATATGCTGAGCACAATTAACTTGTTAATTAGTTAATCTAAACCTAAGCACGATTAGTTAACTAGGATAAAAGCATGTAATCAACTTTTGAGCATGTAAATTGTAATAATTGTAATTAACCCAAGTATGTTAATTATTACTTGAGCATACCAATTAGCTAAGTATGTTAATTAACTAGTACGTTGACTGAACTAGGTCCAGCATGTTTAGGCGTAATTCTATTGGGACCATAGTAAGAGCATGTTAATTAATATAGGAATGGAAATCGTAGCATGTAAGTAAGATAACAAATCAACTAGCATGTTCACTCATTAAAGTATGTAATTAATTAGAAAAACAGTGGCATGCTAACTAAATTAGATAATAATGGTAGATAATTCCATTGTACTTCAATTGAGTATGTAAATTGGTTAGCGTAATTAACTAAACCGAGCATGTAATCAAGATTTGATTAAAGCATGTAACCTACCTAGGATAACGAATTAGAATAATTACCTAGAGTAATAATTGTAGGAAACATGTAAACGGACTAGGAAGTTAACTAGGCTAAAGAACTAAAGAACTAGAATAATAACGGTAATCTATCCTGAGTAGGTAAATCAATTAGGATAATAAAAGTAGTCCTTCTGGAACATGTAATTAATTTGAATAACTAACTAGCCTAATAATTGTAATTAATTCTTCCTATGTGTGCTATTCAATTTGAGTCGTTGCCTTCCATTTTATGTTTTACCTTTTTTTATGTGCGCTTTCCATTATTGTTATCCATTCGATGCGCAATTTCAATTACAGTTACTTTTTTTATGCGCACTTCAATTATTATATGAATGGTATGATATAAGGCATCATGCATCATGATAGGTTAAGAATGTATGAGCATGCATCATGATAATAGAGACTAATAGGGAGTGCCATGGCGTGGTACGCAAACATGCATAAGTGAGATAAAATGTTAAGAAAAAGTAAAGAAGAAAAGGGGATTGGGAGTGGATGGGTAGCGGATCTAGTCTGCGATCTAGACGTAGCCCCTCTCTCATAGGGTATGGGAGTCCTAGATGCGAGGAAAAAGGCTAGGTCCGACCACTATGCCATTGCACGAGAAAAACCTCCCAATTCCAGCTCGAAATACGAGTATGGAAAAATGGAATAATAGAATAATGAATCTCAAGGGATCAATAGAATACCGGATCCCAAGCGATCAAAGAAAAAGGAAGTAAAGTAATAAACGGATTAATGACCTAATGAAAGGATCGGTTTGGGTGGCCCCCATTCCAAAAGGACTAAAGAGTGGCATTCATGTTGCATTTCCCTTTTTCCTTACTAAGCCATTAGACTCACGTATTACTTGTGGTGTAGGTATATACGACGAACAGATAATGAGCAAATAAAGAGCATATAACATAAAGGCAGGGATGACAAATTTGCACGCGTGAGGGAGTTCATGGCTGGCCAGGCATATGAAAAGGGGTAAAAGAAAAATTGTTTGATTTAATTAAGTTGAGTTTCGTAAATGTAAATTAAGTTAAATTTTCTGGATTATAATTAAATGGTTGATTTAAGCTTCCGCAACAATTTAAATAAACGATTGTATTAGTTACGCTTCCGCAAGAATTGGTTTTCAAAATGAGTTTTACGAATGGTCAGTTGCGATCCGGTTTAGCGTCGCACTCTAATAACTGTTTTAAAAGAGATTTCAAAGGTCTTAGCAAAAATTCAAATTTTAACGCATTTTAAAGGATTTATGAAAATCTGGGTCGTTACATTTCACGCACCAGAGGACACTCGAGAAGACACACTCAGTCATCACTAGAGGGAGCTCCCCTCCTCGTAGAAGCTCTTGGACTCCACTTCTCTAGAAAGTATCCTCCACTCTGACTCCAGTTCTCACCCGAGAGTTCACTTCACCCTACCAGCCTCCCCTTCCTCTTCTTTTCTTTTGCCTTTTAATCCACCAGGGAGGCACTCCTTGTCCTACCACTGCCACGGACATCCATGCCCTACCACCAACCATATCCTACCTTCACCATGTCCTTCGCACGTCCCACTGTCAGTTTCCAATAGAGCAGGACTAGCCATGGATAGACTGGTTAGAACCGAACCGCAAGCCGCTCTAGCCATCCCTCTTAAACCGCCCGTTCTCTGCCTTCGCCAATCTAACCCGTCAATCGTTACATCTTTGTCGTCACTAATTCGTCATCACCGAGCATCACCGGACCCCCGAAAACTGCAGAGTACCGCAGCTAACCACGACCCGACACCAAACCATCTCAATACCCAAAGCTCTGCACCGAATCATCCCATGAAGCCACCCCTCCCGAGCCTGTAGTTGCTCGCCATAAGCTAGATGACACGCATGACCAGAGCAGTCCTGAGCTCACCGTCACACCTCTCCCTTGCTCTTCTCCCGCTCTCCCTCTCCCTGGTTCTCTCCTTTTGTCACGAACTGGCCACAGGCCCAATGCCCAATTCCTTCTCCTTTTCTTTATTTCCATAACCGCAAGCTAACATGAACCGGTTCTCCTCTTCCCATCCATTAAATTCCCTCCTTTCCATTTTATCCATTTTTAATTCTAATCTGATCTTAATTTAATCTTTCCCTTTAATTATTCACTAAATTCTTAATTTCCAAACAATTCCAATTAATCTCATTTCTTCTTCCTCTTTTAATTAAAAGAAAACTGAGTCACTTAATTTTTGAACCGAGCCGAACCAACTTGGTTCGATCCATTATTCTCCCTTTTAGAATTGTGATTTCGGACGAAGGAAGGCATCTGCGCCTCGTCCGCATTCATTTGATAATTTGGAAAGATTCAAACTCCCTTCGCCCGCGATCCATCCGCATTCAATCGCACTTGTCCAAAAAGTCTACCGAATTGGACAGATTTAAACTATCCTCATTTGCCATCAACCGCATTCGTCCGAAAACTCACATTACAAATGGAGGGGTGACTGCATACATCCGAAAACTCCAAATACACATTTTCCAACAAAACTTTATACTTTAATCACTCTTAAATATTTTCCATATTTATACGACATTAACCAACGACATATCGCCATGCAACATAATATATTAATTATTCCAATTAACTCATTTAATTCATTTGGTGCCATTATATATGGGGCTTTTGCAATTGGCACTATTCTAGGTAAAATATTAATGTTGAACTCCATGTCTCTCACGAGTGGCATATTTGATAGGTTATCTGGAAATACATTTGGAAATTCGTGAGCTACTGGCCCTTTATCCAAGGACATAGCTTCCTCGAGTTAGACACATATAACATTTGCTACAAATCCCAAACATCCAGAACTTAATAATCTTTGAGATTGCATAGCTAATATTACTGGAATACTCAAACCTTTTGAATCACCATGAAATAAGAATGGTTGTTCTCCATGTAATTGAAATCTCACAATCTTTTTGTGGTAGTCAATAGTTGCATAGTGCTTGGTTATCCAATCTATTCCAAGAATGACATCGTAATCTTGCATTGCTAGTACGATAAAATCTGCTTCGAGCATCTTATCCTTAACAAGAATGTCATACTCTCGAATAATAAAATTGGCAGACATTATACTGCATGATGATGTAGCCACTCCTAACTTACGCTCTAGAGATTATACTATCATTTCTAACTTTTAGAATGTACAAGGGATATAAATGAATGAGTTGCTCCCGAATCAATCAATACATAAGAAGGTATGCTTGAAATTAAAGCACACTTGTTACCACATATATCTTTCATTTGGTGTCCTCTTTGGTCATTGCAAAGACCCTCGCAACTATCTTGGTTTAATCATTGACATTCATAGGGTTGTTGTTGATGAAATGTCTAATTTGACCACACTTAAAATAAGTCATCACCTTTGCACGAAAATCTCTAGTATGAGTCTTCTTGCATGTAGGACACATAGGAATAGTAGGCATTGTCATTTGATTCACTGTCTCCCTGTTAATAAACTTAGAAGTTCCTTCACCGAGTCCATGAGTCATTGGTCGCTTGGATCATGCCTATTATTGCTGTGGAGTTTTAATCCTATATGTTGCATTGCTAAATCTCCTTCTGTACTATTAGGCTTTGTTGATATTTTGTTCTCCTATTTTCGCATTCAGTGTCTTTTCCACCATGACTGCAAATGGAGTATTCTTTAAAGTGACTAGTTTGACATCTTCAAATATTGCTGCTTTTAGCAGTTGAACAAATCGCTTCACCTTCATCACCTCATTACTGACTATGTGAGGGGCAAATTGAGAGAGTTGATCAAACTTTTGCACAATAAATTACACTTCCAATCTGCTTTAGAGCCATAAAATCCTCCATATTTGTGTCCCTCATAGTGTTTGTAAGATATTTCTCATAAAATAAATCTTGAAACTACTCTCATGACATGGTGGCGACTGGATGCATCACTTTCAAAGAATTTGAGGATGCACGTGTCCCTTTTCTGCCTTCGCAATCTTAGCATGCTCAAATATCTCATCAGTGGTTCTAATACAATCCTCAGCAGCTGCCATATCAACCAAGTAACATTCAAAAGTTAGAAGATCCATTCTTCAGAATCATTCATAATCAAGATCTACTAGTCGAGGCCTATTAGGGATCTTGGCTTGACCTTGGGCCATGATGGTGGTGCTAGCATTAGCTACTAAATTTGCCTAGATTTTTTTCTCGATCATGTTCATCATTCGATCGAGAATCACATCAAACTCAACACTATTTTCTCTATGATTTGCCGTAAGTCTACATCACAAAGGTTTGTTCTTAAAAGCTATTTTGTATATTTTGAAATTATTTTTACAATTAGGCTAAAATTTTATATAAATAAATTTTATGAAGTAGGGATTTATTTCAATAAAATGATTCTTTTAAAAATAAATACTTACTTGTTGATTGGTAATGTTCCAAATGCAAAAAAGCATATAGATAGTTTACATAATCTTATAAACCTAGCACTCTGACACCAAATTGTAACACCCCAAAATTTATTTTTCGTAAAATTTTAAAATCCTAAAATTTTTCTCAAATCAATTAACAAATTAGGTTTGATAAAGTTGTTGTAAGTGTTTATTTAAATTTTTGTTACGTAAAACATCAAACAAATCTTATTTAATAAAATTTCTTCAATAAACAATCACATTAAAATACTAAAAAGTATTACGATTTTATTTGATAGCTAAATTAAATATAAAACATCATTCAAAAGTTCATTAAAATATCAAATTTAGTTTATTACAAGAAAATATCTAATTACACAATATGTTAAAAAATTCACTAGAATTCATTTACAAAAAATGATATGAAAACTAAACAGAAATTATTCCTCTGACCTGATGACGTCCTCCTCTCTATGCTCATCTGCCTCAAGAATATCCTCAATTAGCCCAAATTCATCATCGTTAAAAATTTACTTAAATCGCAAAATTAAAGGTGAAATAAACTCAATAAGTAAAAGTACGTGCATAATTAATTTAATTTCATGCATTACCAAATTTCCATGCTTAAAATTTCATACTGGTTGGAACTCATTTTCTACCCTTATCATGCGTTCAGACTTTCATTAGTCATCTCAAATTTTCATTCATTCAGACTTTCATTAGTGATTTAAAAAATTTTCATGCGTTCAGCCTTTCATTAGCTATCATATCACATTTTCCGTCAATTCCATCAAATTCATGCATTCATACTCACATACATGATGACCTACCAATTTCATCTTTCTTTAATCCTACGTCAATATCTAATCATGTTTGTGCATTTAAAATATCATGATTAAAATAGTAGAATAAAGTTGCATAAATAAATTAAATAAAAATATGCTTTGTGATGTATGTCGATGACCAAAACGTTGAAAAACATGTTTCTTTACTTACCTGGATTCTGAGAATAATAGGATTTTAGGGGTTTCTTGAGTCTATGAATAATCTAGTATGCCTAAAGGATTAATTCTGGTTAAATTCATTCTAAAAAATTCCTTGCAAGAAATTGGGTAGAAACTCCTTACCGATAAAATCCTTAAGCGGATCAGAGTCAAAATGAGGTCATCTTAGACGGTTTGGGAGAAATTGGGTTGAATTTGGACCGAGTTGAGTTCGGGTCAATTCAAGCCCTAGCGCGACGTAATGGAAGGTCATCGAGAAGAACAACCCGGCTTTCATACACTTTAAAACGTATAAAATTGAAATACTTTTCCATTTTATAAAACATAGCGTAACAGAAGACTTTCAGTAAAACCACATTAAAATAAAGAGATAATTCAAAAACCATGTATAAAATTTCCACTTTAAAAGTCTTTACATTTTACAAGCACATTTTATAAATGAAAACCATCTACATTTTACTTTCCTTTCTATCTTTTATCCTAGTCAGCCACAAGGTCTGCAACACGTAAATCCTCCATCAATTGCTCATTTTTTCATTACAGTGCATACTTACATCACTAGACATATTCTATAAGTCTAATGCTTAGTAAGAAATGAGATGCATAATGAAACATGAAATGCACTTTCAATAAAACATTTTCCATTTTTGTTTCTTCTTTTTACATTATCATCATTGTTTTATCATTGGAACTTAACTCAAAGCCTCAACCATTGGGAGAAAACCCATCCAAAGCCTCAATCATTGGAGACCATATCACTCAAAGTCTCAACAAATAAGTCAAGTAACCAAAGCCTTACAATGGGAGCTTGTTCCCAAAGCCTCACAATGGGGGAGAATCCACCCAAATCCTCAACATAACCTCATATTCTAAATCATTACTTGAAAATCATATTAGCCTTTTATCATTAGAACTCAACTCAAAGCCTCAACCCTTGGGGGAAAACCCACTCAAACGCTCAATCATTAGGGACCACGTCACCCAAAGCCTTAACCAATGAGTCAAGTAACCAAAGTCTTACAATGGAAACTTTTTCCTAAAACCTCACAATAGGGGAGAATCCACCCAATGCCTCAACATAATTATCATGTTCTTAACAGTAAAATCAAACAACATGTAAAAAATAGTACATCCTCAAGTAATAACTTGATCAAAACTTAACATCTATTAAACACAATCATCAAACAACAATAAATCCTACCTCTTGTGATATAGCTCAAAAGGGAAAAACGCAAATATCACTTCTTACCTCTAATCCTTGAAGAGTTGAGAAGACAAAGACTTTCTAAGGTTTCCTTCCTCTTCTCTTTCTTATTCTTCTCCCTGGACTTCTCTTCTTTTCTTCTTCTCTTTCTCCAAACTTCTTCTTCTCACGGTGTTATCCTTCTTCTCTCCAATTTTCCTCACAATTCCTCTTTTTCTTTCTTCTTAAGCTCTCTCTCTCTTCTTACAATAAATTAAACCCTTTCTTCAGCCAACTTAAGCAGGACATGGCATCCCTGCAACATTTAAATGATGACTAATCCATCTTTCATCCAATAAAATCATGACCAAAGCTTATTTCAAGCAACCCATCACATTGCCGGTCGATCAATCTCTTCACAAGATCGACAACAAAATAGCCTGAAACAGTACTCTATACATTTCTCAAAATACTGGTTGATCACCTTCCTACAAATGATCAATCGCAAAACAGCCTGAAACCATACTCTGTACATTTCTCAAAATACCAGTTGATCATGTTCCTACAGACGATCGACCGCAAAACACCAACATTACAATCTGTAATGACCACAATCGACCACCCATCCACATGATCAACCGCCCCAACAATTCGAGAGCGAAACATCACAAAAGCCAATAGTTCACTAAGAGACCAAAAATCCTCCACATTTTGAATATGTAATGAAGCTGAATGACCACACATCATCTTGATCGATCGTCAAATCAATAGAGAGCTCCATTTCTTCAATCTGTACACTTCCGGTTGATCACTCCCTTAAGTGATCGACCACTCATGACACCAAACATCACATAATCACCTAATTCACTAATCATCCATAACTCTAACACAAAACTCTCACTTAGCATCATGTATCACAATACCAAATACACTACCATCAGATATTCCAAGAAAACTTATCCAATAAAATTTGGGGTATTACAAAAACTCATCAAGCTGAAGAGATTTTCTACTTATTTCGTTAGATTAAGGTTAGGGTTGTTGGAATTGTTATGATTTGGGGAAAATCCAATTTTTATTAAAAATTTGAAAAAAAAAAAACAAATCCTAATGCGTTACATAAATATCCAGCCCTCCTGTTCAATCAGCCTTTCTTCTTTAATAACCACATTTTCCAACAATTATCTATTCCTTTCTCCCCTTAAACTGCAACATCATCTTTAAATGAGTATTCTACCCTGGGATTTTTCCTTTTATACACAATGCCCAACCTCTTTCTTTTACCAATTCCATCAAATTTGTTGTGGTATGTGAAGAGAGGGGGTGATGTTACACTAAGAATCAAGATATATCTTTCTTCATAAACGTAGTTGGGGGAAGCACAAACTTTGAGATTTGCATTTGTACTCTAATTGTTATATGCTTCCAATTTCAGGGAGCAAGATTGTATTGTGCAAAGTCGGTCACCGAAAATGAAATTTGCATCTAACTCTTTTAGATTTTGATTCTATATGGTCCGCATATTTGTGTTCTATATGATTTCTGCTTTATTCCAACAATTTTGAACATAAAAAGGCAAATTATTTTATCTTTCATTTGGGGTGGCTGTTTTTTATTGCAGGAAGTGAAACTAAAATGCAAGTAATGGAGATGTCATTGTATAATATGGGAATTAAATTTGATGTTGGCGTGGTAGATGCCTACGTGAACTTGTTCATATTTTTTGTTAAGTGTACATGGAAGGCGAAGGGTAAACAAAATGGTCCGAAATACCAAATTGCAAACCATCTTGGTTGTAATTAATTTTGATGATGAGAAATTAATGAGCCCTCACTCCCATGAAAAATATTAATGTCGAATATAAAAGGGAAAATAACAAATCAACCATTGTGGTTTTAAGTCAATGACAAGTCAACCATTGTGGTTTAAGTTTTAACAAGGGTACGTCTAAATGACAAATCAACCATCGCAGTTACGGTCGCCGTTAACTAGCGCGCCGTCGCGGTGTCCCATCGCGCCCCGCGGCGCCCCGTGTTGCGAAAAATAACACACAAGTGTTGACTGGAGTAGCGACTAGTCGCCACGCCGCCGTGGCGTCCCAGGATGCCCCACTGGCTCCCCAAGACGCCCCAGCGGCGTCCCGAGACTGTAATATCCCAAAATTTTAATATTGGAATTTAAAAATGGTAAATTAAAAAATAATTAGAAATATTCAAATTAGTAGAATAAGTTATCGAGATATTACTAATGACTTAATATGGAATGAACGGATTTTGATTCGACTTGGTCTAAAATAATTGGGAATTCGTTTTAATTCAAATGAAACCGAAATAACTTAAGTTAAATGTAAAACCAATTAATTAAATTAATTGGTTTAATTACTTGGCCTTCGGCCATTTGAAGCGAAAGAGAGAGAGAGAGAGAGAGAGAGATTGAAGGAGGCAGAGAGGGAGCAGGGGAACGCGAGGGAGATCGACGGGCGATCGTAGACGTCGGAGCTCCGGCGACGAGTGAAGAGCGACGGCGACTGAGGCTCGGGTTGGGCTCCGTCGGTATACGGTTGGTCGCGGCTCGGGGAAACGGTGGGTAGCCATGGTTTGGGCTCGGGAATGGAATCCCGTTGATGTCGGCACTGTCTGGTAAGTCCTTCCCTTCATTTGTTCAGTGATTCTTCCTCTGGTATCTGGTCTTGGACGAATCGGTGGAGAATGGGTGTGACAGGGACTTAGTTCGGTGGAGTTGGTTTGGAACCAGTTTCGTTGGTTCCCAACTAAACTGGTTACGTCGGTGAATTATGTGGCATTACTCTTCCACGCGGCAGCTCTCCTATAAACGGTGCGAGCCTTCCTCCTCGGTGTATGCTTCTGGACGCCTCTGCCTCTGGTTATAAAGGAACGCAGGCAGGCTCGGGTGTGTCCTGGGTATTCTGGACTGTTGAGGAGTGGAAGTGAAGGCACTGTTATCTCTTGTCTTGGACTCGGCAGAGCGGAGGAGAAATGAAATTGAGAAGGGGAAGAATAGAACAGAGTTCTCTCGGCTGTCTGGTGAGTGAGTTTTCCTTCACTCTCATCACTGTTAAGCCTAGGATATATTCTGCTGGAGTTGTTTTACACTCTTTGGTTATTATTTTGAGTATTTTCCATGAAGGTTGAGGATTGGTTGTGAAGAAAGAGTGGAAGTGGAGCTGTTACCTCTCGGGTCTCTAGGTGAGGCGATTTGCTTTATGGTTTAGTAGATATTTGCTCTAAGCTCTGTATTATGACTGTTGGGTATGGTGATGGCCACTGTTATGTATAGCAATCATGTGGAAGTCTATACAGCGTTCTGTTAAGTAACTTATTGGAGTGAAATGATTGTCTATGCTCTCTGTTTATTTTGCATAGAGTGGTTATCATGTCTTGGTTGTAAAATGCTACTGGATTTATGAACAAATGGGTTAGCTCTGGAACGAAATAATATATTGTTGTGTTTGCTGTGTTTAAAGCTTTGTTTGGAAGAAGGATGATGTGGTTATGATCACTGTCTAGTCTTATCACATGAATTGTAGTAAATATGGGATAACTATTGTTGAAAGATAAAGTAGAACGTCTGATTGTTGGCCGAAATGCACTGTTGGTTAAACTGAGAATGAGTTATTCCTAAGTTTGGATGGATTAATTTACGTTACTTACGATTTGTCAAGAATGTTGGGATTGTTATTGTGACATAATAATTTGATTAGATTCTATCACTTGAATTATTGGTTAAATTGAGAAGAGTGAATAACGTTCTGTAGCCTTAAATGATCAAGGAAATATAAAGATGACTTATATTGACTCCATAATGTTATGTTATGCATTAAATGGTTCTCTATTCTACTATGAAAAGTATGGTTTGGTATTGTAAAGTTAATGTATCCTACTAGATTGATGGAATGAGCAATATTGTAGGGTTATTGCCATTCCGTTATTTGTTAAGGTATTGGAATTGGTATTGCGAGGTTTCTAGGAAATGAAATTGACTAATGAGATATATTAAGCGTTAAAGTTTAGAGGATTGTTATTAACGCAAAGTTGTTATGGTTTTAAAGGTATGAAGAGAAGAAAAGAAACAGAAATGTGTTATCAGGTAAGTGATACTTACTGTGCCTTGGTCTTCGGACCCTACATCGCAAGAATTAGGATTGTGTGTTGTGTTTACTAGATTTATGTTCTTTTAATGATATGTTTATTAGACATTATTGCATATAGGATTGTATGAATCCACGTGCATATTGTATGACATGTTTAATCTATTTAAAGAGCGTGTGGGGGTTCGGGATGGCAAGGATACCCCATGAGTTACAATGAATGAAAATGAAAATATAAATGAAACGATGAGATAGAAATTAGGTTAAAGACATGGGGATAGGTATTCATTGTCTCCCGTACCGAAATCCCCAACGTTCTCGGAACAAAAAGTACATACGGCATGAGGAAGCATATGTTATGTTATATGTTATTTTTGGCCAAGTCTTCCTCATGTCCCATGGTGTTTGTCATGTATGTACTCTGGATTAAATTGCATCATATGGTCATGCACTGCATTTTATTTCATCTTATCAGATACTGAGCATTAGGCTCATTAGTTTAGGTCTTGTGATGTAGGTATGAACGAGCAACAGATGAATAGGTTAAAGACAGTTGATGGGTGGATTGCACGGGTGAATCTTGTGGCTGGCTAGGCCAAAGAATTAAAGGAAAAGTATTTGAAAAAGAGTTTTGTAACTTATTTCTTATGCTTTAATATTTTGTTTTTATTCCGTTGCATTTCCTATAAAGAACGTTATGGTTTATGAAAGTAAGTTAAGAAAGATGAAAGGAAATGGGTAAAAGTAAAAGTAAAAGGTTTTATCGATCAAATTTTACGAAGAAAAAGACTCTGATGTTTTTACGAAAAGAAAGTTTTAAATTTTACGCATTTTAAAAATGAGGAATGTTACAGGGACGCCCCAGCGGCCCCCCGGGACGCCCCAGCAGCGTCCTAGAGCGCCCTACCGGTGTATTAAGACGCCACCGGGGCGTCCTAGTGCACCGCCTCGGCATCCTGAGTATACACAACGTACTTTAACTCCCGAATTGAAAAAAAATTTGCCATAGTTGTTCTTGTTGCTTTACTCTCCAAAAGCATACATCCTGCACATAAATTGCAAGTAGTTCCAGAATCATCCACAGTACATAAACAATAGCAGACAACCAAGCTCATGCAACATCGAACTATAAACAAATGACACGAAATCTGAACAAAACATGAACTTTATATAGCACACATTCAAGTTAACATCCATTACAACTTTGAAATGTAAACAAATTACACGAAATGTACATAAACATTTTACAACTTTTACAACTTCTTTGTCTTGCTCGGCCGCAGATCTTTGACCCCAAAAGATAAGTTCGGGAAAAACACTACATGTTGTGCTTTCTCCCACAAAGGTCCCTCATACTCAAAGATGGCTGGGTCGTGCTCGTGAAATAGTTGGTCAGTGTTGCATTTACGCAGCACGTTCATCCCCACACTCGTACACCGGTAGATGGCGTACGGGTAGCAATACGAAGGGAAAATCAGCAAGAATATGCAGTAACCAATATTAAGAATTTACATAAGGGAAAATACATACGTGTCTTTGTCAGTGGGAGCACAGATCATGGAGATAGCTTCCAGCAACAATTGCTGGTAACCATACTGAGTGTGGAGGTCAACGGACGACATAAAACTTCCCTGCTGCGGGTGTGTCTGCAAGGAAAACAACACATTAGATGATCCCAGTTAACCTGAACAACAACCCGGAGAAGCGAGATGATTACTTACGTGAATCCACCCTACTGAGAGTATATTGTGCTCGTGATGATACGCCAATATGGCTGCCTCATTTTCAGCACAGCACTGCATATACGTTCAGATGAGTACTACGATCAAATCTTATAAATTAACATACAAAGAAGGCTTCTCACCGTATTTGGCATCCCTTCTTACTCGGGGAAGATGAGATGAGTGACTTCGTAATGATCCCCCGTCCGGCTTCCCCCAAGAATTGAGCACGTCTCTTTGTTCTCTCGAGTATTTTCTGCGCACATATTGCTCGAACACAGTCATCAAATTTGAAGCCTGCAAGAAAAATGTTAAATGTCGTTAGAGTAACAAAACATTAACATGAACCAACACACACATATAAGCAACACACACATATAACCAACTCACAGACGTACCGCGTGCACCCTTCTAATCGGCCGATTCTCATCGTCCTCTTCGTTCTCGGCATGTTGGCTGCTGCCGCTATGAGGCTGATGTGAGGCTGATGCCGCCGTTGATGACAACGATGACACACGAGCTGATCGCCTCTCACGTCGCTCAAGTGCTGCCATCATATCACGGTGCCAATCTATTGCTTGCAAATGGCACTCTTGTGCAATGCGATGCCTCTCTTCCGCAAGGGCTGCTGCTTGCATATTCCAGTCTTGTTGCATTCGGTGCCTCTCTTCGGCGAGGGCCGCTGCTTGCAAATTCCACTCCTGCACCATTTGATGTCTCTCAGCTGCGAGGTCATCCATTCTTTGGAGGTGCTCCTCCATCATTTGCATTCTCATATCCATTCTGATCCTCCAGTCGGTCGTCTCCTCAGGCATCGGAGTGAAGTGCGATGACTGAGGAGGAGGCTGCAGTTCATACCCGGGGGCTGCCTCCTGAGGCTCTGAGGGGGTGGAGGTCGAGGTCGAGGTGCTGCCTGGCTGGTGTACTTGCGCCGCCATTCCCCTCCAACTTTTGTGAACCGCATGCGGTCCACCTTTTGTTGATTGTAAATGTGTAACGGCGACTCCACAATTCTCGGCTCATCCTCAGGGATGGGCACTCCATATTCGTCACATATGGTCTGTATCAACCAATTGTACGAGAGGTTCTTCGAAGGTATGTTCAACACCTCATTCATGTGGCTAAGGATGATATATCCAATGTCCACCTTTTTCTCTGTGAACACCTTCTCCAACATATAGAGATCCATGCAACTGACATGGTCTCGATGCCCATCCCGTGGCAAAATGGTGTACGTCATGATCAGGTGGACCAATCGGGCTATGACATGAAGGCCCTTGGCCTTCGGCTTGTGGTACTCTTCAACCTCTGGATCGCGGTGCAGCAATCTTAGCACTTGTAGCCCTTCTCCCCGGCTGACAAATGATGGCTCCCGAGACACATGATAATATTCCTCGCATGGGCCATCCATATCACAATCAAGCAAGATATTTAGGACCTAGGGAGTCAGCCCCACCTCCCGTCCAAACACCAACGTCGTTAACTCCATTGGCTCGGTCGACAGTCTCAAATTTGCATGGAACAATTTGATAGCCTGTTCGGAGTAACTGCCTCTCATCTGGCACAACCTGGCTAAGCCAGCAGATTGCATAAGATCTTTAATCCCCATGCCAGCCAATGAGTCCAAGTCCACAATTTTTGAGGCAATAATTGTACGGTTCTGAATATCATCCTCATACTGTGATTTGCATTGTCTAGACCTGAATAATTTGACCCTCCGCCCAGCGGTGACAGGTTCAACCCGGACAATTGAGCGTCCGAAGTCTTCTTCGCCGTGTTCTACAGCGGGTTCATGTTGAAAATCCCATGGTGCTCCGAGTTGGGAATGCTGGGACACCGCTGCGGTGTGCTCAACGTAGGACGCCGCCGCGGGTTGCTCAAAGTACGCCGCCTCTGGTTGCTCAGAGTACGCCGCTGCGGTTTCCTCAGTGTAGGACTCCGCTGGTTGCTCCGTGTAGGACGGCGCCGCGGGTTCCTCGGCCTGTGCCTTCCCACGCTTGGCCGCCAATTTCCTTGCTCGTTGGTACACGTTCATTTTATGTAAGCTCTCGCCGTGAAAATCTCTCGCCTTGAAAAGTGGTCGCCGAGTGGTTTCGGGGTTTTTGAGAGTTGAAGAAGGGTGAACATTGGCGAGCCCTAGCCTTGGCACGTTATGTATAGAGCCGATTAAATTTGGGACGCCGCGGCTTCTTGGCAGGCTGCAGCGGCGTTCCCGGACACCGCATGGGCGTCCCGAGAAGCTGTCGCGGCATTCCCGGACGCCGCAATGGCTTCTCGGTACGCCTCAGCGGGCTGCTTGGGACGCCACTGTGGCTTCCCGGGACGCCGCGGCAGCTTCCCGGGACGCCCATGCGGCTTTCCGCGACGCCGTATGTATGCAAAATTTCGCTTATAACTTAGTCGCCTCTTTTCCTTAGCCGTGCACACTGGTGGATATAAATTGAGTGATATACAAAACTAAAACATTTATACAACAAGTCAGATATTTAAATTTAGTCACAATTACAACAATATGTACGAAACACTCGTATCACGGAAGGTAAAGGTCCACTGTCCTATACGTTGGGGTTTGTGGATCTTGAGCAACCAACTCCTGCAAAACAAATTGCAAATAAAATTAGCATTTATCAAATAACACTTGAAAACGTGAACGGCATCAGGGGCTCACCTGTGTCGTAGGGACTCTAGCAGGCTCTGTCTCGGGGACTAGGGAGGGGGCTAACTTGGGGACTCTGAACCCCATAAAAGTGCCCTCCGACCTTCCTCTGCCTCTGCCGCCTCTGCTTGTTCCGCTGCCTCGGGCGCTCCCCCTACATGGCCCAGCACTTGACTCTCCTGCCCCATCGCAAGTGCGGGAATTGTGCCCCACACGACCACACCGCCCACAAGTGACGTTCAGATGTCTTCTGGAGAGGACCGTCCGGCTTGGGGCCTCGTCCACATCCCGTACTCTACGTACGCGTGGCCTTCCTGGAAGCCTTTTAAATGGCGGTGGGGTAATTGGATCAAGATTTGTCACACGAAGCCACTCGATTGACCCATTGAGGGGGGAGAGGAAGTGGGAGTATATTGCCATGTATGTTTCTCGATGATAGGACGCATCCACAAATTCTTCCGGAGATCGCCTCATGAACTGAATGCACGGGATTGCATGGACACAGGGGATGCCAGTCAATTCCCACCGGTAACATGTACACGTACACTTGTCCAAATCGACAGAGTACATGTCGTTACTGTTGCTGACCTCAAACTTGGCCCGGCCTGCAAACTGGGGGCTCCAATTTCTACTAGCATGTTGTACTTTGGCGAGACGGCTGCTAATCATTGGACACAACCGTTCGGTCAAGCGAGCCATCTTTTCATGTTTTTTAACGATCCTACCCATGATGCCCTTTCGAATAATCTCGAACATACTTAGAATTGGTTTGTCCCGGGCGGGTAGGATGCAAGCATTGAAGGACTCGCTGAGGTTGTTAAGGCTTATGTCGCACTTTGGGATGGAAGAGAAGGCATGTTTGGCCCAACATCTTACATCTATTGCTGCTAAATATTCGTGGGCCGCCGGGTCAAGGACAGCTAACTTGGCCATCTCCTTCTCAAATTGCCTCCTTGTTGTGGCTCTTGATGCAGCCCACATTGCATCCTTGAACAACCTGCTTTTAAATTATTTTTGAAAATTGGCATACAGGTGTCGGATGCAAAACCGATGGTCTGCTTGCCATGCCACCTCTCTGACCGCTGGCACTAATCCCTGCAAAGATTCATAATAAGAGAGAGACATTGGTAAAAAATGCATAACATACACACATAATGAAAAAAGCAATGAACCGCACCTTTTTTCGATCCGAAATGAATGTCCATCCATTGCCAAATAGGGTGTTTAGATCGTCCAACAACAATTCTAGAAACCATTTCCATGAAGCTCTATTTTCTGCTTCAACGACTGCTACAACAATCGGATACATACCATCGTTCCCGTCGATGGTCACAGCGGTCAACAGCTGTCCCGAAGTCACCCCCTTCAAGTGGCAACCATCTAAACAAATCACCGGTCTACCACAGTTCACCACAGCCCTCTTGCATGCATCCAAGCACATGTACATCCTTTTAAATACACTCATATCAAGGTCAACACGCAGTGAACTTCCAGGATTCGACCTCCGAATCTCCTCAGCATAGGACCATATGAGCTTGTATTGCTCATTGCCATCCCCTTCATTCATTTTCTTGGCAGCATTTCTTGCTCTTCTAGCAAGGCTGCTTGTTATGTTAACGTTGATGTCCTTCCTGATTGTCTCAATTATGGAAGATACGTCCCAATCAGGCTGACTTTTAAATCTATCTAAGTAATGGGTTGGCACCCATTTCGCAGTGGCATGGCGATTTTCCATCTTTCTAGAGCAAGTGTGAACGTCATTCTAGGACTTTATTTGAAACGTCATTTCATTTTGCAATTTTGAGGTGTGCAGCTGCCACGTGCACCCTTCTTCGCATTTGGCCCTTAATCGAGTCGCATTGTTGTGGGTGAATTTAATCCCGTACTCATTCTTCAAAGCATGATTGACAATTTCTTCTCTAATTTTATTCAACGAACTGTATTTTTTTCCAAGGCTCATGCCAACAAATGTGCATTGTGCTTCTGGTAGGCGTGGGAGCCTACTCTCAGCCATGTCCATGTCTTCATCAGTACTGCATTGGCATGCTGATCGGAGGTCCTCATTATCCTCTTCGTTTAAATTTGCTGAGACAGAATGCAAGACAATTGCAACTTAATGTCCAATTCCACGTACCTCGTTCTGATTGGCCAACAATTTCTCTGTGGGCCCCACGTCACATTGACGGTTAATAACAGATTCTTCCTCAGTCCATGACTCCATTTGCTTGTAAAAAAATTCTTCAACTTCGCCAAAATTTCTTTCTCTTCAGCTCTCCCACTTCTCTAGGGTTCGCTAATCGCTGATCAAATGCCTCTTACTGTCCAGAGGAGTTAGCTCTCTGTTTATATAAATTCCCGGTCCGGGAAACAGTCGCGGTGTCCTACAACACCGCGGCGGCGCTCAGCGGATCCCCGGGACGCCCCGGCGGCGCCCTAGGACGCCGCCGGGACGTCCTGGGGTGCCGCTAGGGCATCCCGGGGTGCCTCGGCGGCGTCCCAGGGAGCCGCTGGGGCGTCCCGGGGATCCACTGGGGCATCTCGGGACGCCGCTGGGGAGTCCCGGGACGCCGCGGCGGCGTGGCGACTAGTCGCTACTCCAGTCAACACTTGTGTGTTATTTTTCGCAACACGGGGCGCCGCCAGGGCGCGGTGGGACACCGCGGCGGCGCGCTAGTTAATAGCGACTGTAACTGCGATGGTTGATTTGTCATTTAGACGTACCTTAGTTGTTACCTTGTTAAAATTTAAACCACAATGGTTGACTTGTCATTGACTTGAAACCACAATGATTGATTTGTCATTTTCCCAATATAAAATGATAAGGATTTGTTCCAATATTATGAATGAATTTTTAATATGTAATTTAATGACAGTTTCCTTGATCTTATTTTTATTTATATCAAAACAAAGTAATCACCATATTATATGTAATTTAATGCTTTTATATGTAATTTTATATTTACTCATTTTTCTCTTATGTTTTAGAGAGAACGTATCACGCACATGAATATGATTTCTTCATTGGAACAATAAAAAAAAATTCAAAAGTGAAAACTAGATAGGCGGCGAGGAAATAGTAAAGCACAATATTGTGTGCCAAGCCTCTTATTTTTAGTTGAAGATTTTTCTGTCAAAATCCTAAACATTAAGTGTTTTCATTTTATAAATCGTGTTTTCATTTTATAAATCGTGTTTTCCTAGAGTCGAGCATCGCATCCCCGTAATTCAAGCATTACCAAACAAAGTCAGAAATGAAACTGTACTTTCTTGCTCCAATCACAAACCCAATCACCTTAGTGCTAATCTCTAGCAATTCAGCGTAAACTAGAAATCAGAGCGACAGCAAAACTATTTTAAAAGAAAAATCAACAATAATATTATAGTATTTCAATTAAAAAATAAAGGAAAAATGACAAATCAATCATCATATTTTGCATTCAATGACAAACCAACCATTATACTTTTTTTGCACAAATTAACTACTGAACCATGAGAAAACATCACCGCAAACATCACCGTCACATTTTCTGTCAAAATCCATCGACTACAACGCCGTGGTCAAGTTAACGCTAAGGACCGGCGAACGGAGACGTCCAAGGCAAAACCAACAGGGGACGTCCGTCAAAATCCGTCCACTATAATGTCGCGGTAATGTTAACACCAAGGATCGTTGAACGGAGACATCCAATGCAGCAACAACGGACGTCCTGCAACAATGAGAGACGTCCAATGCAAATCCAACAGACTGACGAAGGACATCAATTATTCGGGGGACATCTATCATGCCCGTTGGAATGAGGGACGGACGTCCCTAGATCGGAATGAACGATGAGGATGGAGTTTTTCATTTTCTAAAGGTGATGGCGGACAATGGTTCATGGCTGTTGGATCGAGGACGAACGTCCCTCGATCGGAATGGACGGCTAGGATGGAGTTTGTCATTTTCCAAAGGCGATGGCGAACGATGGTTTTTGGCTGTTGGATTGAGGACGGACGTCCCTTGATCGGAATTGACGGCTATGATGGATTTAGGTCATCACCAAAAGAAGGGTAACATGTAAGTCACCCGCTTTTTTAAAAGACAGCAATTAAGACGGACGTTCTTCAGTCCACAACGGACGTCCTTCAAACGTCCCTCATCTAAAAACAGATGTCCCTCGACTTGAGACTATGTCTTTCTGCCCATAACGGATGTTCCAAGTCTCACAACAGACGTCCCTCGACTTAAGACTACGTCATTCAAGCTACAACGAACGTCCGTCAAGACATCTGTTTTATGTTCAAGGTACTTCTCTGAACGTTAAATTGTTGTGGTTGGTCCACAACTTGAACGGATGTCAACCAAGGAGAAGAAATAAAATTTCTAGAAAAGTAATATTCTATTAAAAGTGAAGATTACAGCAATTGAAGAGAATTAGCATAAAGAAGAGAAAGAAGGAGATGGAGATTTGCAGAGAAAGAACGGATGATCTGCGGCCAAACAACGCATGATGATCCGTGGCAAAACAAAATCGATTGATTTTGACTGCAAACGTGATTGCGATATTTGCGGCGACGTTTTTTTATAGTTCAGTGGTTAATTTGTTAGCAAAAAAAGTTTGATAGTTTGATAGCAAACAACAGATATAGTATACAACTACTTAACACACTTAAACCTCTCTGCAAAAGCAATACTATTAGAAACAAATTCAATTACTACATTTAAAAATATAACTCAGTTATTAACCGAAGAATTCATAGGAAGATATCCCAAGGAGACTGAAAAAATAGATGCTTTTGTCAAAAAAGCTTTCTGGCATTTAACAAATATGAAACTACGTGATTTTTGTTATTTAGAAAATTTTATCTGCGAATTCAGAGATATCTATAATCAATTAGATGATAAACATCAAGGATTAGCAGATGAAATATTTTACAATAAATTTCCATCCTAAGTTCATTCAAAATTAGAAGAAAATTATAAAAAAGGAATTGAAATAGACGCTTTACCCAAATCCATAGGAACTAGAATTGTAATATTAAGAGCATGGCTGCAACAAGCATGTAATACAGAAATAGTTAAGAAACATGCCAAAATCAAGCTATGTTGCGAAAAAATCACAAATAGAATTGGAAAATACGGATGTAATGAGAAAAGAAAAAGGAAAAAATGGAGAAAAATTCTGTATAACAAATATCAAAAAAGACAAAATACAAAATCCTAGAAAATATTTTAGAAATAGACAACAATTTCGACAAAAGAAATGAACACAACCAGATAGGTTTTGCCCCAATAAAAAGAAAACTTGTACATGCTGGTTATGTCACGAAGAAGGACACTATGCCAATAAATGTCCTAAAAGATTTCAAAATAACACAAAAACTCAAACTCTTAAATTAGCCTATGAAATTGGTTACGATCCTATTGAAGATTCTGACATTTGCTCTGACATTGATATTTATGCTTATGAATCAGACTATTCGTCCACAAGTATTGAGTAAACAATTACGTCTTAAAAATCCAAATGCCACATTTATTAAGATTATTATTCAAAATAAAAATTATTTCGCTTATATTGACACGGGATCAACCTTGTGTTTTGCTAAAAGACACGTTTTACCAACATGGACTAAATTATCAAATCCACTTAAAATTATAGTTGCAGATAAATCTGTTCATTCTATATGGTATGTTAATTTTTATCTATCTATTATTATTGAAGGCTATCCTTTTATTGCCAAAACTATATATCTGCATGACTCAGGCGTCGATATTATTTTAGGAAATAATTTTTTAAAACTGTATCATCCCTTTATTCAACGACTTCACAGTATTTCTCTCACTTTTTCGGGGGGGAAGATACTAAACCTTATCAAATCACTACCAAAATAGTCATTCCTACTGAAGTAGTTAAAAGTATTGGTCATGAAGTTTTACATATCATTAACTTTTTATATACTACACGACAAATTCTAGAACACAAATTACAAGAAGTTTGTAGTGAGAATCCTTTTGATGAAAATAAAAATACTAATAAGGAAGAAATTATTATTGAGCTAAAAGATCCTTTAGCTGAAATAAATGTTCCTAATCGAATTCCATATAGTATTAGAGATGTAGAAGAATTTCAACGAGAATGTAAAAATTTACTAGAACTAGGAATTATTAGAGAAAGCTTGAGTCCTCATAATGCTCCGGCCTTTTATGTAGAAAATAAAAATGAAATCAAAAGAGGAAAACGAAGAATGGTAATCAATTACAAACAATTAAATGATGCAACTATAGGAGATAGCTATAAATTGGCAAGAAATGATTATATACTAGAAAAACTCAAAGGAAATAATCTATTCAGTACGTTAGATGCAAAATCAGGATACTGGTAACTTAGACTAAGTGAAGACACTAAACCCTTAACAGCCTTTAGCTGTCCTCCACAAAAAGAATATGAATGGAACGTATTACCATTTGGCCTAAAACAAGCACCATCTATCTATCAACGATTTATGGATCATAATTTAGATGGATTAGAAGATATATGTTTAGCTTACATTGATGATATTATTATTTTTACATCAGGAAATGAACAGGATCATATTAGTGCAGTATTAAAAGTATTACAAAGATGCAAAGAAAAAGGACTAGTTATATCCCAAAAGAAATCTAAATTACTTCAAAAAGAAGTCGAATATTTCGGACTTAATATAAATCATAAAGGTGAAATCAAATTAACATCCAATATTCAAGAGAAATTGTACCAATTTCCCGACAAGTTACAAGATAGGAAACAAATTCAAAGATTTTTAGGATGTTTAAATTATATTACTGATCAAGGTTTCTTAAAAGAATTAGCTAAAGAAAGAAGAGAATTACAAAAGAAAATATCAGAAAAAATAAAATGGACATGGTCAAATCAAGATACTAATACAGTAAAATATATTAAAGATAAATGTCAAATTTTACCAATACTATATAATCCGAATATTAAAGACTTTCTTATCATAGAAACTAATGCATCCCAAGACACTTGGGCTCGGCGTATGCTGGCTATTGTAGAAGGAAAGAAACTTTTAAATCTTGATATATTAGGAAATCTAATCGAACAATCTGATACCGAACCCTCTTTTAAGACAGACAAACATGAGGTAAAATTATGCAAATATTTATCCAGAACTTTTACTAAAACCGAGCAGAATTATTCAATACAAGAATTAGAAACTTATGCATGTCTTAAGATATTAAAAAAATGGAAAATTGATTTATTAGGAACAAGGTTTGAATTAAGAATAGATTCAAAATACGTAACTGGGTTTTGGAAATATAAACTACAAGAAGATTATAGAAAGGGACGATTAATTCGATGGCAATTACAATTACATCAATATCAACCATATATTAAATACATAAAATCCAAAAAGAACTGTTTTGCATATACATTAACCAGAGAATGGAAATAAGACAAGAACACATTAGGTATGCATCTCTACTCAGGAGAATCATGATACATGAATGAATCATTACTCTTATCAGAGCTTTTGCTCAAAGAAAGTATCATTACTCTTATCAAAGCTTTTGCTCAAAGAACGCATCATTACTCTTATCAGAGCTTAGGCTCAAAGAACGAATTATTACTCTTATCAGAGCTTAGGCTCAAAGAACAAATTATTACTCTTATTAGAGCTGTCGCTCATTATTAAATATATCAGATCGCATTAATCAATATCAAGATCATGAAATAAAGATTCCCACCATCGAGACATCATGGAGATTCAAATATCTTACTGGAGCGGATATAATACAACTACTATCAGACCCAGTTGATTATGCAGAGTACTTTGAAGCTACCAGTAGAGAACAACAAAGACTTTTCTGTGATTATTTATGGATCAAGAGAAAGCATAACGAAGTATATCAAAAAATTAGCCAGGGACATTACTATTTGAAGTCTACAGAAAAGAAACAGATCAAGGATGTCAGACTATCGGCTTTTGAGATAATAGATCTAGATCACTTGATTCATCAAAACGCAACCGTTTATATTGACTGCTTAATCTCAATGGCCAAAAGAAGCAACAGATGGGCGAGCGAAGGAGTAATTATCAACGCCATCAGAAAATTTGTTTCAGCCAGAGCTTCCTATGAAGAAAATAAAAAGTACAATGACTATTTATCATCATGCAAAGTTTTCTTCAGAGAGAAAGAAAAGTTAGCTAAAAGAAGGAAAATAGAATCCTCAATCAGATGTGACTATAGCCATCCAGAAACTTATCATCTCCTTGACTAATAAAAATCACATGCCTACAGCATCACAAGAATCATCATCAGAAGGAATCTCGAAGACAATCACCAGAAGACAAGCAATTATGTAAACTTTAATTATTAAAGTTTGCAATAGTATGTAAATTATTGTACTTTTGTTTGTTTGTGTTTGCTTTATGTCTTAATCGTGTAAAAAGAAAGTTGTAATTCAGAGAATATATTCCCTACAACTTTCCTTTCTTCATGTCAATATGAGTCAGGGAATATATTCCCTTAGCTTTATGTCAAGGTAAATAGCAAGTGTGTCGAGGAATATATTCCACTAGGATTTATGGGTTTGTAAGGAGGCCGACCCTCTCCTATAAATAAGTGTGTTCTCCTTCGAGAATACGCAGAGTGTTATGAATGAGCATTTGATATAAGTCTCTTGTCAATACTCTTACGATCCTTGAGGTAATACTCTAGAGGGATCATTCTCATCATATTACCAAGATTACTAGCAGATTATCAATCAAAGATTATCAATCCAAGAAATATATCAGGTATATTTTCTTTATGTCAGATTATTCATCTTCTAGTAATAATATCATTAATAATATTAGTAAAATAAATAATAACATAATCGAATCATATGAAGAAGAAACAAATTTAGGATACATGTGTAACAATATTATTGATTTATAAAAAATAAGAAAGAGTTAATTGTCCTTAACTAAGAAGCATAATTTTGACATATTTTTCTTTGAACTACTAAAACATAGATTATCCCGAAAGAATATTATTAAATATGGAATAATGGTAGGAGAAGCAGCAATCCCTATTGAATATACTCAAGGAGACATTATTATTCCTATTATTAATAAAAATCAAATCTATGAAAGAATAAAGAAAATGGAACCATCTGAACGCCTAAAAATATCATATATTCACTGTAGTACTATTCAATTATTATTTAAAAGCACTTTTATGGAAGGAATTAATTCTCCTCCAGAACTAGAAATACGAGACGATAGATTAATAAGCAATAAGGACTGTATTATCGCAAAAGGACAAGAAAATCTTTCACAAGGAAAAATAATGTTCAACATAAATATTCAATTAGGATTAAGTTTACAAGATCAAAATTTGAGTAGATCCATTACATTAAGATAGGAACTAAAAAGAGACAATTTTATGAAAAATAACAATCGTCCTTTTACTATAACTTATCAAATCAACTACGCTTTAACAAACAGTCATCACAGCTTAGCATTTAAATGAGATGAAAGAATATTTATAGACGAATTATTCAAACCAGTATTAAAATTAAAAACACCTTCACAATCACTTTTACATAGACCCGAACCAAAATATATAACAGACGACAGAAAACACCTAAGAAGTAAATCATTTTCAGAAACAAGTAATTTTGTGCCTTATGAATTTCCTAGATTATCGCTTGTATCACCACCACTACATATTAAAAAATCCATTACTTTAGTCTCACGATCACCTGAAAATGATCAAGAAGAAACACTATTGAAATCATTAAAAACTACTATTAGATCACTAAGCACTAAAAGAAATTAAAATAAAATGTCCTTATACGGAACTAAACTTGACTACGAAAACATACAACAAATGGAAAATAATATATATCTAGCACAACTTCTAGATTATCTTATTTACTATTTTAATGAATATTTAGTAGATAATGATTATTTTGATTTATACCCAGATAATTAAAATAAAATATTTATACATACAAATTAAAATCTGAAATATTCTAATAACAAATATTTAAAATGTCAGAAGAAATATGCGACGTCATTATGGAAAAATTGGAATTCATTAATTTTCTTGATAAAAAAGAAGTGAAATACTTTATTAATTATTTAGACAAATATCTAACAGATTTCCCTCAAGAGCTAGATAATAGATTATTAGAAGAAAGTGATGCAACTCCTGAATCACAAGGATACTGTCGACAGGAACGTCTGTAGGTTTCTTTTGTTGTCTGTTATTTCCTTGTTGATAGTGTAGATTGTTAGCACTCTATAGGTTTTATTAGTTCTGTGATATTCCTTGTAGGCCCTGCTATTGAATGCTTTACTTTGTTGCCTTGTTGGTTCAGTGATTATACGCATTACTTTGATACCCTGAAAATATTTCTTTAATGTTAGTTGTTCTCCTTGCCGTAAATGCTTAGTTTCTGTGATGAATGATCAATGTTCGAATGTGATGAAAGTAGAATGATGGATGCGTGAAAGATGAGGAGCATGAATAGGTTAAGAGTCCTTAAATGTTCTGTTAGTTATTATCCACTGCTATCTAGTTACATTCATTATGATAATTCAACTGTCATTTCTTTCATTCAATTTAAATATCGTCTTGCTAGTTCCTTTGTTTGATATCTCTGTTAAAGTAACTACCACGTTAACTTAACTAGGCCAAGCATGGTTACATGTTAATCAATTAGAATCTCAATTGCAATAATAGACTTGAGCATGCTAAGCTAATTAGGGTAATCAGTTAACTAGAGTAACTAACTAGACTTAAGTATGTTAACTTAATTCAACTGGAGTAATTAAGAGCATGTTAATTAACTTAATTAGACTTAAGCACGTTTAATTAATTAACTAGTCGTTAAATAATTAATTCAAGCATGTTTAACTAGTTGGTTAATTAATAACTAATCCTTTAGCATGTTAATTTACTAATTAGTTGAGCATGTTAATTAACTAGTTGAGCATGATTAATCTACGTGATTATTTCTTAATGCATGATAATTAAATTCGAGTAGTTAACTAACTGGGACAAATAATTAGACAAGCATGTTAATTAACTAACTTATCGTTAATTTTTAGTTAGCATGTGTATGATATTAGCCGCATGTTAATTAATTAGGTTGTTGACAAATCAATTAAATTATTAATCAATCCATGCATGTTAGTTAACTATTACTTGTGAAATCTATAAGCATGTTAAGTAACTATTAAGCTTGAACATGTAATCTTATCTAGGGTAACTCACTAGATTAACAATAATAAATCTTCTCGAGCATGCTAAGTAACTAGGATGAAGGCATGTAATTACATGTTAAATTAAATTATGTTTTACTTCAGATGCACGTCGATAGAATCCTTTATTTATATTTCCTTTATTATTGTGAGTTATATATCGAAGCATGTCCCTCGCTATTTAATTATTCCTATAATCATCTACTTCATGGGTTTTGCTCTGCTTTATTGGATGTTCAATTGATATTACTTGCCCTGGGTGCGCTATTTAATTATGGTTGCTTACTTTTCCTATTTTATGCATTATTCAATTTTTGGTTGCTTTCATTTCTATGTGCTTAAATCTCTGCTATTCAACTACTTCCTTTTAAATGCAAAATTTGAATTCCAGTTTGCTTTCATTTCAACGTAATTGGCAATTTCTTCTTCCATATGTGCAATTCAATTATTGTTAATGTTACGTTACTACGCATCATGCATCATGCTAGGTTGAGAATGTATCGTCATGCATCATGTTAATAGATATCAATAGGGAGTGTCACCCGAGGTGGTACTCACACATCCATTATGTGAGGTAAAATGATTAACAAAATGAAGAAAATGGGAGTTGAGGGGCGGATGGATAGCGGGTCTAGTCTACAGCTGGTGAAGCCCCTTAACTTTTGGAGAACGGGGACCTAGTGCAAGCAAAAGGTTAGATCCGATCAACTATTTCATCCCCTATGAACCCACCAATCTTCAGCTCGATATACGAGTAATGAACAAATGAACTAATGTAAAGTAAAGAACGAACGAATGACGTAATGAGAGGATTGGTTTGGGTGGCCCCCATTCCAAAAAGGACTAAAGAGAGACATATCATATTGTATAAACCATTTTCCTTACTAAGCCTTTGGGTTTACAGTTTACTAGTGGTGTAGGTGTAGGTACTTGTATGCGAAGGCAATGCACATATCAAAAGATAGGGATGAAGGCTTTGCACGTGCGATACTCATGGCTGGCCAAGCTGAGAGAGTAAAATAGAAAACGGTTGTATTTCATTGTTCGGTTTTCCTTTCTCAAAATGCAGTATTAAATTATTTAGTTATCATTTCTCAAATAATTTACGCTTCCGCTATATTTTTAGTAAATCCATTACGTTTTCACAAAAGACTTTACAGCTCCTTCCGCTATGTTTTAACGGAAAAGGTTTTAATGGTCCAGTTTTGCACTCTGATATTACTTTAAAAAGGTTTGAATAAATGTTTTAGCTGTTTGATAAAAGTTTAAAATTTTAGCGAATTTTAATGGGAAAAGAAGAAAAAAATCGGGTCGTTACAAGTGTCTTGTATTTATAGACTCAACATTTGTAGTCGACCATTTCCTTTTTGATCGAGCACATATGACTGTTGGCTATTACCATTGTAATTTTGCTCATTCAATTTCTACACGAGTCTACCAAATCAATCAACTGGCTGTTTGATAGATTTTTCCTTTGTTCAAGCTTTCGATCGATCACTGAACCGCTTGCTCGACCGCTTTGCCGACAACAAATCTGAGAGGCAATCTATCTTTAAAATCGGCCGACAAAATCTTCGCTGCTCGACCACTTCCTCGACCGTAGATCTGATGTGCAATCTGTAATATGTTGCAGTCGATCAACTAGTCAACTACTATCTTCGTGTAGCTTACTTTTGGTTGACCTTCTCACCTGTTTACTCAACCTCTTGCCTTCTTTTTGTCATCCTTGATATTTCTAAGTCCTAATATTATACCTATTAAGTACATAGATTGAGATAAACATGCTAGCACAACTTAATATCTGTATCAAGAGTATTTCCAATGAATATCAATATAAATATAATGATTAAACAATTAAGCATAATCATATAATAAACAACTTATAATTGCAATTAATATAATCATCATCAAAACAAATAAGTCTAACAACTCTTAGGCTAATAGGGATTTTCACCTCTGGAAAAAGATGGAGTAAGGAATAGCTTTAATAGGATTCACCAAAAGCTCACAAGAAACATTGTTAAACAAATGTTTGAAACAAAATCCTATCAATGAACACCAAAAGGGTTTGGCTGAAATAGAGGGAACTCCAACCTTTGAAAAAGGGATAACTTTTAAGCTAATAATTTTCTCTCCCTAGGCTAACCTTAGAGAGGGTTTAAATACCCCTCTAATTAGGGCTGCCCTTAAAAGGTAAATTACAAAATTGACCAATTAAAAAGAACAAAAAAATATGCTCTCAACCACTAAGCTAAACCAAGGGCAATACAAACATCACATTAGTTTGTTACATCCAAATGACCCCAATAAAACAATAAAAAAAAACTAAGCTACCTCACTTGAGTTCTAATTCTTGAATGAAGAAAAGAACCAATTGGTTTAATCTTCAAAGCCCTTCTTCAAGTGGATTCGGGACTAAGGTCCAAGTGAGAAGAAAAGACTTCATTTGCAGAAACAAAGCTCTATGATCTAGACTTCATTGATTCAACAAATCATCTTCAATTGATATGACAGACCCCATCTTAGAAAGCTTGGAATGTCCCCTACAATCGTTGTGAAGAAACTATTTCAATATTAGATTGTATAGGCTACCAAAAATGCCACATACGGATCGGGGGTGTCAACAGTTTTGAGAGCTTCATAACTCTCTTAATCTTGTGCTTGAATCTCCACTTATGCCTTATCTTAAATAATTTATATTGGGGTGCTTGATGGATATAATGGTTTTTTATATTACTTTTTTCTCCATGAACACCTACAAAAGAAACACTAAAATTATGGTTAGAAAATCTCCAAGTTTGATTATGAATGGAGAAAATTTGTGGCACATCACCCTCAAGGGGTTGAAAAGGATTTGACCTCAAATCTAGTTTTTCTCCTTCATAGTCTTCTTCACCCAAATAATGAGATAATTCTTAGATCATGACAGCGGTAAAGACTCCAAAACCTTTCAAATGCTCAAACTTGTTTTCATCATAAATAAACTGAACCAATATTTTTGAAAACCAAATGGATTGTAGCATAAGATCGGATTTCAATAGATTGTCAAAAAACTTCTTTCTCAAGCGCAATAAAATTAAGTTTTCCTTGTTGTCAATCAGAGTATTATCCACCTTAATATAAGTATGTCCATTCCAAACATAGGTAATAAGCTCAACAACAGAAGACTTTCATATCAACAACTCTCTAATTCCAATACTAGACATGCAAAAGTTGTTAACCACAATCAAACTACCATCATAATTTAAGAAAATATTCCCAAACACATTATCCAAAGTGTCATTCCAAAATGCAATGCTAGTTCTTATAACATTAGGAATTTTAATCCATTCAATTCCAAGAAGTCAAGTAATCAACTTATTTAACCGCACATACCTTGTTGACATAGCATCTACTATTTTGCTTGTTTCTACATTATCATATTTTATAATGTAGAGATTTAGTTGCCATAAAGGTCCCACACCAATCTTCTCAAACATATTCATGGGACCCATATTGAAACAACTCCTTTTATAATGACCCATAACTTCTTTCCTTTTGAAAACGTTTAAAAATCTAAAAACTTTTTCCTTATTAATATAGCGGAAGACTTTTTCATTATAAAAATTATTTTTCTTAAAACCTTTTGGAAAACGTAGCAGAAGCATAAAATAAATCATTTAAAATACAATAAATAAACATTTTACTATATCTTTATAAAACTCTTTTCTCTTTTAAATCTTTTAGCATAGCCAGCCACAAGATTCACGCGTGCAAATCCTTCATCAACTACTTCTTAACTTGTTCTCCTAATCTCGTACATAACTACATCAACAAGACTTAAACCAATGAGTCTAACACTCAGTAAGTGATATAAAACAAATATGCGATACAACATGTCATCATCTTTTTACAAAATATTTTCTCATTTAGTTCATTTTTCCTTTTTACTGTTATTTCTTATTTCCCTTTTGTATTCAACTCAAACTTCAACCATTGGGGGATCAATCCATCCAATGCCTCTCACCATGGAGAACACGTCCACCAAGCCTCTATTAATGAGTTTGAATTCAATAACAAAGTCTTAACTATTTACCATTGGGACGCAACTCAATTAATAGAGGACCAATCCACCCAACACCTCTATTCTTGGGGACCGCATCTTCCAAGCCCCTTTCATGAGTTCCGTGCCAACGCCTCAATTCCCACTTTGGTCAGGTCCCAAGCCCCACCTCAAGGCTTTTGACCTCATGGTTTTGTTCTCGGGCCAAGTCTTTTGGGAATTCCAACCCTCACCTTGGCCTTTAATCTCTTAATTTCCATTATCGTTTCTTTACTCAAAACCTTATGCATGATAAATCATTTTCGTATCATTTTGAAAACCATGATGCATGTGCTCATGAATGCATATAGTTCAATCTCCTCTATGTAGGCCTTAAACATGCTTAATCTCATTATCATTATCTTTAACTCAAAACTAATAAATATATCATTAAAAAAACCTATATCTAATAAACACGCACCAAGCATCAATATAATCTTCAGTACATAATCACAACCTAGCTTAATAATCTATTAAAGCAGTAAACAGTCAACATACAATTTCTAATTCTTACAATGTAGGGCCCGAAGGCCAAAACACATGCATATCAACTTACCAGCCTCCGTAGCGTTTCTATACTTCATCCTTCTTCTCCGATTACTACCTTCAAATTCAAAAAATTTAGTCATTAATTATCACCAATTGTGAACTTCAACATTGATACCATTATTCCTTATTATCCAAACAATAATCCAAACCAAAGAATAGAACTTACATCAATGGATCCACACTTCATCAACTTATCGATTAACACTCATTTAATCAAGTATAACCATCCATTATTATTATTCAATAGTCTGTAGCTAATTTTGCAGAACATAAAGTCCTAGACAATTAACCAACAGTGAGCTAAAATCCATAATAGAATATATATCATCCATTAACAGAGCACACCCATTATCAACATGCATATTTCATATGTCATTTATCAACAACACAGAGCCAACGATAACCCCAACCAACAGAGACCAATTCCAACAACATAAAATAATGCCTCCACTTATTTCATTTCCTCATTATTTCCAAACCAAGTAGAATCAATAGAAAACACCATCACCAATAAAAGAGAAACCTTAATATACTTTATCCTTAACCATCACCAACAAGACAGTAATTACACAAAGTCATATCCATAAATTCATAAGCCACCAAGGAAACAGAGAGTTACCTGACAACAGGAGTTCACCCGAGGAGCTCCCCTTCCTTTCGGTGAAGAGCTCCCCTTCCTTTCTTCTTCTTCTCTTTGTCTGGTACTTCACAAAATCTACCATTCTTAACTTTTACTTATTATTTCCATAAAATCCATACAATAAGGGAAATTACACCTTACCAGAAGAACACTGAGGAGCAGAGAACCGAAGGCATCCCCCGACTCAACTTTCTTCTTCTTCATCTTTTTCTTCTCTCTGTTCTATCTTATCTTCTGTCTCTCTCTCTCCTCATTCTCTGTCTCTCTACCTGCTTTCTCTTCTTTCTCTTTCTTACTTACTCTCTATCTTTTCTTCTCACAAAGCCCATGACTCACAGTTTCATCAGAGAGCATTTCACTCTCTGCCTCTGCCTCTGCTTCTCTTCTCTATCTCTTTCTATATCTCTTAATTTTTCTTCTCCCGCAAACCTCATCTATCCCCATATTTCTCACCTAACACTCATGAGAAGTTGCCATCTGTAAAGGGTAACAAACATGGAGGAACCGTAGATAATAACTCTTGGTATAGGTATTTTTCCCCCTCAGCCGAATCAGCACAAAACTCGATTCTTCACATTTCACCGTGGGACCAGTCACCATTCGGTCAAGGGTTCGGTCGATATGCACAATAGTCCACAGCAATGTAAAGTCACATTTTTCGCAAAACACCGTGTGACTAGTCGACTGTTCCAATCAACGACTACAATCGACTAGAGTAACGCGACCCCGTTCGCTCCACCCTTATTATTTTCAATTTCTCTTTTATTTTAATTCCATTTCTCTCCTTAACTTATCTAACAACTCCCTTAATAGCTTATACTTCAAATCATTAACCAAAATTTCCATTTAACCCACTCTAATAATTCCATCAAATAAATTTTCAATAATTATCTAAATAATCCTATTTTACTTAATTAATTTCTTGATTATTCTTACTAAATTCCATTATAGAAAATCAGGGTATTACACCTTGCATCAATGATCGAAGAATAAACTTTTTCCTTGTTCAAACAATGGGTAAGAACATTTTGCTCCCTTTGACATTCATCTTCTCGTGTATGGAGGGTTTGAGCCCATTGAAACACCACGTAGAGAGGTTCCTCTTTCAGATAAAATAACTCTTCATGTTTCACTTCCCTTTCATTTGTAACGACCCTGATTTTTATCCTTCCATTTAATTTCAAGGAAAAGCGAGTTAAAAATTTAAAACTTTATTTTCGTTAAGATCTTTATTCAAACCGCTTTCTATCAGAGTGCCCTTTTTAAATCCCGATCGTCACTACATTTTCTCGAACTCGTTTACACATAAGAGATTAAATCCTTGATTCATTTTGGAAAATATAGCAGAAACGATATGAACTAGCGGAAACGGATTTGAAAACCATTTAATTAAAACATAATTTGAGACGAAAATCTAAATGATTCTTAATGTTTAGGGTTAATCTGTCACAAGTTCAAAACATACAAGTTAAAGCCATAGTTAATATCTTTACAAAACATGTTTACGGTTTAACTTACTAAATGTTCGTCTTCTTTCTTTAAGCCATCAGTCTACTCCAGCCTAGTCTCCACCAGATAATCCCCAGGCTCCACGGGGAGGGCCTCCTCCTCTGCTCATAGTATCACCATTTCATTACTTACACCACAAGTAAGGATGTGAGGCTCAGTAAAGGGAATGGGGGTTTATGCTTATGCTATGCCTCTCTTTTAGTTCGTTATGGGATGGGGGCCACCCATCCCAAACCTTTATTACATTCGTTTTTTCATCTCTTCTTACTCGTACGTCGAGCTGGAATTGGAAGGTTTTTCTCGTGCAATGGCGTAGTGATCAGATCTAGCCTTTCTCTTTTCTTCTAAGTAAACTACAACTCCCGTATCCTATGAGGGAGGGGCAACGCCTAGTTTAGAGACTATACCTGCTACCCATCCACTCCCAATTCCCTTTTCTACTTTTCTACCACTTCTTCTTATTTCTTATTATTTTCTCTTACCAATGCATGTGAGTACCGTCCCAAGGCAGCACTCCCTATTGTTTCTATTAGCATGATGCATGAAGACACTTAAATAAAACATTCATTGAAGTAAACAATGAAAATTTAAGGAAAATATCCACATAATAAGTAAATGGCAGATTTCACACAATTAGAATATGATGTTCAAAAGGAAACTGAATCAACAACTAGCATGCTCGACAAGATTGATACAATTTAAAGTGCTTGACAATGTAATAACTAAAATAACGAACGTGTTTAAGGATATCAAACACAGAAAGTCAACATATTTAATAACAAGATATTGAAGGCTTAACAATTAAATCGGAAGCTTAAAGATTATACAAGTGGTAGATTAACATGCTTGAGATTTAAAAGAGCAATATCTACATTCTAGTTAAGTAACAACATCTAAGAAAACAACGACAACAACAACTCCTATAAATACTCATGCTTAAATTATCTACAGCAAAGTCACATGCTTTGTAAGAGAACCATAATGAAAACCTAATAACGTGTATAAGCTAACAATAATGATAGCAACAATATGACAGTAGCAATAACAATTTACAGCAATTATATTCCTACATAATTGGTTTACAGCAGTCCCCTCATTAACAGCGAGTTATCATGCGTTAAGGATATATCAAACAGCAGTAAAATTAAAGGTAAAGGACTTACATGCTATCAAGTTTAACCAAGATAGCTAACACAAAAAGTTTTACAGGAGGTATATAAAAGAAAGGCAGAAATTAAACATATGCAGAGCATTGAATCTATTTCATTTATCCGTAGCATTCAACCTAACTTCTTCACGACTTCCTTAATTCATTCGTACATAGACACTTGCACTTCAACCCTAACTTTCAAAAAATAGCAGTAACGACAGTATAACAGTGGGTTAAAAACAACAGATTACATGTTTACAATTCATTTGTTATTTTACAGCAACGCAATATGGCAAATAATATCATGTTTTTGAGTTATCATGTGTTCTTATTACGACGTGTTCTTAACAACGATTATTTATAGTAGTAACAACCTAATATGCTAACAAAACTTAACTTCATCAAGTAAATTACAGCAAATAAACTACAACAAGTGATAATGGAGTAACAATAAGACATCACAGCCAAACACAACCAACGTACAGGGTATAGCAGCAAGGAAGGATACTCGCAACACCGAAAATATACTCACTTGTCTAATTTATCTTTACTTAGCATTCATCCATCCATATCTCATATTTTCCATTGATCATAATTTAGTTCCATCATTTAGCAAATATGAAATGTAACTACATAAAATTAAAGGCTTAACACTAATCAGAGAAAATAACAAAACTATAGCAAGCAACAAGGGTAGAGAATACGGCAGAACAAAACCAACACAGTCAACTATTCACGCAATACTTGTGGGTAGGGCTTCCTCAAGCCAACGACTACCCATTCCCTTACCAATGTTGAAGCAACTAACATGGAAAGCTGAATACTCCACCGCTCACCACACCACACATAGCAACCGAGAAGAAGAAAAAGCTGGATGAAGGAGAGGAGAGGAGAAGATACAGGGAGTTGAACTCCACTAAACGAATGAGCGGAAGATAAAGGGAGTCTTACTAGGCAATCATCACCTAGGAGAGGTGGGGAAGAATGATGGTTGGACTACCCATAGCTGCAGGAGACGATCTCGCTGTCTAGGGTGTTTTTCTTCGCTGGAGATCGAGTCTTAATGGACTACACGATAAGTTGTTGATTTTTAAATCCCTAAAATTTCGTTGTCCTGCGATCTTTCGGATGAGTGCGGACGCATGGTCTTGTCCGCAAGGCTAAATCTCACAGGTCAGATTCTAGCTTCAGAGGAGAAATGTCGTTCCCAGTTGTTCTGTACCGTCTAAAATCGACGTTCAGACGCCATTTGGCATCCACGTGTGTCATCCGAATCTCTCCATAAATTGGATAGATTCAAATTGGATAACTTTTCTAGCATCTGCTTCGTCCGCATAGTCGTCCTAAAGTGTCTAGGATTTGGACAGAGTCAATTTGAACGAGGTCCAATCTCGTCTGCATGCGTCTAGACTCGTCCAAAAGTCCCGAAACTTGGACAGATTCGATGCGGACACCGTCATCCCCGTCTACATCATTCGCAAACGCGTCCGAACGTCCACAGACTTAGACAGAATCGATGCAGACGTCGTCATCCCCGTCCGCATCGTCCACAAACGCGTCTGAAAGTCCACATCGTGCAAAAGTTAGGACGCCTCATCACGTCCCCAGAGTTGTCCTGGAATTCTCGTGTGTTGCGGACGACACAATACATCCGACATGTCATCCGCTGGCGTCCGAAGGTCCTTGGACAGCTCTTCCTTGAAATTCTTTCCACTTTATTCCAATCCCGTAATATTTCCCCCATGAATAAACGTCATAATTTACCATGAATTAATACGCCACGTAATATATATATCATTACAAAAATTTGATTACATAGCGTACACGGAAAAATTAGGATCGGAGTATTACATCATTAGTTATTGCCATCAATTGATCATTAATCTCTATAAGATCACCTTCGAGAATTTCTTCTCGCAAACAATCTTTTTCATCTGTTTGAGAACAATCTTTCTCTTGGAATGTTATTGTAATATCCCAAAAATTATTATACGAATCGTCATAAGATTAAGCTTAAGTAACAATTGAGCATTAAAGGAAATATGTGATGCTTAAGGGTAAGATTGATTGATAAGGATGAATGAGTAAAAACAAGGATAGATTAAGGGATTGAAAAATGTTGTTTAACAGTGTAAGGTTTAGAATAAAACTTGTCGACCGAGAATGAAAACAAGAGCTCTCAAGTAGATTTGCAGTCGACCAAAATTTTACTGGTTGACTGAATTTGTTGTAATATCTGAAAAATTTGTCAACATGTAAGACTTTAATTATGTGAAATAAAATACTTGAACATTGTAATTTTGAATCATTAATGTCATTGAGAATATTAATGTTGCTAATATTTGGAGGAATATTTGAATTATATACTATTAGTTTTTGTATGGTGTGTAATTTGGTTATATATTATATATTAAATAAGGAGAATATGTAATTAAATGAAGAATAGGGTGATAAAGGGTGGTGGTGGTCAATCAGGAGAGAAGGCAGTCGATCACCCTCAAATGGCATCAAAATTTGATGTAGTTGATCAGCTTAAGGAGCTTGATCGACCAATCCTAAAGAATAGATATTAAATTGGAATCTGGCGATTTCGCTATCGATCACGCGGTTGATCATGGCAGCGAAAAATTATAATCTAGAGGTTTCACGATCGATCACACAAAGACCTTAGCCACGAAAAATAGGAATCTGGAGGTTTCGCGGTCGCTCAAGGGAAGGAGATGATATATCGAAATGCAGTTTGTCGGCCTAGAAATGTGTAATCGACGTTTGGAAGCTTGAGGAGTCGCCTGGAAACCAATGGGTCGTGCCTCCTCGACATCCTCTAAGAGTTATAAAGTGTATTTAGAGAGTGTTTGGGTAGAAATCGGAAGGGAACAGTTTGCTTAGTCTTTTGAGTTTCTCTCAATATTCTTCTTCTAGTTTTATGGGTTCTGTGTTTCTAAGAGAAGAGTTTCAGCGGAGAGGAGGATTGATGTTGTGCAATGAGTGTGAGAAGAATAGAAGGTTTCGCAAGAAGGGAGGTAAGAGATTTGCATGCATTTTGTCCGAAAAGACATACATCACAAATTTAGGTTTGTGTGGTTTTGTTATTGAAAATGTTCTTTGCTTCGATGGTAAAAACTAAGTATATGCTTCTTGTTAATAATCCATAGAACCTGTCTGCTTCCTATTATTTTTTATACTGTGTTTGTTCCTGCTACTGCTTTGATACGATAGAAAGCTTGTTGATGATAGGAGACTATACTCTTTCTTGCTACTACTTTGATAGAAACGAAAACTAAACTAAATATGTTGAAGAGGATTTGTTAATGGTAAGCGTTGAATATTCTTCTGTACAATGAAAACCTGAGATAGCAAGGTTATAATATTGGTCTGGTTCTCTGTTTTAATTGTTGTGATCGGTAGAGGAATAAAACATGATAATTTGTGAAATTAGTCATCAATTTTCAGGTTAGATAACATAACGTAGATAGGAGGATGATAATGAATAATACTTTGTTGATAATTTGCTTCTGACCAAAATTGTATGCTTCCATAATCTGTTAACATGTTACGATAGTTTGTATAGTGGCTTTGTTGCATAATTCTCTATTAGTAGGTTATCTTTGTTTCTATGAGTATTATTAATATTATTTTAGGGTGTTAATTTTTAGTTAGTTTAGAAGCTAACTGTTAGAGGTAATGATGATCATGTAGATTTATTACCTTATTGCTATGTTAGTGACAACATGGATTAGAGATAGCATGTATAAGATTGGTCACAATTGTTTAGTGATTCATGCTTCCATGGTTTGTTGATTAAATTGTAATGTTTTCTAATATTATATGAACTGTTGTGTGACATTCATTCATATAATGCATCATATAGGCATGTCAGTTAGGTTTGCATATCATGCATTGCACAGGATAATAATGAATTTAATGTATGTAAATAGATGTTGGAGGTTGGAGGGTTTAGTGATGGATCTGCTTGAGAGAACTACGAGATGATGTATCTTTTCCCACGTAGGGAATGGGTGACCTATTCTGCTCAGGTTAGATCCCAAGGATGTATCTATCTCTCTGTGGGTAATATCTCAAATGTTCTGGTTGTAAGTGAGGCGTTAATTAAAACAGAAGTGATAAGTTCTCTTCTGACATATCAGACATGTGCATAGTGTCATCATACGTGTTTCCTTGCATTTCATTTATATCTCTTACTGGGCAATAAGCTCATTATCTCTCCTGTGATATAGGTGCTTAATGTGATCCTAATGAAACGTACGTGGAGGAAGTATGATGCGATGAGGGTTTGTGTTACCCGGGGTGTGACGACTTGGGGGTTATGGCTCATATATGGAATAAGAATATTTAAATGTTTTATTTTAAAGACTTCAAATAGGTGTTTGAAACAGTTTGATTGACAATGTAGTTTTTAAAGTACAATTTTATGTTTTAATATTATGTGTTTATTCACTCTGATATTTCTTTTCATGCATTTTAAATAAAGTTTTAAGAAGAAAAATTTTATTGGAAAGTCAAATGGAAACAAGATGTTACATTTGTGGAAGAGTACAAATTGTAAGGTTTGCGGTTGATCAGTGGTCTCCCAGTTTGTCAACAGGTTGCTCTTAGGTAGATTTGCGATCTACTAGAATTGTAGTAGTCTACTGGAATTAGGACAAAAAGGCAATAACTAAGCCTCGGGTAGAATTGCGGGCGACCCAAAACAAAAAGGTGGTCAACCTTAAAGGCGAAAAAATTATCTAAAGTAAGGATTCGTGTCACACTTTCATTAAAAATAAAAGGATTAGCTAGCATGGAGATGCTGGAGGAGGTTGACACCTCAACACCACCTAATGTTTGGCCGGTATTTGAGGAGCAACTCCTTTAAAATATGGAGAACACTCTGAGAAGAGAGGAAAAAAAAAGGAAGAGAGCTTATAGAATATAAGGGAGTTTTCTGTTAAGATACTCTTTGCCCAAACATATTTGAAGGAGTCGAAGATAAATGGAGAAAAACTACATCGATAAGGTAAGTAATGAATTTAAGATTTGTTTTTTTAGCAACATCACAAGACCTAGCATGTGTTATATATATATATATGCTTGTTATAAGATTATAAGTTTACAATTAATTATGAATCAGATTGAGGATGTGTTGTATGTGCTAGATGTTAGGCTCTGTACATGATAAATTATATTCTAAGATTTGTTGTTTGATTTGAATGCTACTTATTATGTTGAATTGCGTTGTTAGGAATAGTTATCATATACAAAATAATTATGATGCAAGAATTGATGATTATTCTATAATACAAATTAGAATTGTTTTAAGTATTATATGGTGACGGATTTTGAGGATTTAATATGTTGATAATAGGTGCATATGCATAACTCATGTATCATGATTTCAAGATATGAAACAAAAATGTTTACAAGTATATACATTTATAAAAAAAAAACTAAAAATGGACTGAATAAACAATATTAGACATTGTGAGATTGGGAGGGTTTAGTTACAATCCTGCTTGAGAGAACTACATGATGATGTATCTCTTCCCTAGCCAAGATTGAGTGACGATTCTACCTAAGATTAACCATAGAATGTATCTTTTTCCTTGGACTGATAAACTCCAATGTCTAGACTATTATTGGAGTGAAAAAGTAAAACATAACAAAAATGTCTGATTTGATAAACCCGCATATAATATGCACAATAGAGTCATTTATGTAGTTTGATTTTATAGAATTTGTGGTTATGCTTAGATATTCATTCCTAACTAAGCATTAGACTCATAGTCTATGTCTTGTGATGTATGTAAATGTGATAGTAGAAGAAGGAAATGAGCAATTGATGAAGAATTTATGTAGCGGAATATTGTACTGGTTAAGCTAAACGGAAAAGAATAAAAGGGAAAGGAAATGTTTTAAATTGTAAAATGGCTAATTTTCAGATTTAATAGAAATAAATTTTATTATGAGTCATTTCTTTTTTATTTCAATTGATCTTATAAAGAGAAATCTTCCGCTACATGATTTATAAAGAAAATGAATTTCACATTCATTTTAATGGTTAAAAATGGTAAGGAAAAACAAGTCGTTACATTTGAAGACTCTAAATCCGATGTAAGTAGTCAACCTTCTTGTGGAAAGATAATTTCATCTTCAAAGTCTTCTTCTACATTAACTTCCTTCAAGTGTTCTTCATATATTCCATCATGACCTATTGGTTGCAACGATTGAGGGTACAAACACCCTTGTTTTGGTCTAGCCGATTCAATATTTGATTTCTTCCCTTCAAGCATGCCAATGAAAAGGGGTAAAGAAAGTAACCAGTGAGTGGTCAATGACTTGAAGAGTAATTAAATGACCGAGTCTTAAATATGTGAAGGAGTAGCTAATCAGCATAGGCAGAGAACAACCACAAATGATCTTTGGGAAATTTGCGGTGTAAGGAGCGATTGGTTAGCAACGGGACAAATATTACAAATTCAAACGTCCTCTATTTGAGCGTCGATCGGCTGAAGAAACGGTGATCGATCGGTCAGCAGAAGTTTTACAAAATTTGTCGCAAAATACTTATGAAAACTCCAGCTTTTGAAACCAATATCTCCCTTGTTTTAGAAGCTTTCTCTTAGAGAGTTTGACAACAGCCATGTTGATGAATAAGGAAGAACTCTTCCAATAATACAAATGATAATCGCCACGGATTTGGAAATGTGCATAGAAGAAGTCAATCTGTCGAAAATAGCAAGAAGTCATAAGTTGCACTCCCGTATGGATGTCTCCGCCAATGAAACTCCTTTGAAAAGTTGGACATCACTTGACATACTCTTCCTCCAAGGAGTAGGAGCACATATGCCAATAAGAGAGACTACTCAACTAACAAGTAATCTCACTTTGTGATGCAACACACACAAAGAACTTTGGATGTAACTCACCAAAGTTTGAAAAATGAATCACCCATATTTTCAAAATAAGCAAAAGCTTTTAATAATCAAACTTCAATGTGTAAAAAACACATACTAAGTGGCTTTATATAGCCAATTACAAACCATATAATTCGAAATACCAATAAAGGAAAACAAGTTAATACTCAGTCATACTTGGCTTCTTACTATACTATGTTTAAGTAACTTTCTAAAGTAATTGATTAACTATTCTTTGCTTGCTTTTCCTCCAAGTTTTTGTGGCTTTTGACAGCTACTTTCTCATCAAGTTTTGCCACTTGGATGGTTGCCATATCTATGCATCAATTAGCTTTTCTTTTGTTCACTTGCTTGGCTAATTTGGAAAGCTTTCCCATTATCTACTTCCTTTGATATTTCTTGCCCTTTGAGGTAGTCTTCTTTGTCTTCTTTCCATAGTAGCAAATGCGGAGCCTCCCTTGGTCTTCTTGGGTTGACGATTTCTCCATTTGGGACATAATTGAGCTACCTTCCAAACAATTAGAAAGGTAAGTGTTGATGAGTCTTTGGGCCCTTACTCCTGTGAATGGACGGTTTAGTCAATCATCTTTTCTGGGTTTTTGAGGATTTGACCTTAAATATTCTTCAAATTTCGACTCTATAACAACTTCTTCATCATCAATGCAGGGAGAAAAGTCTTGTACATTAAAAGTGGATAACATTCCATACTCTTCCAAAAGCTCCAACTTGTAGGCGTTGTTGTTGATCTTTTTTAGTACTTTGAATGGCTCATCGGCTCTTGGCATGAGCTTGGATTTTCTTTGTTGAAAGACTCTTTCTTTGTGCAAATGAAGCCAAACTAAGTCACATTTTTCAAATATCATTTCTTTTCTTCCACGATTGGCTATCTTTGCATAAGCTTCATTATTGTTTTCTATAGTTTTCCTTACCTTTTTATGTAGTTCCTTTATCATGTCGACCTTCTTTGCTTCATCAGGATTATCAAGCTCTTTGTTGAGTAAGGCCATAAAATCCAAAGGAGTGTGAAGGTTGAATCCATATACCACCTCAAAAGGAGTTTTTTGAGTACTTCGGTATATGCTTATATTGTATGCAAACTTGATGTAAGGTAGGTGTAAGTCCCAATCCGTCAACTTTCCATTTAGCATGCTCCTCAAAAGTGAACCCAATGTTCAATTGAGTACTTTGGTTTACCCATCGGTTTAGGGATGAAATTATGTGCTAAATAGTAGTTTAGTCCTCAATTTCTTCCAAAGACTCCTCCAAAAAGTGCTAAGGAATTTGGTGTCACAGTCAGAAACAATGGAACAAGGTATTCCATGCAATCACACTTCTTTGAAGAATAAGTCGGCCACATAAGCAACATCATCTGACTTGGAACACGCAATAAAGTGAGTCATCTTGGAGAATCTATCAATAACTACCATGATGGAGTCTTTTGTCCATCATGGAATACAAATTTTCCCTACGTGGAATACAAATTTTCCCAACTTTGAAGAGATAATCATTCATAAGATAATATCCACCTTCGATTTTCTTCAAGCACTTTTCATACCATTGGCCAAAGTCTATACCATCTTCATAGGTGTTCTCTATCTAATCAAAACCATATATTTTGGCATCTAACTTGGTGAAGAGGAAATACCTTTGAGATATGGTGTTGGTTACTGCATAAAAGCTTTCCTTTTTTTGTCATAAGTATGGTAGAGTTCACTTTATTTTCCCTTATTGATTCATAATCTTTGGCTACTTGCTCCAATGGAAGTGGAGCTAGCTTGATTGTCTTTCCGTTGAACTTGAATGTGTAACAATTGGTGAATCCATCATGCATAGTCTTCTTATTATATTACCATGGTGTAAGGACCCAAATTTTCGTAAATCCTTTAAAACGCGTGAAATTTAAAGCTTTTGTTTAAAAACCTTTTTTAAAGAATATCATAATGCAAGCTAGGCCGTTAGGAACACTTAATACATTGAGGAAATAAAATATTTGCGGAAGCGTAAATAATTAAAGGAAATAAACTAAACATTAAATTATAATTTAAGAAAAGAAAATTTAATTAAATTAAATTAAACTTAAATTATCTTTTACTGCTCGTAGCTTGGCCAACCACAAGCTCGCGCGTGCAAATCCCTCATTGACTACTTCTTCATTGCTCGTTAACTCCGCGCGTCATGTACCTACAGCACAAGTAAGACATGAGCCTAAAGGCCCAGTAAGAGTATGAGTTTATGTATATGAGATGCCTCTCTTTAATTCTTTGGAATAGTCGACACCAAACCAATCTTTTAGTTACGTATTTTAGGAACAGAATAGCTCGTACATAGAGTTGGGGATAGCCTATTGATTTTTAATTAATTATGTCTTGTGATCACAATATGGGTAGGACTAATTTTTTTCCTCACTCAAGGTGTGTGGCCACCCCGTGGTGGTTTTTCCTAATTGTTTATATCGTTATGATGCCTAAGACTAAAAGTACATACAACATACAGAAAATAATTTACATAACAACCATAACGGACATACAATATGTAATACCTCGATCCTTACTTTCCCATGTACACTATGTAACCAAACATTTGGTAATAATATATACAACATGGCGTCTTATTTTGTGCTAAATTATGATGTACGCTTATGAGAAAGATAGTGTGGGATTGGAGTTAAAGGAGGAAAATGCAAGGAAAGGGCGTCTAGGGACTTTTGGATGCATGCGGACGAGATGTGTCATCCGCAGCACACGTGAACTTTGGGACGACTCTGGGGACGAGTTAAGGCGTCCCAAGTTCTACAAGACATGGACTTTCGAACGATGATGCAGACGAGAAAGACTGCGTCCGCATCAAATCGGTCCAAGACTGGAGACTTTCGGACGCATCAGGACGCTTGCGAACGAGATTGGACCTCGTCCGATTTCCTTCTGTCCAATTCAGGGACACTATCGGACGACTACATGGACGACGCGGACGTAGGAAACGCCGTTCGATTTGAATCTGTCCAAATTATGGACAAATTCGGACGACACGTGCAGACGCTATGCAAACGCCAAATGGCGTCCGAACACCAATTTCGAACGATACGAACTAGTTGGGGATGACATTTCTCGTCAAAAGCCAAAAATTAGCTTGCAAAATTTACTCTTGCAGACGACATGCGAACGCGACCAAGTCATCCGCACTCGTCCGAAAGATCGCAGGACAGCGCTAATTTAGGGATTTAAAAATCGACAACTTTTCGTGTAGTCCATTAAGACACGATCTCCAGCGAAGAAAAATGCCCAGACAAAGAAATCACCTAGCTCCAGCCTCCCAGTAGCCAGGCGACCTCCCTCCTCTATGCAATGATCATCCATACTCCTTGTCACGACCTGGAGGCGAGCCGGACAGAAATGCTGGGCCAAACGACCCAGTCTTTGTAGAAAACCCGATTACTTAGCCCAAGGCTAGTTAAATTATTGCAGAAGACTTGTTTAAATACTCAGTCGTGACCCACTTGTGATGGGCCATGGTCCATTTAGTGATTGCAATAATAGAATTAATAATGCGAAAATAATAATCTCAAGAGTCCAAAATAAATACAGTGCATATAATCCAGAAAATCCAACTACCAAGTTAAGTATTTTTATAGTCATCCAAATTAAAAGCTATTGTCGTCCATTGTTACGCTTACAGATAAATAAGAGTTCAACTAGGGAAATAAAATAAAATAAAATGGCAGTAGATTCTTCAACTAAAACTCTAACCTAGAAAATATAAGTCGATTGAGGTGAGTGACTAGCCCAGTATGAAACTTGTACTAAATGTAATGCACATGTAAAACTTGTTTTACTGTTCTCTTAAAAACCATGAGTTTCGAGAAATATGCATGTTTTTCAAAACCATTTTCTCTTTTGGGAAAATCCGGCCTCAAAGGCCCCCGACGAGATATATATAAAGCATGGTTGTATACATAGATAGCTATATGTTAAAATACCCTCGTCGTGTTTCATCACATAAATCATAATCCGTGAAAAAGGAAGAACACTCATGGAATCCCCCGAACAAACGCACAGAAAGGCGGCGACCGTTTTCGGGCAGCACCTCATGAGCCTGTATGAAGAAAAATGACGGTGATCTGTAGACCCGGCCCGCCTTCCAGGGTGTCATGAGCAAATTCCGTCAACGACACGCCCGTGACATATATCCTGATCAGGTTTAGGGATTTGCAACCCAAGGAAGCATCATCACCTTCCTAATTCTCATATTTCACACAACGCGCAAACAAACCATCTCCACGCAGCAGGAGATGTATCGAGGATAGCCTCTTGATACTTTAACACCCGGACCGTCCAAAGTGCCAAAAGGATCTATCGCCCCCAAACAGTATCCAATATATCATACCATGAAATCAAATGCACGAAAGTAAACATGTAAAACATTTGTACATACATAATATAAAAAGCTGACGTGTTGTCGAACAGTCCCCGTCAAGTTTTTCATATGTGGTATCCCACAAAATACAGTTTTGAAAACTATGTAATGCAGTGCAAAACAACTCAGTATAAAACCCCTACCTCGATGGCGGTCCTTCCTCGTATGCAAAGGAACAGCTATCTTAGGTGTCGACTCGAAGTTCTCAAACTCGTCCGAGCCTACACATTAAATATGAGAATTCATAAATAAATTTCAAAGACTAGGTGAAATAATCCTATACCGGATCTAAGTTCACGTCTATTCGTAACAACCAAAACAAGACTCCAATTCATCTATCATTGCGACAATAGAATCATCATCAATATTTGACAGTGAACCGAATTTAACTTCATACTTCTACAAACTATAACTCAACAGTTATGCAATAAAAATTGTAGGACAATCACAGTGAACAATTTATCAACTTCTTCTCCATTCAAACATCAATTGACCCCAAAATCCAAATCTTCGAGATTCCAACAAAATAGGGAACAAGGAATTTAACACAACAAAACTTCCCAAGGTTATCACCCGAGGCAAAACTCCAATCAAAAACCAACTTCAACCTTTTAACACTACTGTCCGTCAATTCCTTTACATCAAACTTTAATCTGAATTAAAAACAACCCAACCACCTCAATTTCATGATTGAACCGAAACAGAACGCATCTCAAACCAAACAGAACCAACTGAAAAACCCAAAAACAGCAGACTTCAACACCCCTGAATTTAGACTGAGGCATTTTCACACTAACAACAATATAACAATTCAACAACTAAAACGGGACTCGCCATCCAAAGAAAAACTTAAACCAAAATGCCTCACCGAAGCCAGAACAAGATCGTTGTTCTGCCCTACTCACCGTTGTCAGAGAATGGCGAAGTGGAGCTCCTCGTTTCAGCCCATGCCGTCCAGAAATCCAACTTAGAATCTAAAAATCGAAACAAAACAATCAAGTTGAAAATCCATCACCAACAGAACATACTCGAGGGTTCTGTTTTTGCTCACCGGAGACTCAAAATCGGAGGAATGGTGCTTCGCAGCTCAGTTACTTGACGTCCAGACGGCTCAGCTTGGCCGGAATGCCCTCTGTCGGAGCTCGCAGTGGCTGGAAGCTCGAGCCCCTGTCCGCTCGTAGTTCAGAAGTGCTAGGACAAACGCACGGCTCCCGCTCAAAATGCCGAAGCGTTTGTCCCCCTCTCGTCTTTCTCTCGCCGGTTCGCCCTTGCTGTCAGTCGAAATCGGCTCTCTCCCTCTCCCGCGATTCACGTCTGGCGCCGTCTTCTCCTCTCTCTCGTAGGAAGCAGGGAATAGAGAAACCCTATTCTCTCTGTCGGCAGAAGACAAACAGGGGAGTGAAATGGATTCTTTTGCCCTATTTCCTTTTTTTCCCTTTCGTGGTCTGCTCTCAGTTTTTTATCGAAGTCTTATTTTTTTCTTTTTGCTTTTCACAAAATGTTGCGGGCCACCTCATTTCTCTCTCTTTAATTTCATTTTTAATTCTTAATCTCCACCTATCCACTTATTCCTTTTTGTTTTTTTTTTTAATCTCTTTCTTTATTGCAAATCATTTTTCTTAATATTTTAATCCTTTCACTTTGTAGTGTAGCAGGCAACATCTTCACCTTCTCACTTCATTTCATCTCACTTCTTCCTTACATTTCCAACTACCCTTTTCTAACCAAACCTCCTTTTTTATTTCAAATTTACCCTTTTTCCAACCTAACCTACCACCTACTTTTCCCTTAAATTATTTCATAATTCATATTTATCAAAATATGCATATCACATATTCATTATCTCATTTTTCCACTTCCGACTTAATCCAAACATCATTGACAAGAATTTTCGATCCAATTTAATTTACCAACTCTGTTTCCTATTTAATTTTCCGCTAGAAATTTCAATTCCACTGTTTGACTAATTGACTAAAACACATAATCGCTACGCGACAATTTAGATCAACTTTTCAACGTTATGACCAATTTTAACGCGAAAAATTTACACGTGGAATTTATTCTCTTAAAAATTCTCGGGTTTCACACTCCTAGTAAGTTTCTCCCTCCTTTTATCTTCCATTGCCCTTCGGTCCAGTTCATTTTTCCTCCATCCCTTGTGTTTCCTTCTCCTCTTCAACAGCTCTTCTTCTCTATGGGGTGGAGATTCAGCTATCCCTGTTAAATCACTTCAACAATTAGGTAAGGGAATAGGTAGTCTTGGCCAGAGGAGGCCCTACCCACAAATATTTTGTGTGTTAGTTTTGTTGGGCTAGTTGCTCTATGTAGCTAATCTCTCTGTTGAGTGTTGGTATCTCCGTAGCTTCTATCACTCTCCTTTAGTTAATGTTATGCTTTTAGTCTTCTGTAATTAATTTCCTGTGATTTCAATTTCTTGCTTGCTCAGTAATAGAACTAGATTTTGATGCGTGAATGGAGGAATGCTAGGTAAGGATAAACTGGACTAAAATGTGAGCATATTTTCTATGTTGTACGTATCTTTCGTTGCTGCTAGATCCTGTATGTTGATTATGTTTTTCTTTGATGTTTTATTGACACTCCATTATCACTTGTTCAAGGGTTAGTTGCTGTAGTTTGCTTGCTAAAGTTAAATTGTTAGTGTTGTAGTTTAATTATTTACTTACTAAAGTTAAGTTTTGTTAGCATGTTAGGTTGTTGTTAAAACACATCACAATTGGTAACTTAAGAGCATAAACATTTTCTGTTATATGGTGTTACTACAAGATAACCTGTGTAACGAAATTTGTTGCCTTTAAATCTGTTGTTATTGACTTTTCGTTGTATATTACTGTTGTTGCTGCCATTTTGCAAATGTTAGGATTGAAATGCAAGCCTCCATGTATGAATGAATTAAGAAAGTCATAAAGAAGTTACGCTAAACGTCAAGGATAAATGAAATACATTCAATGTGTTAGACCTTGCATAAGTTTAATTTCTGCCCTTCTTATGTATATCTCTAACTTGTTGTGATAAATTAGTTACTTAACTTGATGGCATGTTCAGTTAACTTGCTTAAACTTGTAAGTCCTTTTTACTGCTAATTGACATGTTCTTAATTCTTGATAACCGCTGTAAACTAACAAATGATAACTCAACTTGATTAAACTTGTAAACATGTCATCCTCTATTTTATTAGCTGTTGTTATATGTCGTTAATGCATGATAAACCACTGTAAATAACTGCTATAAACCAACGCATGCTAAACCGCTATAAGTGTCGCTGCTGTCAATTATCTTTGGTTTTTATCATTAGTTGGTACATGTTAATTAGATTTCTGTTATTAATCTTGAGAAAATGTATGTTGTAAACTAAAGAGTACCTTCGCTGTTATTTACAAATTGTTCTAGCACATAATCTTTAAGTTCCGATTTGGTGTTAAGCATGTTATTTATGGTTCTCAACCTGTCCATTTGTTGTTTATATGTCCTCAAACATGTTCGTTGTTTTAGTTGTTGCATTGACAAGCATGTTAAATTGTATCAATCTTGTTAAGTATGCTAGTTGTTGATTAGTTTCCTTTCAAGCATGACATTTTAATTGTGTAACATCTGCCATTTTCTTATTATGTGGTTATTTCCCTTAAAATTTCATTGTGTACTTCTATGAATGTTTTATTTAAGTGTCTCATGCATCATGCTAATAGAAACAAGTAAGGAGTACCACCTTGGGGTGGTATTCACATGCATAGGTAAGGAGAAAAATGATAAGAAATATGAAGAAGAAATAGAAAAGTAGAAGGAGGGAATTGGGGTGGATGGGTAACAGGTATGGTCTGTAAACTAGGCGTAGCTCCTCCCTCATAGGGTACAGCAGTTCTAGTTTACTTAGAAAATAAGAGAAAGGCTAGATTCGTTTACGCCATTACACGAGAAAAACTTCCCAATTCCAGCTAGATGTACGAGTAAAAAGAAAAAAAAGAACGAACGTAATAAAAACTTGGGATGAGTGGCCCCCATTCCATAATGAACTAAAAGAGAGATATAACATAAGCATAAAACCTCATTCCCTTTACTGGGCCATTGGCTCACGACTTTACTTGTGGTGTAGGTAATGAAATGGTGATTCCAGGAGCAGAGGAGGGGGTTCTCCCCGTGGAGCCTGGGGATTATCTGGAGGAGACTAGGCCAGAGTAGACAAATGGCTGAAAGGAAAAAGAAGAACATTTTGTAAGGGTTAAATCGTAAACCCATTTTGTAAGTATGTTAACTATGGCTATAACTGGTATGTTTTGAACTCGTGATCGATTAAACCCCAAATCTTAAAAATGTTGATTTAGATTTTCATCTCTATTTATGTTTTAGTAAATGGTTTCAAGTCCGTTTCCACTAGTTAATGTCGCTTCCGCTAAATCTTTCCAAAATAAATCAAGGATTTAGTCTTTTATGGTTTTTAAACGAGTTCGAGAAAATGCAATAACGATTTGGATTTAAAAGAGCACTCTGATTAAAAACGAGTTTTAAATAAAGGTTTTGATAAAAGTAAAGTTTTTAAAAAATTTTAGCTCGTTTTTCCCAAAAAGAAAATGGAAGGATAAAGATCCAGATCGTTATAGTTAGTATCAGAGCCATGTCTACTCTGAACATCTCTCCGCCGATAGCCCAAACTCGATGGGTAAGGCCTCTTTGACTGTAAGTTTTCCCCTTATATTATTAAAATATTCATAGAGATGTATGCAAGATAAGTGTGATATTAGAAGTAAGAGTAGCTGTGATAGTAGAAATTGTTAAAATGTTTCTCTTAGATGAATCCCTTAAAGGTTTATACTGTTACATTGTGACGTGGACTCGTAGGAACCTAGCGATGGCCAGAAGAGTAAGGGGAAATGTAACGACCCGGATTTTTCATCAACTGCTTTGTGTTTGGTTCATCGTTCTTCTCATCATTTACGTATACCTACACCATAAGTAATTGTAAGTCTAAAAAGACTTAGTAAGGAAAGGGAAAATGCATATGACATGCTTCTCTTTAGTTTACTTAGATTGGGTCATCCCCAAACCAAACTTGCATTACGTTCATTCATTCGTTCATTCATAACTCATACATCGAGCTGGAAGTTGAAGAAACACGTACTAGATGAAATAATTAACCGATCTCTAACCTTATGTAGGCTAGATCCGAGCTACCCATCCGCCCAACAACCCCCCACATCATTATCATCATCATTCATTTCATTTAACATTTTTCTTCACTCATGCATGTGAGTACCACCCCATAATGGTAATCCCTACTTGTTTCTATTAACATGATGCATGACCATAGATTCTCAATTTAACATGATGCATGATGACATAATATAAAAAGAGTTGATAATCAAACAATACAATAAGCAAACAACGAATAATAAGAATAGCAATAACGCAATTCAACGAATATTAAACAACGAATGACAAGAATAACACTAATTGAAAGTAAACACATAAACGAATCAAATGCGACATATAACATGCTTGATTTATCATCACACAATCAATAAACTAAAACTAGTTTTGCATGCTCCTCTAAACAAAACAAAACACAAACTAAATAGAATATAAGCGTGCTTTTGAAACAAATGTTAGAAACGTGCTTAACGAATCGATACTAACTAAAGTCCTAATCAATTATAAATGAAACGATTAACTGATCTTATACATTCAAAATTAATATGCTAGTTCATTAAATAAACTAAACATGCTCGGAATATTTAAAGAACGCAAACTAAACATATTCAGATTATATTCAATGCTCAATTAATTGATTTCATTTCCTAATTGGTTGAACATGCTCTTATTCCAATTAATTTAGCATGATAGTTAATTAAGCATGCAAGGAGTCCTATTTAATTAGACATGCTCGGTTTAGTTAATTACACTAAACATGCTTCTATAACTATCATCCTAATTTATCTACACATGCTAGATTTACTGGAATAAAATAAGTATTAACAATTAATAAGTTATGACGAATAATATTATGAATTGCACGGAAACTACAACAAGAGAATATCACTACTTGTACAAAATAGAATTTAAAGTCTCTATTCATCATTAATCATACATGCATATCATTTCATCTTTCATTTCGTCATTCTATCCTACCACTTAACATTATCATTCATCGCATTTATCTACTATAAGCATTAGCAATGAGAGATACCAATTCTATTTCCTAACTAAAACCAAGGAAAGCAATAACCATCACAACCAAGAGAATACACTGCACAAAATAGTCAAGAATGCATATCAAGGAAAAGCAATACAATTCATAAAAAACTTGTGGTGTAAGGCCTCCACATGGCCACGAAACACCCAATTCCTTGCCTCGAAACTTTATCACGTATTCAAACTTTGTCGTTACTCTTCCTCGACTTTTTGATACCTTCACAATTAAAGTATTTACCATTAATGATTATGACCCATAACTTGAATAATAACAATTCTAAGAAATTCTTTGACGCCTAAACGGAATATATCTTGTCTCAATGAATTAATCTAATTAAATACTCGAATTCGAAACCATAGAACATATTATCCAACCGATTTACAAATCCAGAACTAATCCCCAAAAGCAACACCAGAGGACATTAACCATTCTTCAACAAAATTAACCTCCCACAACCAACAGCAATAACAACAGATAATAATATTCACCCAAGGAATATGCATTCCTAACACTTAAAACAGAAATCCATAGCTACACCATCCATTGACTGCATAAAAATCCAAGAAGCTTCGTAATGAAAGTGAAGAACTTCACTTACCAAAGAACACTTGAGAGTTACTTCCAGCCTCTCTGCATGTCACTGCTTCTCCCTTCTCTCGGTTCCCTAACGATGAAGAAATCAAATGAATCCAACCTTTCCAAATACAAAATTGATCTACACAACACATAACCAACCGAGATATTCACCTCGGTTAATCGTGGAGAAGAACGTAGCATCACTGTTCGTCCTACTCCTGCAGCTCGGGCATAACCGATTCAACAAACCAACAACAATGCTCGCACTTCCGTTCCTAATCGACAACTAGAGCACACAAGGACGGGAATCTTACCCCACGAAGAAGGCCCAATCGCTGCCGACCCGTGCCGTCGCCGACCAAAATTGACAGAGCGTTGATAGTTGATGCTACAACCGGCGACCTGTGCTTCACACTGTACCCATCAGCAAAGCCCGATGCTTCATCGTAGTTGCTCGCTTGCTGTTCACCGCGAAGGAGCCGTCCTCGCCGTCACCATCCGACCCTCGCTCGCCCTCGATCTCTCAGCCTCTCTTTCTCAAGCCCTCTCTCCATTTCTCCGTCTCCCCCTTTTTCTCCATATCAGCTTTGAAATAGCGAAAATGGCATTTGAAATTGCCCATTTTCCAGCGAAATTATCTCCCTCTCTTCACATTTCTGTTTTAGAAATTGGGAAATGGCTGAAATCTCTGCAAACTTCTCTCCGCTTTCTCCCTTCGTGATTTTCTTCTTAAATTTTAAATTCTTTATTTAATTATAGTTAATTAATCAAATTAAACATTTTCTTTTATAAATTAATATTACATATATATTTTTATACGTCGAATATACGTACAACATATTAGTCGACCCAAAACTCCAACTCACGACTTATCCCAATGTCGATTAACAATTATAATTCCAATTTAAATTTCTTAATTTCATCAATTAGATATTAATTATCATCTGATAAATTTTCGTAATTTAATAATCTATCGGTTACGTTCTTGGTAATACCCCGTTAATTATTCAATAAATTTGATTATTCCCAAATTACGCTCCAATTATATTTATTAAATTCTCATAAAAAGTCGGGGTGTTACAGAAAATGTCCCTATTAATGAGGATGAGGCCCGAGCGCCTAAACAGCAAGGAGATCCTGGTTGGGATGAGGTCCTTACATGTATTGCGGCCGTGGTGGAACAGCAGTCCTAGCAAATGGAGCGACAGACTCAGTTCATGGAGCAACACTTCCACTTCATGGAAAGATTCATGGGACCAGACCGGAATGTGGGGCTAGATCCGGTGAACGGAAATGGAAACAATCACCCTATACCAATCCAGCCAGCTTAGCCAGTCCAGCCGATGTATAGGGAAGCTGGATGGGAGAAATTTCAAAAACTTAGACCACCTTGTTTCAATGGGGATGTTTCAGACATCACGGGTGCCAAAGAATGGGTTCGCTCCATCAAAGACAAGTTCAGCTATGCAGACATCGGCAAGATAGAGAAGATTAAGTGTGCCTCTTATTATGTGACGCATGAGGCTCGTTTTTAGTGGGACACTATCAAAGCCTCACGCGATGTGGCCACTCTCACCTAGAAAGAGTTCAAGGATCTGTTCAACAGTATGTACTTCAATCATACGGTTCGTAGCCAGAAAATGACTGAATTCATGCGTATACGTCAGACGGGCACGGTGATAGAATATGCTCAACGATTCGATGCTTTATCCCACTACACTTGTAACGACCCATATTTTCGTAATTCCTTAAAATGCAAAAAATTTAAAATTTTCAAAAGACTCTTTTATAAAACGAAATCAGAGCGCGACGCTAAAGCCGAATCACTACTGACCTTTCTTAAAACTCGTTGTGAAAACCAATCGGAAAATTGCGGAAGTGTTATAAAAATAATTTATTTGAAAACGTTGCGGCAGCGTAAGTAATTTAATGAAAGAACTCAATAAAAGGAATGAAACGATTAAATATAATTTCAATTACAATTGTTTTCTCTTTTCATTTAAGTCTGGCCAGCCAAGAGTCTCGCCCGTGCAATTCCTTCATCCTTGCTTTATTAATTGTTCGTCGTCTTTCCCATTTACTCCTAAGTCTGTGTGTTTCTTTCCTCGTCTCGTACCTATACCTACACCACAAGTAACTGTAAGCCTAAAGGCTTAGTAAGGAAATGAGGTAAAACAATCATATATATACACACACATACACCACTATTTAGTTTTCTTGGAATGGATGCCGGTCCAAATCAAATCTTTTTTTACGTTCTGTTGCATTCATTCGTTCTTTCGTTCGTTACTCGTACATCGAGTTGAATTAAAGAAACCCTATGGATAGGGAGTAGCCTACCAGATATTAACCACCTAGGGTAGCTAGTCTCGTACCCGAATAGGGAGGAGACCTGGCCAGCTACCTGATTAAACCCGCACTGCCCTTCCGTTCTTTATTCCCATTTTATCATCATTTCATCATGGTTTCATCATCGTTCTTTCATTTCGTTCATTCGTTTTTCCTCACGTTGTGTTGTGAGTACTCACTCTGTAGGTGATACTCCCTATTTGTCTCTAGGAAGTACTCCCTATTTATTTATATTATTATAAACGTAACAATACCATAGAGAAATAATCACAACAGTTTGTAACAATAGAAAGAACAACCATAAAGAATAGCAATTAACATGGAATTACAGAAATTGAATGAGAATAAATAACTAGTAAGGCAAGAGATTCAAACAAGAAATACAACTTGAATTTACAGAACATGGCAGTACAAGAATTGACTATTTTAACATGCTTCTAACATATTTGAAGATTCACAGAATCATTTACAAAACAATAGCGAATTCAACAGTGAATACAACAATTAAAATGTGCTAACATGCTTCAAATTCAATAGGAATTAAGAGCAACTTTTCCTAGTCAATTTACATGCTTCCTATGTTTATCTTTCTAAGCAATTATTCTAATTAGTTATCTAATTAATTTAACATGCTTCTATGTTAATTACATGCTTTTATCCTACTTAACTAATCAAACTTTGGTTTAGCATAAAATAACATACTAAGGACATGTAATCGAAATCAAGATCGGAAGCAATAAAACAATAACAAAAGCATTCATTCACTTAGCCAATGAAACTCTTAACTTCCTTCTTACTTAGTTCCTCTTCCTTTTATCTTTCCATCATTCTTTAGTAAAGTAAAGCAATAAAAGAAATTGCAGCAAAAACATTATAATTATATTCAAGGAAAGTACAGTAAAGAGAAATACACAAAATATTAACAAGAAGGAATAACCTATTAATATTAGCTTAGTTTATTACATGCTCAAGTAGAACTAACATTTTAATAAGTTGCCTAAATTAATTTGCATGCTCAAGAAGAAAAGATAACTCTTTTAGTTGTGATCCTAGTTAATTTACATGCTCAATTTCATACTAATTAATTAGTTAATTAACATACTCATTAGTTAACCTAGTCCATTTACATGCTTACAATTTATCATCTCCATGCTCACTAAGAAATCACATTTAGTTAATTAACCTAGTTAATTAGCATGCTCATGGAGGTCATTATAATTAGGGTTCTAGTCACTTAATCATACTCAAGATTTACTTTATGAACATACAAAGATTCTAGTTAATTACTCTAATCGTAATCACTTTAGTTGATTAACAGGCTCAATTGATTATCTTTTAACTAAAATGATTAACCTACTAAATGGATTATCATTTATCGATTAACATGCAACTAAATTGGTTAAACTAAACTGATTAACATGCTTATATTATTCTTAATCATTTACATGCTCAAGTAAACATTCATAGTAAATCAAGCGTCGGATCAAACATGCTTAATCAAATTATACTTGTAACTCATATAAAGACAAAACAATTAACAGCAAGGAAATATAAACTCAAGGAAATGCACAGCATGTAAGCTAAACAGTCAGTAAATCATAAAGAACATGTCGTTCTCGATGATCTTTCTACTCCTTCATACTTTCAGGCTTACTTCTCTATCTAAGCAATAACATTTTCCAACAATCATATTTATTCACGTAAGAACAAGCAAGTAAAGTAACGAAAGAGTTTAATAGCACATAATGTAGAGCATTTAACAAGACATTTAAAGAACTAAACGCCTCCAAACTCACGCACTCTACTTGTGGTGTAGGGCCTTTTCTGGCCAAAACATCCCTATTTCCTTACCTCGAAGCTTTAATGCGCAATAACATTTAGTAGTTATTCTTCTTCTCTTCTTCTTTGTACCTTCACAATTTAATAACATTTAATTATTGATATAATCGTTTTAATCAACTTGTTAATCTCACCTTCATTTATATCATTGTTTCGTTTACGTCATTTACTCGAGTTTCCCAAACGAAATCGCTTAAATAATTATAACTTATCTTTATTAATTAATCTCAATTGATAACGACTAGAAACTAAACTTAACATATAGCGGAAATCAACGTAGTTCCATATATGAATTATAGACCCATAATTATCATCATAATTTCATCTATGAATTATTGGCCCATAATTCAATGCTCGACAATAACATCTGAAATGAGACATAAAATTGTACTTATCCAATTTTCCATGATATACATTAATCAAATGAGTGACTTGAATCCAAAACAAATCGATAACCTACTAACTCACGTCACATAATCGAATAACAAAATAGAATCACTCAACCCTGTGAATCAAGCTATAACCCAACAACTTATTTCATAGGAAAAAGATAGATTTTCACAACCCATCCAAATGTACAAAACATATATTTACATTTCATCCGGACAATAACCAACGACTTGTCTTATCACATCCAACCATATCAACCACCAATAACATATAATTATCAACTAACATTTAGACTATTAATATGAGAGTATCTATCCAGACATACATCCAACGTTATAGCCAACAATAGAGGCATTAATTGGTTAACCAACCTCAAAGTTAACCCAACATAACATATAATCTCATCCAATCTGCAGAATAGCAAATTCCTTCCTTAACATCAAAACCAAATTCTAATTTCTTAACATTCAGAAAATCTCATGACATATAATTAAGTTATTGAATCAACCCATCAGTAGCTTATCATCCAACAACAGTGAATATGTCCAGACTCAATAATCAAACATTACAGACAACAACCAAAAATGACAGAATCCAAACATCCAAGGCAGCAGAATACATATCCAGACTCCACACAAAATGCAGAATCCAATTCCCAATAGTTGTTCGATATTTCCACATTAATTTCTACATATCAAATTAACTTATAGCTTAACTAAAAACTATTGTTTCCATACCAGAAAAGACAAGGCAGACCCGAGAGAAAATTCCTCTTTTCAGCCCAACATTCGCTTAGACTTCAGCATTTTGCAGAGAATTCCATGCCTCTCTTTTCCTCTCAATTCTTCCCACTCTGCCATTTAATCACATAACCGAAGACAGGGGATTAAATTCCCAGCTTCCCAGAAGGACCTGCGTTCTTTCCCTTTACATCCACAGCCGACAAGTCATGAAGCGTGGAGTAATTGTAGTGAATAATTGGAGGAATACGCCAAAATGGCTGATGAAGGACTGTCGGCAGAACAATTGAACTGGGTTCATTATGAAACCAACAGGACTGAACCGCAGCCTTCAACCGAGCCTAAGTCCCCTGCCATCACACCCTGCCAACCTCCGATGCCGACATCTAGTCAATATACGATCACCAGAAAATGAAGGGGAAGGAAGAAACCAATCGTGCTTACCGCAAATCGACGCCGGAATCGTTGTCGGACCCATCGACAAAAAACACCGTTCACAAGAGCTCGCCGAATCGCTATCTGAACGGCGACCCACTACACCGTCTAGACGCTCTCCAGAATGACGCGCAAGTCGCCGCGCACCGGAGCCCGCCGTCGGAGCCCGTTGTCACCACGTTGCCCTCTCTCGGTTCCGATCTCCTTTCGCTCCGATCGCTTCTCCCTTCATCGACCCTCTCCCTCTTCTCTTCTTTCTGCATTCGGGTTCTTCTTCAAAAAACACAACAAATCCACAATTAATTTCATCCTCTTTTAATTCCCTTCAACCGAACCAGCAAGGCCACACCAAAAACCGAACCGGTTTTCCTTTCCTCCATTTCAATTTCATTTTTAAATTCTCCAATCTAATTTAATCCCAATTACCAAATTTTCCTTTCCTTCATTTTTAATTCTCTTTGATCCAATTCTTCACTTAATATTCAATTAATCTCCAATTAATCACTATTTAACCTTTTAATTTAAATTTCCATATGATGAATATATCATTGGTAATAACCCAATAATTTTTTCAATTAATCCAAAAATCTCCAATTTCTTTCCAATTATCCTAATTAAATTTCAATATAAAAATTTAGGGTATTACAACACTCCCCATCTGGTAGCAGTAGAAGGGAACAATGTACATCATTTTGTACAAGGACTGAAATTTGAAGTCCAAGAAGGAGTTATTGGGCCTGGTATTGAGGGCGTCCCTTATGCCCAAATGGTGACAAGAGCATTGGCCCTGGAAGGAGTGAGGAAGCAGAAAGAAGCTACCTAGAGGACATGGAAGGCTACCCCGACCCAACTTTCACAGGGTGGACCCCCGTCAGGGTAGGGCATCAAACGATCGGCAGAAGTCGAGGTACAAATGAGGCCAGACAAAAGGTCAGTGACTCAGGCATCCACTATTCCTCAATACAATGTTTGTCCAAAGTGTAAGAAGATGCATCAGGGGGAATGTCTGGCCGGATCAAAAAAATACTTTTCGTGTGGGAAACCGGGGCACAAGGCCAGGTTTTGCCCGACTCGACTTGCGGTACCTGGTGGAGAAGCCCGTGCATCTTTGCCATGTATAGGACCGATGACTATGATCAGCTCGCACTTGTAGCAGCCTCTCATATGTTTACTTTTGCCATTGCCTTCCCCTAGATGAAATAGAAGGTTTTACCTCAGCATAAACAACTCACCTAACCCTGGCAAGAACGATACATATAAATAAGTGTGCCACCTATGTACTCTTCGATTTGGGTGCTATGCACTTGTTCATCTCCACTATGTTTTGTGAGTGAGCAAACTGCTTCTCGAACAGCACGAATTATATGCATCGCGTGCTGTTGACCTCTAGCGATTGATTGATTATTGATGGGATGCTCCAATCATATGAGGTGGACATCAACGGCCATTTATTTTGGATTGATTTGATCATCATGAATCTAAATGTCTATGACGTCATATTGGGAATAGATTGACTGTCTATGCACCACGCGGTCATTTACTGCAAGGAAAGGAAAGTCTGTTTTGGTCTTCCGGGTGGTGAACGATACTCATTTTAGGGAGTTAAAGAGAATGAGAAGTTTGTAATCATCTCAACAAAAAAGGTGGATAAATTGATGAGGAATGGGTGCGTTAGATTTTTGGTTAGTGTGATTGATACCACTTTGAGCACTAAGACTAAGATGGAGGATGTTGCAGTAGTGTGCAACTTCCCCAATGTTTTTCTTGATGATCTTTCTGGCCTACCACCAGACCGTGATATCGAGTTCGAAATCAATGTGCAGCCCGATACAGATCTCATCTCCAAACATCCGTATCGCATGGCACCTGCTGAATTGCAAGAGTTAAAGATACAATTGGAAGAGCTGGTCAGGATTTGCTCGACCCAGTTTTTCTCCTTGGGGTGCACCTATATTATTCGTCAATAAGAAGGACAGGACATTATGGATGTGCATCAACTACATGGAATTGAATAAAGTCACGATCAAAGACAAATATCCCTTGTCGAGAATTGACGACCTCTTTGACTAGTTGAGTGGTGCCCGAGTGTTCTCTAAGATTGATCTCCACTCTGGATACTATCAGCTGAAATTCAAACCCGATGACATACCAAAGACTGCTTTTTGCACACAATATGGTCACTATGAGTTCTTGGTTATGTCATTTGGATTGACCAATGCCCCTGTAGCCTTTATGGACCTGATGAACCGTGTCTTCCTTGACTTCCTAGACAAATTTATTATCGTATTCATCGACGACATTTTGGTTTACTCCCACTCGGAGGCAGAACATCACGAGCATTTATAGGTGGCTTTATCTGTTCTTGGTCAGCATCAGTTGTACGCACAATTTTCTAAGTGCAAATTTTGGCTGAACAAGGTGAGTTTCCTCGGCCACGTAATTTCTAAGGAAGGTATCTCGATTGACCCGTCCAAGATTCAGGCAGTGGTTAACTAGTCACAGCCGAGGAATGTTGGTGAAGTGAGGAGTTTTCTGGGCCTGGCCAGTTGCTACAGGTGTTTTATTAATGGGTTCTCCAAGATAGCTTTACCACTTACCAATCTCACCAAGAAAAATGCTAGATTCTGGTAGTCCAGCGATTGTGAATTTTCAAGAGTTGAAACGCAAGTTAACAACTGCCCCTGTGTTGGCATTGCCTTTGGAGGATGGCGACTTCAGTATTTACTATGATGCATCGAAGCAAGGACTTGGTGGAGTTCTCATGCAACACGGAAAGGTCATCGCTTACGTATCACATCAGCTTAAAGTTCACGAACAGAACTATCCTACCCATGATTTGGAGCTAGCAGCAGTGGTCTTCACCCTTAAGATATGGAGACACTATCTATATGGACAGCGCTGCGAAATCTACTCGGATCATAAGAGTCTCAAGTATATCTTCACCCAGAAGGAATTGAATATGCGCCAACGAAGATGACTCGAGTTTGTCAAGGACTACGACTGTGAGATCAAATAATAAGCTCTAAGCACTCCACTTTAGCCTTCACCATACCTTCACAAATTCATAATATTTAATCATTAATACCAAGTCTTCTATAACTATATAGAGAGTTCAATAACACTTGGGGAGTTTCAACATTCACAACTCAACAACCTCAACATCACCTATACTCCTGTTCCATGTTATCCAACAATAATCTGACAGCAGACAATCAACCCCTTTTAACATTTCCATTAGTTACACAGTTTATCAAATTAAACGAAGAATACTTTCATCCAATCTATATAGTCAAATTCCATTACTTAACAACGCCCATCAATCTGTAACTCAATGGCAAAACTTTAATGATGTCAACCAACCATAATACTCAAACATATCGAATCAATAATAAATAACGGTGCACTATATTTCTCATGCTCTTATCTCCTACGTATTATTCCATAAAACTCATAAGCGATAAACACAGCAAAGAACCAATTTCCAATAACAGAACATCAATCTGTAACTAGCATTCATGCAGTTAACAGAACCATGGCTACTCAATTACCAAAAAGCATTCCCAACACCAACAAAAAGCATTATCTATCAACAGAGTATAATCCTAACATTACCCAAAGGCTATCACGACAACCAAACCAACACAACAGCAATCAATAATAATTAACATAGCATGTAACTTCAACAGAGTCTAGACGTCCAAAAATCCAGAATAAAGAGGAGGAATGCACTTACCAAAGGACACCTGAGAACAGGGAGCTCATCCCTCACCCTCAGTCCTTCTCATTTTTCCTTCTCTTTCACTCCAGAAGATCTCTGCCCTCTTTGTCTCTATTTTCTCTCTCGGCCATCGCTCACCTGAGAGCATTTCTGTCAACCCCTCCCTTTTTCTTTTGCATTTTCAATTTACTAGAGGCACCCCTGACCATGCCTCAGACACTCGTGCCTTACCACTAAGCCAAACCTTGTCTCCCACGCTTGTCCATGTTGTCGACTTCTGCAGAGCAAGAACCAGTAAGGATAGGTTCGGTCCAACATCGAACAGACGGCCCCAGTCGATCCCCAACTTGAACCGTCGCCTCTGCCCTTTGACGCAACAATGCCTCCGTCGCTATCTCCCCGACGTCACCATCCATCATCGCTGACCACCAAAAATTGACAGAGCATCGATCGATTGCAACATACCTCAACCTGAAGCTTTGCATGACACAGTCGCGACCGTCGCACCATTTCGCAAGCTGCACTGGACAACGCTTGACCCGGCCGAACCCGAGCTCACCGCCCACACCACCATCGCCCGCGCCTCTCGTCATTCTTCTCTTTGTTGCTCACCTCTCCTGATCGTTCTCTCCCTCTCTCTCTCTCTCTCTCTCTCTCTCTCTCTCTGTTCTAGTCTCTCTCTTACAGAATAGCCTGTGACTATTCTTTTGCTTCCAAACATCTGTGAACCGGTTCACTCCTCCACCTTTTTCTTAATTCCTTCTTTTATTTTAATTCCATTTAACTTCTAATTCCATTATAATTCTTCACTAATTACTCTCTTAATTTCTAATTTCAACTAATCTCCCATTTCTTTTTCTCTTTTAACTAAAAACTGAGTGATATAATTGTTTATGGGACAAGCCAAACCAAACCAGATCGGGCCATTATGTCTTTCCTTCAGAATTGCAATTTCGGACGAAGGAAGGCGTCTGCGCCTTGTCCACATTCGTCTAAAAAGTTTGATAATTTGGATAGATTTGAACCTTCCCCGACCGCATCCAACTGCATTCGACCGCATTCGTCCGAAAACTCACATTATAGATGGCAGAATGAATTCAGACACGAAACGTTGTTCTGCCTCGTCCCAAAATGCAAGGAGCATCATGAAATGCATTTTCAGACGCAACCTAAAGTCTGCGTGTCAATCGTATGCATCTGAATGTGTAAATTACACAATCTGTGGAAATTTCACAAAATTATAATCTAACGGTTATGTCATTGGTAATACCCCGATAAATATCCGACTAATTCAAATACCCCCAATTACTTTTCAATTTATTCTTATTAATTTTTTATATAAAAATTTGGGGTATTACAATGTTCCTCCAGCACCTTGACATGATTTTTTACTTTTTATCTTACTAGAATATTGTGGATTCAATGTATTTTGGGTTATTTTGTTAGTTGTTTTAACTTTGGACATTTTGGTGCTCGGCTAGTGTGCTAGCCGAGCACTCATGCCAAGTTTGTTCCTCTTAGGGGTATTTTTTTAATATTGGTTTTAGGGCTTATCTTAAGGATGTATTTAAACTTCCTTAAGGTTGTCCTAAAACCTAATTCTAGCCAAGCACTCATGCCAAGTTTGTTCCTCTTAGGGGTATTTTTTTAATATTGGTTTTAGGGCCTATCTTAAGGATGTATTTAAACTTCCTTAAGGTTGTCATAAAACCTAATTTTGAATTACATTAGCTGAAGATTATTTCGTTCGAAAGATTCTCCCTCTCAAACTCATGGCTACTAGTCTAGGTTTCTAACTAAAGCTTGTATCCAAAAATTGTTTCACTCATCGTTCTTGACTTGGTCTTGGAGTGAATCCCTTATACTAGACCATCCTTCATCTCTTCTAGAGGTGATCTCAAGCGTAATGATTTAGAAGACCAGGAGAAAATAAAGTGGAGTGGTTTCTTTCATAAGGAACCCATTGAAGTCAATATCGCTGGTTAGGGTGGTATTGGACTAGCTTGTAAGTTTGACGTTTTTGTTTTTATCTTGTGTTGCGATTCTTGTTATGGAAATTAGCGATTTTGTTCTTTATTGGATTGAGGTAGAGTGTATGAAATTTGAGTTTGATTGGGCGCAGATTGGTGATTGTGTGCCATTTTCATTATATTGTCTGAAACTATAATTTTACTTGTACCTTTTTTTTGGGTAGTGTGGTTTCTTCAACATAACTTCTGCATCTGTGCAATTCTAAGTGTATTTTTGGTGGAGCGTTTCTTCTCTGTTAGTATGGCATCCCCTCAAAATTTGGTCTCAATTGGATATCTGGAACGAAAGTTAGGGCATTTCTAAATCGAGTTTTTTGTTTTATCATAAGCCAACATCCGCCCATCTCCATTGTTCTTCTTGCACCCCTTGGTGCATCATCTAAAATAGAAGAGACTAAAACAAGGAAAACTATGACGAAAATTTTCATTTTTTTAAAAAATAAAGAGAAAGACTTTGACACATTATATGGGAGAATAAAAATTAATGTACATACTTAGGAGGAGATGTAAACACTCATAATATCTTGTCATCATAAAAATGGGGAGATTGTTAGTTTAATAGGAATTAAACTTAGTTGCTTTGATGATATATGATTTAATTATCTGGTAAATTGAAAATATAATTCTCATTGAGCATACTATTAATCTTCATTGAAAATACCCTCTAAAATGGGTATCCATGTGTGCTTAACATATTTGTTGAAATTCTTGTAGTTAATATTTAAATTATTGAGCCTCAAAAGTTTTAATTCAAGATAAATGTGAAGTGGCAGTCAACCAAGCAGAGTGGCAGTCGACCTGAACAGAAATGTGGTCAATCGGAACTATTACAGTGTGCTATGAAATTTTTGAAGTGTAGAAAGCAGTTGACCAGGAGAAGGCGCAGTCGACTAAAAAAATTATAGAAACCAACCATTATTTCTGAAGTGCATAAAGCAGTCGACCAAGAGGAGTCATGGTCATTAGGAGAAATTACAGAATGCTAGATGACCAAGAGGAGTCATGGTCACCAGGACGAGGTGCGATCGACTGGGAGAATGACAGAGAGTAAGTGGATTTCTTGATCGTGTTGAGGTGGTCAACTGCGGAAAGCATAGGTCGATCAGTATGGTAGACCAGAATGTCATTTGGTCGACTAGATGCTCATAGAAAACTTGTAACAGTCATGAAGTGGTCGACCAATATGGTTGGGTTGTCGACCGGTGTGCAGTTTTTTGAAGAAAACTATAAATGGAGGCCCTTTCAAATTGGAAAATACAAGAAGAGAAACTATACAAAAGTGCTACCAACTTTACTTTCGATATTTCTCTTCAACTTTTGAGTGCTTATCCTATTTCTCTCATTTCTTAACTTGAAATTATACTCTTGTGAGAGTTTAGGCATTTTGAGATTGTATTCCATTGTTCAAAACCTCTACATATTCTACTTGTGAGACATTTGAAAGGTGATGCCTCGAACAATCATTATAGGATTTTAGATAATGCATATCATTATCTAAAATCCTATAACATAATAATATATTACATTAAACATTTTTTCAATTTAATGATAAATTCTATCTCCACATATTTCATAGCATAATAATCATGGAAGTTATATCAAAACCAAGTTGATTATAATATTATCCTCATATATCACAACATTTCAAACCATATCACAATAAGAACACTATATAAAACATTTCAATCAATGTCATAACCCTACCCTAGCATCTTGTTGATGCACCAAGGGGAGCATGATGGCAACAATGGTGATAGGCGGATGGTGACTTATGACAAAATAGAATACCCAATTTGGAAAGGCTATAACTTTCATTCTAGAATTTCAATTGTGACCAAATTTGGAGGGGACACCAAACTAACAGAGAAGAAACACTCCACTAAAAATCACAACTAAAATCGTAAAGACGCGAAAGTTATACTGAAGAAACCTCACTGTCCAAAAGGGTGCAAGCAAATTACAGTTTTCGGACACTATAATGAAAGTGGCACAAAATCACGAATTCACATCCAATTAATCTCAAATTTCATACACTCTACTTCAATCCAATAAAGAAAAAAATCCCAAGTTTCCAAAGTTAGAATCACAACACAAGTTGAAGAGCAAAGATGTCAAACCTACAAGCAAGTCCAATACCACCCAAGTCGGCAATATTGACTTCAATGGGTTCCTTGTGCAAGAAACCACTCCACTTTGTTTTCTCCTGGTCTTCTAAATCCTCACCTTGAAGGATGGTTTAGTATAAGGGCTTCACTCCAAGGCCAAGTGAAGGACGATGAGTGATGCAATTTTTGGTTATAAGTTTCGGTTGAAAAACCTAGACAAGTAGCCGTGAGTTTGAGAGGGAGAATCCTACAAACGAAATGAACTATAGTTGAAATTCCAAATTAAGTTTTAGGGCAGCCTTAAGGAAGGTTAAATACTTCCTTAAGAGTTGTCCTAAAACCAAGATTACAAAAATATCCCTAAATGGAACAAATTTGCATGAGTGCTCGACTAACACACTAGCCGAGCACCAAAATGTCCAAAGTTCAAACAACCAACAAAATAATCCAAAATACATACAATCAACAATATTCCAGCAACATAAAGAGTAAATAAACATGTCAAGGTGCTGGAGGAACATATCTTCAGCTAGTGGCCACCTTAAGCTTCGGCATTAGCTTTCATACTTGATCTCAGGCGAACTTGTAATCTGAGAATGTGTAATGGTACTCCACATGAGGAGATGTTGGGCATCTCCTTATCCTCTTGGTTCAGTTCTTCTTCAATTCCTTCAAGTGTAAAACACCTTACAAAACAATAGCTTGTTAAAAGAGCAATGATCTTCTTGGCTCAGGCCCGAGTGACCGGGCCTTGTGGTGCATCACTTGTGATATAGCAAAACAAGCCAAGGACATATAAATATCTCTTATCTTGTAGTCTTATGACAATCACAACAACTTAACCAGTGTTTCCTTGAGTTTCATAAAACATGATAAGCTTCGTGTTAGTATCCATTAATATCCTTACAACTTAAAACATACACAAATATCTAGTTTCTCATAACTGTTTTATACAACTTTGAAAACTCAAGATATACTTAACCAATTTCACTAATTTTAAAAATTATTTTTTCCTTGAGATGTCTAATATAACATAGTAGAATTGTTTTAGATTTGAAACCCATTAAGACAAACATTAGTTTCTAAACACCAAAAGTACACAATTTTCACCAATTTTATGTCATCCACCATTTTCAGCTTACAATCTTAACCAAACTCTTAATATTCCTTTAAATCATGAAGAAAACTCTTATTACCTTCAAAGAGCCGAGAAAGAGAACAATTTTCTTGAGAGATTCTGGAGTTTCAATGGAGTTCCCACGATTGAAATTTTTAACCTAAAAGAAACCATTATTTGCCATATATTTTGTTTATCAGCGTGAAGTGTTATACATTTCAGCAATATTCATGCTTAGTCAGCATGTTTTTCCCTCTTAAAATGTGATACCTAATCTTATTTTCTAATGACTTTTCGGCTTCTTGGATGATCGCTCCTTGATTTCAGTCATCCGATCCTTTCATTTTCAAAGAAAATCCAATGCCGGACATCCGTTGCAGATGTTCATATGTCCATAGATGCTACATTTCTGCTACGGAAGGTAGTCGGTATATAAGTTGCGGATGACTGCAACCTCATGTCCGGTCGACCGTGATCCTACCTGAGATACTCCTTTCCTTTGAATTTGTCGTCTAGTCCAAAGCATATCTTTTGCCTTCCTAACATTCACTCCAGAGGCACGGGTGTCCATGTCTTTTACATGGATGCCTGCTTAACACTTCTTGAAAAATCACAACCTATTATGGACGTCAACTCTAGAAATGATTTTTCATTTGTGGACATCCGCCACACTTTGCAATACTAAACCTTACAAATGCTTGCCATCCGGATGTCTGCACCACATCCTTGGACATCCACAACATTGACAAATATGCACAACCCATAAAAACAATAAACACAACCATCCATTATATTCCAAACAAATTATTATACCTCTAAAAATCCATCTATATTAATACATAAATATTGAACATAATAATATTTTTGGATGTTACAGCAACCTTGAGTCACCTCTTACCTTTGTGTCACAAGTGAGGGACTTGATGTTACAGCAGCCTTGAGTAACCTCTTAACTTTGTGTCACAAGTGAGGGACTTAGTGCAAAGGGGAAGAACCAAAGATTGAAGAAGAGAGGAATAGTGAGGCAAAAAGACTTGATTTAGGGGTTTTGTCGAAGTTGAAGTCTTCAACTCGAAGAAGGAATTAGCCCACAATTAAGTTAACCGTGTGGTTTAGGTTTAATTTGGTTTAGTTTGATTCAGCTTTAGTAAGTTTTTCTTCACTAGAATCAAGAATTGAACTGAAAATTTCAATTATTTTTAGTCTGATCATAAATTTAGTTTTTGTCATTTTCAAACCCATCCGATTTCCATCCCTACCCAGAGTTAAACAAAATTACCAATAAAAATACATAAGAAGAGGCAAAACAAAATTATGTTAAGGGAAAAAAGTAATTTACTTAAATTAACATTAATATAAGACAAGACATTCATACAATCTTTTAGAGTTCAAAGATATACAAAAAAAATATATTTTTTCTATATATCTCCATCATTATTTGTAATATTTATATTTTCAATGCTTCATAAATATCAAATCGAAAACCAGAATTAGGTGGTTTATCAAGAAGAAGGAGTTTAATATTAATATCTTTTTTTTAGTGGGTCATTTTATTGAATCACTCAACTAAGGAAAACTACTAGTACAATCATTTTTCATAAAAATGAAACAATATTTTATTGTAATATAGCTAATCTATGAAAATTCTTTTTCTTCAGAAGTTAATTATTATATATATATATATATATATATACATCATTGTTTGATCCACAATTAGGTTATCTATTTTGAACAAAAAAACATGGACAAAACCAATGATTAAATATTCAAAAAAGAAATAATTCAGGCTAAAATCATTACTCAAGCCCAAAAAGCCGAAAATCAGCCCAATCGATAAGCCCAAACACAAATCTCAGTCGGCCAACCCAAATTTCAAACTAACCTTAATTTCTTAACCTCATTTGTAAACTCTTCTCGTGCTTCTGAGTTGTGCCCAAGTTCTCTTTATCCACGCTCCACAGTCAACTCTTGAGGCTGACTCCACTCTGCTCTCCGTCTTCCGCCCATTTGTCCGAACGCAAGACAAATCGAACAGGGATCTCTGGTTCGGTACGGTTCGATTTGGTTCGGTTTTGGGTTTCTGTTCGGCTTTCCTACACTTGCAGTTCGATTTCGGTTTCTGTTCCATTTCTTTGAATGCATCACGCGTCACTCTTCAAATTCTCAACTCCACCCAATCCAATCCAATCCACACTCTCTCCCCCTCCCTCTCTCCATGTCTAGAGGGACGGACCGTTTGGTGAACAGCCTGAAGAAGTTTGCAGATGTGCAGTACAAGCTCTTCTCAAGGCGTTATGGACAGCAAGTCATTGACGTATTGCAATTTCCTTTCAAGGTTATACTTTCCCCTTTCACTCTCGGTTTCGATATTGCCGGCTCTGCTCCTCGCGGCTTTGGTGTTCCGGAGCTCATTTCCAAGATCTCAGCCTCTTCAATTTTTGTGAGTTTTTCAATTACGGACTTCCGCGTCGTTGATTAATGGCTTTGAAAATTCTTTGAAGCTAGTTATGGTCTTCGGCGTTTTTCTTCTTCTCTTCGATCAATTTTGCGTTTCCTATTGAATTGGTTAGCTTTGGTACAAGAGGCTTTGGTAGGATAAATGTACAGGTGGTGCTAAAAAGTGATAGTTTAATAGTTTAATATTGAAGTATTGATCAAAACTCATTGCCAGGTGCTCTATTCTTGTCTTTACTTGTCATAAGGTTTTGTGAAATTTTAAGCAGATGAAGATATGAATCTGAATGTTGCAAATGTTGCATTGCAGGTTATAGCTACTTTAGGGACTTATGACATTGCGTTGGAGATGGGAAGAAAGGTCATATGTCAAAGGTAATCCCTTTTCTTTTATGGTGCAAATATTTTACATGTACTCTTAACATTAGTCATGTTTGAGTGTTCATTCTTTTTCATTTGATAGAGAAGAAGCCCTCTTTTTCTTTAAAATAAACCTTATTATGACATTGGTGAATTTCAACCCCAAGTCATTTGATAGAATTTGAAAGCCAAATCTTTAAGATATAATTTTATGATAATCATTTCCTGTGTTGGATTTTTGGTGTTGTTTGATTAGAAAAAGAGATCCAATGGTGTGTTAATAAATTTTTTTCCCAGTCTATGTCACATTTATTTTCATAATCCTGGCTGAAAAAATTGCAGCAAACAGGATTGGTATTATGTACTTTAACCTTACTTCTGAAATGAAGTGCCTGTTTGTTGTTTGGATGTTCACTTAAATACCTTCTCACTTCAGTTTGTTCTTAAAGTGCAGAAACTGCAAAACTTGTAATGGATGGCAGGCGTTGCGATGTACTATGTGCAGAGGGTCAGGGAGGGTGAACTACCAAGTGAAAAATTATTCCTTGAAAAGGTAAGTGATGTGGGATTGAATCGATTCAACTTAGAACAAGAAATTAACAAGTTTGGAAAAAAGAAAAGAAGATGAGAAATTATGAGATAGAGATAATAAGAAGAAGAATTAGAAGAGAAGAATTAGAAGCTTTAGGTGAGCGAAGAAAAAGAGAAGAGGGGATTGGAAGAGAAGGATCCAACAACATTTCTAATCTCAAGAAAAACTAACTGTCAAACTTTCTCTAGTATTCATTAAATGGAACCAAATCTTAAGAAAATAATGGGTTTTTAAGGACTAGTCCCTTAGTACAAAACCAAATAACATAATTAAAATTCCCAAAATAATTACGATAAGTGATGTCCTTGTGAGTCAACTTGGTTCTTCATGCAATGGTTTGCTTTCACATTCATTGTTTATTTCATTATTTGTTAAGAAGATTTCATGCCTCTAGTTATTCATATTGTTGGAGAAAAATGTTGGTAGAATATTTAGACATTGATTTTTCTCCTTTATCGTCCTTGTGCGGCATAAACATTGTCGTTTGTAAATGTTGCTACGATCTACTCTTTTTTACTTTAATGCAAGCGCAGGTACAACCATAACATGTTATTTATAAAAATTTGTTTACAGTGGAGAGAAGGTAACATCTGAAAATATTGCCAATGCCATTGTCGATGAGCGGGCTGAATTGGTCCACCTACCATCAACCATCGATCTTCATACTCAGTTGCCATCTAAAGAATGCCCAATGTGCGATGGAATGGTGAGGACATTATTTTCTATTACCTAAATGCTGGTGTTTTGTTAAGTGTTCCTATTGTTAATAGTATTTTTTATTCCATTTCAATGTTGACTGTTAAATGTACATCATACGAGGTTTTGATCATGGATTATGATTTATGCATGAATGTGATAGGCCTCCTATTTGAGTTACGTATCAAAGGAGGAAGCTGAATAAAGATAAGAAGCTTACAGAAATAGTTGAAAATAACTGTCTGTAAAGGTAGTTGGCAAGGGAAGTTGTAAAGGAGTTAAAAAAGGAGAAAAGGGGAGTTATGGTCTAGAAAGATTTTTGTAAGGGTGATGGTAGATCGGTGGGTAACTCACAGATTTTGGGGAATAATCTGTACTTCAATATTGTAATTTTTTTTCTAGCTAATAAAAGAAGTATTTTCTTTCTAATCCATTTGTTTCGATAATATTTCACCTGAAATTTTTATCTACTGGTATCATAGGACTGGATTGATCATGGCTCGGAAATCCATGGTGACTTGTTCTGATTCCATGAGGGAGATGACGGCAGAGTGGCAGAAGGATTGAGTGGATTTGAGGGAATTGTTGGAGGAAAAGATAAGATTCCCACAAATGGAGCGAGCCTTGAGTGCTTTGTGAGATCAAATAAGTCTGCTGGTAGACAAGTAAAAAAGTATTTTACCGTCAACTAGCACTAGCGATTATCGTGAAAAAAAAATGAAATAGGTAGTCGAATTATCCAATGAGTCGAAGTGAATTCCCACCAAGAAAGTTGTAGTTGTCAATTTTTTCAGGACTCAATCGAAAAAGTTCAATATTCAGGACAAAAATATTTCACTATTAATCGACTCAATGAGGTGGAGAAAATGGAGGCAGCAGTGGTGTGCTTTGAAGGAACTTCTCTTGGGAGGTATCAATGAAAGAACAGTTGACATATGCTGTTTTCTTAGAGAGAATTGAAAAGCTTGCTGCTGGAAAGGTTTCGGCTATGAATGGGGGTTCCAATTGTGATAGATTATTGACAATGTGACAAGAGGGATCAGTGGGTGATTATAGAATTCAATTTGAAACCCTAGTATGAAATCTGTCAAATGTTCCTGAAAAATTTCTCTTTTGTGCATTTTTTTTAGGACTTAAAAAGAAGATAAAAGGGCCTGTTCAGCATATGTATCTACTAGGTCTGAGGGACCTTATAGATGTTTTGTTTACAACCTTTTAGAGGGAATTCATTCAACACAGAGAGAATCTCCTATATTGTGCCCAAAGTGAATGGGGGAGAAATTTTCTACAGAGAAATGTTAATACTCAACCCATAATAAAATAAGAAGTTCCACGGAGGAGATTAATAGAGGCTGAGTTACAAAACAAAAGAGAGAAGGGCTAATGTTTCAATGTGATGAAACATATTCCATTGGCCATAAATGTAAAAGCAAAATGCTGCGGCTATTGATTTTGTTGGATGGAGTTGACGATGAACATGAGGAAATAGATAATGTGAATGAAGAATGAAGCAAGGTGATTGAATTAGGAGATTCAATGGAATTATTCCTAAATTCAGTGGTGGGTCTGACAACACCCCACACTATGCGGTTGGCACAGAAAGTGGGAACTAAGAAGGTTGTTGTCCTCATAGATTTAGGTGCAACCCGTAATTTCTTTTCGGATAAACTAGTTGATCAGCTGAAATTACATATAACAGAAACGTCTAGTTATGATATCACAATGGAGAATGGAATATCAGTAAAGGGAGCAGGAGTGTGTAAAAAAGTACTTATTTCTCTCCCATAATTAGACATTTTGGAAGAATTTCTACTGATGGATTTGAGGAATTATAATATAATCCTGGGCATGAAATTGCTAGAATCATGTAGTTATATGCAGATCAATAGGGAGAGACAGCAGGGGATGGAACTTTGGTGACTATCAAAGGTGAACTACGATTAATGATACACACTCTACAACCTGAGCGAGGGGGATTGATTGTGGCATTGAATGTTATAGATAAAACAAAAGATGATTCCAGTGGTCAGCTACTAGAGGAAATCAAGGAATTACTACAATGTTATGAAATACTAATGCACATGCTAGAGGGATTGACTCAGTGAAATCAAGACCATGCTATAATGCTAAAGGATGAGACTTCTCCTATTAATGTAAGGTCTTGTAGATATCTGGGATGTCAAAAAGATAAGATTAAAAAACTCATTTGAGAGATGTTGGTTGTGGGAATCATACAACCCAGCTATTGTCCTTTCTCTAGTTCCATTATTTTGGTGAAGAAGGACGAGAATTTGAGATTTTTGTATTGATTGTCGTGCTCTTAATAGAGAGACGATATTGGATAAGATTTCAATACCTGTCATAGATGAATTACTAGACGAACTTTATGGGGATGAAGTGTTTACGAAGTTGGACCTCAAATTGGGTTACAAACAAATTTGAATGAGGAAAGAAGATGTACTGAAAATGGCATTTAGAATGCATGAGGGGCGCTATGAGTTCTTAATAATACCTTTTGACCTTACTAATGCTCCCTCTACATTTCAAGGATTGGTGAATAACATCTTTAAACCATATTTACGGAAGTCCATACTAGTTTTCTTTGATGGCATTCTAGTCTACATTGCATCATTGTTGGAGCATGTTAAACACCTTGAAGTGATTCCAGGTATATTGAAAGGTTAACAACTTTATGTCAATAGAAAGAAGTGTTTAGCCATATAGTGTCAAGGGACGGTGTGGCAGTGGATCCATCCTAGATAAAAGCTATGATGGATTGGCGGACTCCTAAGAACTTGAATGAATTGAGGAGGTTTTTTGGGACTTGTCAGGTATTATCGGAAGTTTGTAGCTAAATATGGAATCATATTAGCTCCTCTGATTGAGTAGCTTAAAAGAGACTAGTTTCAATGGAGTAATGAAGTGAAAGAAGCCTTTCAATGTTTGAAAAAAGCTATGTGCCAGGTCCTGTTCTAGCATTGCTTGATTGTAAACAAACATTCATTGTGGAAAGTGATGCTGTTGGTTTGGATTAGGGGTTGTTTTAATGCAACAATAGCATCCTGTAGCTTAATTCAATCAAAAATTTTATTCACAAGGCTGATTAAAATCTATATATGAAAGAGCGTTAATGACGGTTCTGGTTGTTCAAAGTGGAGGCCTTATTTGTTGGAAGCACATTTTATTGTGAGGACGAATCAAAAGAGTTTGAAATTTTTGTTAGAGCAAAGAATGTGATACGACCTCAGCGTTTAACAAAATAGAAAAAACAAAGAACAAACCAACAACGAACCGATAGAGTTCAATCGACCACCCAATTAGAGAAGTATGAAGCTCTCCCAATTTGCAATTCTTCCACTCAATTCGCAATGGTTGTCTAGCTCCCCCCCGCCGTTAACAATAACATAATCCCAAATAAAAACTAAAAAAACATAAAAACAACTTAACCAATCTTCATTGTATAATGCCCTTCCTCTTCTTCTTGACATATGTGAATTGCAAAGGAGGATGCTTGTCAATACCCTCCACCCAAAGATGAACCCGTTGTCTTCAAAGTGGAATTGGGAAAATTGGTGATTCATAACATCAAACTATACCCCCACATTGTATCATCAATTGATAAGCTCTTCCAGGAAATCAGCCACCTCCATTTTAGCAGAACCTCCAATCTTGCTCTATCAAACTCCACGTAAAGCTTCTGGTTTGACTTTCTACTGAGTAGAGGAGGAAGCAGTGATAAAGTCGAATGAGCCCCGATCGCTTTCCGAAGTTGCAGAACATGAAAGATAGGATGGATTGAAGATCTAGGTGGGAGATATAGTTTGTACACCACAGAGCCCACCTTCGCTATTACGGGAAATAATCCATAGAATCTAGGATAGAGTTTCTCGTTCAATCGCTTAGTTAGAGATTTCTGCCGATAAGGCTACAATTTAAGATAAAAAAGATCATTTAGTTTAAAATTTACCTCCCAACGATGGTTATCCGCCACTTTCTTCATTTTGGAATGGGCTCGATTCAAGTGATGCTTCAACTCGTCTAACAGATCGTCATGTTCTTGAAGTAAGGGGTCCATTGAGGACACTGGAAAGATAACCACCTTGTAGCAAACTAAAGGAGGATCCAGACTATAATTGACGCGAAAGGCCGTAGTGTGAGCTGAAGTATGAAAAGATCTATTATACCAAAAATTGGCCCACGGTAACCATTGAGTCCCATGTTTGGGCTTGTCTCCCATAGAATAACGTAAATAGGTTTCAAAACAACGGTTAATCACTTTTGTCTGACCAATTAATTTAAAGGTTTTATGCGGTACTATGCTAAAGCTTAGTGCCCTGACCCTTGAATAACTCATTCCAAAAAAGACTAAGGAAGACATTATCTCTATTCGAGACAATAGAGCACGAAAACTCATGTAATTTAACATGCTGAATAAATGCCATAGCTACAGACGGCACAAAAAAAGGGTGTTTAAGGTCGATGAAATGAATGTACTTGCTCAAACAATCCATAATCACTAAGATAAAGTCCACTTCGTGAGTGTGAGGTACGCCCTCAATGAAGTCCATGGAGATATCTTCTTGAAACTGATTTGGGATGGGTAAAGGTTGTAACTGCCCAGTAAGAGACAATGCTTGATACTTCCGTTTTTTGGCAAACATTTCAAGCAGCTACATGCAATTTCACATTCCGTTTCATCCCTTGCCAAAAAAATTATGTTGAGATTTGCTAATACGTCTTAAAAACATCCGAGTGTTTGCCAGAAGCACTATTATGAAACTCCCTAAAAAGAAGAGGAATGACGGAAGATCTCGTGGCTAAGACCACCCAATTTTGATAAAAAAAAACAGCCCGTTATGGGGTAGAAACCCTTTATGCTCTTGTTTCCTAGATAGTAAATTGTTTTAAGTTAAGCTTAAGAATGGGTTGGCCTAGACTTTGGAATCAAGTTGTTCCCATGGTACCAAGGATACGACTGCCACAATGAGTAATGTTGGATCCCTATGTCTTTGCGACAACGGATCCCCTACCTTATTTTCAGTACTTGAACAATAGTGGATCTCAAAATCGAAACTCCTAATTTTGGTGAGCCACTTTTGGTGATTGGGACTTACTAGACGTTGTTCAAAGAGAAATTTAAGGCTTCATTGATTAGTTCGCACCACAAATTTCCCACCCAAAATATAGTGTCACTATTTCGGGATAGCAAACACAATAGCTTAGCTCATGCTAATAACTAATCCTAAACAAGCTTGTTAAGGGAGAGCTTGACTAAAGTATGCAATGGGTCGTCCCCCTGCATTAAGACAGCTCCAACACCACACACGTGAGTGTCGGCCTTAATGAAAAATGATTTTGAAAAATCTGGTAGGGCCAAGACAAGAATAGTGGTCATACCTCTTTTAAATGGTTAAATGCTGCCTTATCCTTACGATCTCAATTGAAATTGTCTTTTCTAAGCTAATTCGTTAGAGGAAGAGCAATCTTGGCATATATAGCGAAAAATTTACAATAGCACTTGGTAAGGCCCCAAAATCTTCAAAGCTCTTTTAAAGTGTGGGGTGTAATGGAGCATGGCATGGATTTTGGATTAATTTGCTGCAACACCTGCAAATGTGATATGCCCCAAATACTTAAATTGATGCTAAGCAAACAGACACATAACTTGATTAGCATATAGACAATGCTTCTGGAAGACCAAAAATACTTGTTGCAAGTGTTGTAAATGTGACATCATATTCTTGTTTTACACAAGTATATCATCGAAGAAGATAAACATAAATTTACGAAGAAAAAGTCAAAAAATATAATTCATTATTGCTAAAAATATCGATGGTGTATTAGTGAGGCCGAAAGACATGACTAAGAACTCATTGTGGTCTTCATGGGTCCGAAAAGTTGTTTTAGAAATGTTTTTGGGTCGAATCCGAATATGATGACACCCTAACTTGATATCCAGTTTGGAAAAAATTTGTGTCCCATGTAATTCATCTAGTAGCTCGTTGATAACTGGAATTAGAATTTGTCGGGAATCGTCACTTTATTGAGGGCACAGTGGTCGACACAAAATCGTTAACTCCTATTTTTTTTTATAACGAACAACACGATGGTAGAAAAATGGCTATAACTATGACAAATTATCCTTGTAGTGAGCATCTCATTAACTTGCCGCTCGCTCTTTTTATTTTTTATTTTTATTAAGCACATATATATAAGGCCGAACACAAATTGGAGACAAGCCCTCCTTTAAGGCAATTGCATGATCATGGTATAGACGAGGGGTAGCTCATTTGGCGTCTCAAACAAAGTTTGATACCTGTCCAAGAGTTGTTGTACAACTTTTGGCACTTCTTCAAGGGGCAAAGGATGAGATTCCGCCAATCGCAAATTGCAGCATTGTGGCATCACCCTTTCTCCCCCTTTAATTGCCTTCATTGTAGCCTTTAGTTAAACCTAGTTTTTGCAAATGATGTGCCCTAAAATGTAAGAAGTCAACACAATGGCAAGATTAGCAATTGGCTAGCTTTAATTTGACCACTCCCAATGAAACGACATCAACTCCTAATGCATACAACTAATAAGGCCCAAATTTGAAGCAGATTTAAATAACAAATGAAAACAGGGGAAACAGGGGCACAAAGAAATAGGGCCCCTCTAAAAATCACGCACAAATTCGTTACATAAGCGGAGATATGCACGAACCAAAGTGCTGTTTGGAACACCTCCAAACGATCTTCAATCAACAAACAATTCTTAATACTTCAAGAACATTCATATATTATTCAGAATCTAGAATCCAAAACCAAAATACTGTAAAAATCCAGAGAACAAAAATCGAAATGCTAAGCTAGTCCGCAAAATCTCACACAATCGAGGAAAGCGACTAATTCGCACCTTTTTAGAGAAAGGACACTTCACCTTAGCTTTTGTTCAATCTTCTACTCCTCCACGCCACAGACACCTCTAAGAAGAAACTGTTGGGGGAAATAGAACAATCTTCCTCTCCAAGATTGAGCAAGAACGATGAGAATAAAGTGTTTGGTGATGATTCTGTGATGAAGCAAAAACCAAGGCACTGAGGGGTTTTGGGAGACCACTCCAAAAGCACAGCTTCAAGCTAATTTAGGGTTTAACTAATCTCAAGATTAGAGCCTCCTTAGGATGATTAAGTGCCCTCCTGAAGAAACCCTAATTCAAAATTACAAAAATACCATTATAACCAAGTTTGGGCATGAATGTTAGGCTAACATGCTAGCCGAACATTCTAACAAAAATCAGATTAAACAACAACTAAATCCTACCAAAATCAATCTATCAAAATGTATCTTAATGAAATAAAAACCTAACTAACATGTAAAACAATAAAATAGATTATTCACCGATTAAAGGGTTTTTATAATTTCAGAATTGTGAACCTCAAAGTTGTCGCGGGTGACATGGTCTAACCGAGGGGTTGTTTCCATCTTTCAAGTGATCATATGCCTAGGTGTTTCTTTATCCTCGTGCCTAGGTTCATTTCTAATTCTTTCAAGCATAGTTTCACCTGCAAAATAAACACTCGTCAGATAAGCAATGAGCCTCTTGACTTGGGCTCAGATAGTAGGGTCTTGGAGTACATCAACAAATCTTGGGATCTCCTTGTAACTTCGCTAATTGTGTACCCACCAGAAATTGTATGATAAATGTTGTCCAATTCACGTGTATGTTTGTCAACGATTGTAACTATTGCATTCCTAGAATAATGTCAGAACTACCCAACTTGTAGTAAGAAGTCATCCATAATTTTTAGTTATTGTAATTTCAAACAAATCCCAAAGCAAATGCCCTTTTCTTTCACTAAAATTTCCATTTCCATTTCCATTAAGATCCCATAACTACTAGTGGTATCCAATGGAAAGTTGAAACGTTGAATCAACTCCGTTGAAATAAAGTTGTGGGTCACCTCGCTATTAATCAAAACTATTATTAATGCATCTTCAATTTCTTCTAGCAATTTCATGGTTTTCGAGGGTATTAAACCCACCACCGAATTGACCGATAATTCGCACCCGTGGGCCTTTGACTTTATTGTGCTTGTTACGTCACCAAGAGCAACATCAGTTGCTCCTGGATCATGGTCATGTCCGCCTTCAAAATCCCCATCTCTTGAGAGAATGTTGGATATATAATCTCCAACTTTAGAAACACAGATTATCACTAACTTTTACAAACACAAATTTCAATATTCTTCAACATACACTAGACCATATTTCACAATTACAAAACTTTAACAACAAACAACTAAACAAACACTAAACATAACCAGAACATTAAACAACTATACCACAAACCCGGAACACCATAGGTTCGGACACCATCCTCCTTCTTTGGAAATCTTCTTCCAAATTCTGTCTGTAAAAAGCACAACACACATCCAACCCTGCAACTTCCCCCTAATATAATAACTAAAACCGTTTTTGTTAACCACCATGATTTAAATACAATAATACCCTTCACTTCCTCCTATTATTTCCTCCATGTCCATCAATACTCCCCCTTTTCAAAGAGACCTTGTCCTCAAGGTCGAAGTAGGGAAAACGAATTTGAATATCAGCAACTAGTTCCCATGTAGCCTCCAATTCTGGAGAGTTATCCCATTGCACTAACACTTCTGGGCCATTGGACCCATAGCGATGTTGTAATATTTTCATCGGAGTTGGATTATTGTCCTCTTCGGTGTCAACTTTAGTATCCTCTTCTTCTAATAGGTGTAAACTCGTTTTGCACCGATGACCCGCCTCCCATTTATCACCGCAACGAAAACATAAATTAGCTTCACGTCGTCTTTGCCTTTCTGTTTGTGTGATGGGTAACCTACTCGATCCAAGTTCAGTAATCCTTACTCCATGAGAAGGACCAGGATCCCTTTGACTATAGTGAAGTGAGTTCGTGCTATCCTGATCACTAACATTTCCCATTTGAAGCTTATTAGGTTGAGACCTCATGCCTTAAATCACATTTTTGTTCATCCCACACAAATTCCATCCAGATTCATTCTCTCTTCTTTTTAATGTTTGCATTTTGAACTCGTATCTTAAAGATAACATCAAAGCTTCATACACATTTCTTGGCTGCATGATACGGACATCATCTTGAAGTTCCCAAGATAAGCCATTTAAGAAAGCTCCTAACACAACTTCTCTATCCATATCCCGAATTTTTTGCAGCCAACTCTTGGAATTGTTCACCATACTCTTCCACACTGCAAGTTTGTCGCAAACCTATTAATTGCTCCTGATTAGAGCGAAATTCCTTGGGCCCGAAACGTTGCTCGAACGCAAATTTGAGGTCCTCCCAATTTAAGCGTGGTTCTTCTTCGGTTATCCATTCATAATAATCCCAAGCTTTTTCGATCATATAATCCGAGACTATATACACTTTGTGATCTGGGTGAATCCTATTAACCCGAAAATATCTTTCCACTTTTTTTAGCCAAGCACACCAATTATCTCCGTCAAAAACCATTAATTCCATTTTTGGAGTATTTCTCCAATCTCCCCTTCGTCTAAAATTCGGGATATTGTGCCTATCATCACAATTAAAATATCTTTCTCCACTATTATTAAAAACCTCTCTGTCCCAAGGTTCTTCACTGCTGTAATAATCAAACCGTGGAAAACCATGGTACCTTGGCTCCTCACGTCTACCCACAATCGGTGGACAAACAGGATCGCGGTATTTTGGTTCTTCGCGTCGACCCACCACCGGCGAGCACTCTTGATCTTTGCCGTCGGTTGACTTGTTCGGATGACGGAAGTCAGAATCGTCAATACCCATTACTTCTTTGCCTTTGTCGACTCTCGGACAACCAGTCGGTGGAAGTTCTGGGCCTCGTCGAAACTCTGCGCGTAACTGCACAATGTCGGCTCTGAGTTCTGGCAGTAAACGAAGCGCTTCCTCCATCTTCGGTAGCATAGCATCAATTCTCGGCAAAACTCACAGTTTCTGTTGCCAGGTTTGCCATTGTTCAACATTTTTTTCCAATTCTGAACGTATTCCAACCATCTCCTTCTCCAATTCTTCCATTCTGTCTCCTCGGGTTGTAGGCTTTGCCATGCTCTGATACCAAATTGTTGGATATATAATCTCCAACTTTAGAAACACAGATTATCACCAACTTTTACAAACACAGATTCCAATATTCTTCAACATACACTAGACCATATTTCACAATTACAGAACTTTAACAACAAACAACTAAACAAACACTAAACATAACCAGAACATTAAACAACTACACCACAAACCCGGAACACCACTGGTTCGGACACCATCCTCCTTCTCTGGAAATCTTCTTCCAAATTCTTTTTGTAAAAAACACAACACACACCCAACCCTGCAACTTCCCCCTAATATAATAACTAAAATCGTTTTTGTTAACCACCATGATTTAAATACAATAATACCCTTCACTTCCTCCTATTATTTCCTCCCTGTCCATCAGAGAACTCGTTAGGCAAGACACCCATTTCCATTCTCCTCTCCTCTCGAACCTGCCCTAATTTGTCTTCGCCCATAACCTCTGTATTTTCTCCTCTCCTAGCTATATAAACAGAGTGATGCTCTGACACCAATGATATGATCTCTGCCTTGAACAAAATAGAAAAAACAAAGAACAAACCAAAGCTAATTGATAGAGTTTAATCGGCCAGACAGTTTAAGAAGTTTGGGGCTTTCCCACTCTGCAATTTTTCCTCTTAATTCACAATGGTCGTCCGAACTCCCATTGGAACTAGGCGAGGGCCTCTCGTTCGAGGTGCACAACCACAACCTCCATGACTTCCGTCTCTGTCTAGCGTTGAAGAGCGAAGAAGTGCCCAGTCTCAAATACCTAGTCATCTGGGTCGCTTCCGTCAAACACTGGCATCTCAAGTTGCAGTCACGTCAGACTCCTTTGATGGTCGACAATCATTAAGGTAACTCACTTCCTCCATCTCTGACACTCCATCCATTTTCTGCTTATTCACACTCGCGGGCCTCTGACTTTCTTGTCCATGTTGCATCACCAAGAGCGACACCAGTTGCTTTAGGATTGCGGTCTTGTTCACCTGCAAAACCCCAATCTTCTTAGACAACTCGTCAGGTAAGACACCTATTTCCATTCTCCACTCTTCACAAACCTGCCCTAATATGTCCTCGCCTATATTTTTTTATTTTCTCCCCTCATTCTGGCATTAGAAACAAAGTCATGCTCTAATACCAATGATACGACTGATAACTCTATGAAAATTAGAGTTATTATCATAATTCTTTGCAAAGTTTGATGCTTAGTCACGAGTTTTTGATAATTTTAAGTTATGATGCAGATAAATTATTGAATAGGTGAAATAATGATAGAAAATAGTGAAATTTGAAAATTTATGGCGAGAGATAAAAAAAAAAATCGGTTTCAAGCAGTAGCTACTGGGTTGCGGCTTTGGTTGAGCTGCGATCTAGCCACACAAGTAGAGGTTGTGCCATAGCTCAACACTCTGAGTAGCAACCCAACCACAGAATCAGAGCCCGAGCCGCAACTCAAAAATGCTGAGATGTGATCCAAGAGCAGATTCACTTTCCAAAATTACGAAATCCCGCACGTTTCTAAAGATTTTTTCGAGGATTTTAATCGAGGCTATATAAATACAAAATAATTTGACAAAAGTGAAAGAAATTTCGGCAACCTTGAGACAAGTTTTGGAGAGTGTTTAAAGAAGATTTTTACTGTTGGAGATCAACACACGAGTTACACCATTATGGTGACATTTGAAGACGAATATTCTCTTCTACTTGTTCCTTTTTGATTTTATGATGTTCAGCATACTTTTCATTGATATTTTCATTTTGACTATGTTGAACTAACTCTCTCCTTCTAGAGGAGAGATTAATTATTTATTTGAAATATTATTTTGACTGATTGAATATTTTGTTGGTTGGATTAATTATTTGTTTATGATATTCTGTTTATTATACTTTCAATTTGCTGGCTTCTTATTGAATGATTTTATATTTAAGATTTGACGTTTGAGATAATTAATTCTAAATATGATCTGACTGAATATTACAACGTAAAAGTTTAACAACTCAAGAAAGTGTTAAGATTTTGTAAAAACCATTAAAATTTTATTGTATGACTAAAAGAACAATTTTTATAGAGATATTGAAATTGGGACTTTAGAAATTAAGGTTAGCTCGATACTCGACAGAAGAGAGTTTAATAAATTAGAGTTTTTGGTTTATAAATAATTGTTCAACTAAGAAATATTAGTTTGTTAAATAATATAAAAAATATTCATAAAATCAATTATCAAGATTTTTTCGGAATTAAAACATTTTTATTAGTGATTTGTTTATTTAGTTATTTATTTTATTTTAGTTTTCAAGAAATCAAAATTTTAATTATCTAAATAAAATAAGAATTAATTAGAGCAATACTTAGTAAAATTAATAAATTACATATGCTTAGTGAATTCGACAACTCTATTATAAAACTTGACATTGTACATTTGTAGGATTTATATTACGAAAATTCTTCGGACAATGGCCTCAACCTTGAACAAAACAGAAAAAAAAAGAACATACCAACAACAAACCGATAGAGTTCAATCAACCAGACAATTCAAGAAGTCCGGGGCTCTCCAACCTTGCAATTTTTCCCCTCAATTGACAATGGGTGTCTAGTCATCACAACTAAAACCCCTTAGTCAAACTATATTAATTTCCCACTAACGACCCCTCCTTAACAATAATATAATCCAAAATAAAAACTAATAAAACATAAAAAACTGTTTAACCAATCTTCAATGTGTAATGCCCCTCCTCTTCCTTCTGCCATAAGTGATTGGCATAAGTGAACTCCAAAGGAGGATGCTTATTAGAATGATTGCTACGGAGCACCAAAGATGGGTGACCAAACTATTGGGATATAATTTTGGGGTTTAAACAATAAGGCTGCTGATGCCTTATCAAGGCATCCAATAATTGATGAAACTCGAGTTGAGCTGAGTGTTTTGATGTTTGTTGGGAGGCTGCTGCTAAAAGAGGAACATGAACTTGTGCAATCAGATCCTATATTGGGAAAAATTCTGCGATTATTACAACAGGGTCATCAGGCACAGAAGGTTTCCATCTGCACAATGACAGATTGTTCTTCAAAGGAAGGGGAGTCCTCAGCAGTAAATAACCTCAGATTACTCATTCACTGAAAGTGTTCCGTGCTGGTGTTATAGGAAGACATTCGTTCATGTTTAAAGTGTATCTTAGAGTCAGTAGAGAGCTGTTTTGGTTGGGAATGAAGAGGGATGTGCAAAATTGGGTTCAAGAATGTTCAATCTGACAAAGAAATAAAGTTAAAACATTGTGCCCAGTTGGATTAATTCAACTTTTGCCCATACCTGAAAATATTTAGGAGGACATTTCAATGTACTTCATTAAAGAACTGCCAAAGTCGGCTGGGAAGAATGCTATTTTTGTAGTTATGGATCGATTGAGCAAATATGCTTACTTTATCGCTCTAAAACGCCCATTTTCTGCTCGACAAGTGACTTAGGAAATTTTAAAGGAAGTTTTCAGATTGCATGGGTTTCCAAAGACTATACTTTCAAATAGAGATAAGATATTTCTCCGGGGATTTTGGAGAGAACTTTTTAAATTGCAAGGAACTAAGCCGTGGAGAAGTATAACATACCATCCTCAGTCGGATGGCCAATCAGAGGTTGTTAAATGTGTTTGGAGGCATATTTGCAGTGTTTTTTTTTTAATAAGCCACAACATTGGAGTAAGTGGCTTCATTTGGCTAAATTCTGTTGTAATACAACATTTCCCATGGCAATTAAAACAACTCCGTTTAATGCTATTTACAACAAGATCCGCCAACAATAGTGCAATTTGAACAAGGGTCTACTATAGTTTCAACAGTAGAAGATCAATTATTGGGAAGGGATGCTATGTTGCAACTATTAAAATATAATCTTGCTCGAGCATGATAGAAAATGGTCCAATCAGCCAATAAAAGAGAACGGAAGTACAATTTTCTGTTGGTGTCATGGTTTATTTGAAGATTAGACCATATAGATAGCGGTCATTAGCCAAATGGATCAATGACAAGTTGTTTGCTCATTTCTGTGGTCCATTTCAAATTGGGGAGAAGATTGGATTGATGGCTTATAAATTGTAGCTACCTGATGCATCTTTAATTCATTCAATTTCTTATATATCACTACTCAAACCAAATAAAGGAACGATCACATATATTTATTGTAACATTCGAATATTTATGTAATAATATGCAAATATGGTTGGAAGTAATAGCAATTATTAAATTAAATAATATAAGGGTAAATTAATAAAAATGAAACTGACAAAGAAAATAATAATAAATAAATAATTCCATTGTTTAGGATAGAGTAGTAGAAGATAGAAGGAAGATGGCTGGGAAAGATGCCATGCGGAAGAGAGACGGGAGGAAGGATTAGTGTTGGATTAAGAAATTGGAGAAATCGTAGCCACTGGATTAAGGAGGCAAAGGATAGAAAATGCTCTACGGAAAGATGTTTTGCGGGAGAAAAATGCCGTGGGAGAAATAAGGACCGTCGGATCACGAATTAAGATTTAATGAGGACCGTCAGATTCAGAGGAAGATGTTTCGGCAGATGAAAAAGATTTCTTATGAGGACGTGGTTGAATATAAAGAGAAAACGTCGTCATTAGGCGATAAAATATGTCCGCGATAGCGAATGTTGCCAGGGCAACATTTTATTATGAGAAAACATCACCGTTTTGGTTAAATTGTGCCTGATGAACAGTGGACTCGCGAGAGTGAATGCATATGTGAATGGAAAAGCGTTCGCAATTGATGGTGAATGGCGTCATTTTGATGGATGACGCTCGTTGAACAAGGATAGCGTGAGAGTATAGGTGTCCGCTGAAGGAGCCAACGCCTACTTTGATGATGACACGTGTCTTCTGCGGATGGAAACATATCCGCGGAAGCTATATAACGAAGGGTATGTTGTCGTTTTAAGGAAAAATCAAAGGAAAGTATGCATTTGTGGCTGCATATCTATCTGGACCAGTTATTTAGTGTCGACAACGTTGCGAAGCACCTGTGACATCACTAAAATCATGATTAAACGCTATAATTATAGGATATAGGCCAAATGTGGTGTTATGAAGAGAATTAACACTGAATTATGGATGAATAAGAATTTAACACATGCACAATCTCTCTGTAATTCATGGGCTATATAAGGGGTACAATGTGAAGGTAAAGAGATACCAAAAATCAATTTTCTATTAGTAATCGAAGGAACGCTTCTCTTTTTTCTCTGGAAAGTTAAAAACAAGCAGGAGACAAGTTAGTAACAGTTTTACGTTTTTAGCTTAACAACCACATCAAAGGTTATTAGGCAAATTGTTTTTCCAAATATTGTTTGAAATCGTTATAGAAATTACTGCACTAAGTTGGATGTTTATTTGAAAATAATTGCTTTTCTCTACTGGTGATACTAATGCTTACTATTGTTTGTTACTGGTTGGAATTTATTGTTCTGTTTTGTTATTTGTTGCTACTGGTGAATATATTTACTGTTACTCATTCATACATCATGAACCGATAAAGAATGATAAGAAAAAGACGTAAATTATGTAAAGGATTGAATGGCTGATAAAGGATGGAATGTTGGTTACGGTCTATAAAAGCATGATAAACTGTTTAACTCATAAAACTCAATTTGATCACCAATTTATCATAAACTCACAGATTTTGGGGAATAATATGTAGTTCAATCTTGTAATTCTTTTTCTAGCTAATTTTCTTTCTGATCCATTTGATCCGCTAAGACTTCACCTGAAATCTTATCAGTATGGATGCATATGATTTAATTTGCATTTTCTTTAGATCATCTAAAAGAAGGAATAACACAATTAAACAAAGAATACACCTTCTAGGTGTAGACTTGTTTTTGTTGAGTCTTGTCACACGTCAAAAGCTTCTACATATAGACTTTATTGTTGAATTTTTTCTCTAACGGCTCATAATTATTATTTTTATCTTGTTCGATCTACAGGGTGTAATGGAGTGTCCTGAATGCAAAAATAAGTTGCAAGTTCGAATTTCTGCTGATGATGTAAGTTATAGTGTGAATTTGCCAACCACTTAAAGCTTTACACTTTGGTTGTCTCAACTTGGATGATGCTTAAGACATGCATTATTATATAATTTAGTAGACCTTAGTTTATGTTCCTTTCTTTGGTTTTCCTTTTGAGCTTTGTCTTGGGTAAGTCCTGTTGAAGAGGTAACTAGTCAATATGATGCAATTGTGGGCGGAAGTTGGAACCTTCTTGTGAAGCCTCCATGGGTAAGGACCATAATTTTTTTCCTGTCTTTATTTCTTCAATGGGCGGTAATGAAGTAAGTAAAATTTCAACAAGCATGAGAAAAACAAGGAGAAGATCATTTTCCCATGGGTCAATGACATGGTGGGCTATGAAATAATCGAGATATTGAAGAAGTTGATAAGCTGACATGGTTTTGAAGATAGTTGATTTTATCTTGTTCCCTTCTTATCGACCGTCTGTAATACATTGTGGTTGCATGAAAGTTTATTTGCTCAAGTTTTTGTTATACGTACAATCAAGTGAGTTTATGAATATGACCCTCTAACCATTGTTATATAAAAAAATGATTAACTTCTCTATGTTGTAAAAGAGGTAATTCTGTTGATTTTATGGAATCTTAAGCATTGAATTTGCTTCGTCAATCTCATCTTTTGTCACACTGCTACTATTTATTTGGATATTTTGTTCATGTAATTGTGTAAAATTATTTCTTCATCTGTTACTACGTTATGCAGATAATTGAGCCTCCATGGCAAGCGTATAATGTCCTGAGAAAGATGGACTACCCATATGAGGTTTGTAATGCCTCGTAGCGATATTTTTTTTTTTTACAATAAAACTATGCTTTCGTAAAAAAATCGTATCATTAGAAAAACGTACAACGACTGTCTTAAAGAAATTCTTTTTTGAAATCTAAGCTTGGTAAAACTCAACCCTAATTAAATATTCTTAAGTACCTTTTGAACCATGCACCAGAAGTTTCAACAAAAATCTCATTTAAAGCTAAACATAGTAAATCCCATTATTTAAATAAGCATAAGCATTTATAAAAATGTTTCTAATTAAATCCTAACTATAAATAACATAACTTTTTAATAAAAGACTTTATGATACGTTATTAAAATTCTTCTTTTCTTAAATCCTCGTTTACGGGCTAATTTCTCTTTGACGATGCTTTGGTGTCGGCCATGAGAATTCCTCTTCAACCGCATAATCAATTGATCTCATTATCTAGTTCCTTAGTAAGTTATTCATTACCTACATCACAAAGTCCAAATTGAGTCTATTACTCATTAAGAGATACATAAATATGACATGAACATGAAATGCAACTTTTCATAAAAACATCAGTTTTCATTTTCAGTCATCATTCTTTTCTTTTCTTCCACTTAACAGTCCAGTCGTTCTGAGTAATACAGTTTAGGGAAGAGAGTGATACCATTTGGTCTATCTCATATAGGACTGTTAACTCGAACTTTGCCAACAACGACTATTTACGTTTATTCAATCGATCTTTCAGTTTAGATAAGAGAGTAATACCATTAGCTCCACCTTATGTGGAACAGTCAACTCAAACATTCTGTTTCTATTTTTCTTTTATGAAAACATGCATGTAAATCATTTTTGTTATTTTTCTTAAAAACATGATGCATGAAACATTCACTAGAACATACTTATAGGTCATAACATAAAATAACTATTGGTCTAACATGCATCACAGCCAACAATACATCTCCCTAGTCATGATCTTTTAACTAACATCACATATTTCTAGGGATAATCATAATAACAGTAAGCATATCCGCGAACGACATCACAACATAACATTAACTAGTAAGCAATAAACATATCTTCGATCAACGTCTAAGTGTAAACAATAAATAGTCAGCAATAAGCATATCCTTGAAGTAATCCTAACAAAGCGGTACATCATCGAATTAATGAAACGTAACGTATCATCTAATAGTGCCATCAACTATGCATGCAAATAGTTAAAACATCTTCAAAGTCATCACCTTTTTATCTCAACGTTACTTGTTTCTAAGAGAAATAACAATAAGCATATTCTCGATCCATATTTTAACATCACAATAACCAACGAGAGATAAACACATCTTCAATCAACATTTAATGTTTCAAATATAATAATAATAACAAATATATCATTGATCAACGTCTTAGCATAACTAAAAACATAAACAGTAACATATCCTTAATTAATAGCCCGTAGGCATCACAACATAATTTTATAATTCTACTTTACCTTAGCACTTTGTTATGTTGGCTCATCACTTACTTGAAGTTCTTTAATGAAAGTATGTCTGTCTTAATCCTTCCAATGCTTGAGTTTTCCTTTTAAGTAAACAAAAAGTTAGTTAATAAAAGAATAACCTTAAACATTACTCATAGTCAAACACAATTTTAGAAACCTAAACAGTGGATAACCTACCTTGAGAAATCGGAAGGAAGGATTACCTGAGAGCTTGAGAGAATGGTTGTCTCGGCCTTGTGGTTCTAGGGTAAATAAGGTTTCGACCTAATGTTTTCTATTTATAGACTCATACTTTGAGAGTCTCGTAGGAGAAAATATCATAAAAATCGTATCTTAATGCTATCTTTTCTTAAAAAGTTTAAAGGTCACATTGTAGTTTGCGGAGAATCTGGAAACTAACTTATTTGAAACCGGCCCGAGGTACAGCAAACGCGAACAACCGCAAGAGATGTTCGCAACAACTCGTTCATCCAATGACCAACAGTCACGTTAACTCTAAAACTTATATTTGCAGTTGCTAAAACAACCGTAGACGCAAACACTTTTGCATAAGTCAATGCTTTCGCGGAAACTCTAATTTGCAGGTTCGTCCAACAATTGTGTTTGCCACATGTATTAATCTATTGCGAAAACCCCTTTCATGGATTCTAACGCTCTTGCGGACAACAGTGTTATTGCAAATTTGTTAAAACCAACGATGTCGTTTCACTTTGTCCAAAACCTGATGTGACACTAACCTATTTGCGGAAGCACATGCTTTCGCTCTAACACTGCTATCCGAGATTTACTAATCCAAATAACGCCGTTCTAACACCTAAATTCGTTGCTGCAGAAACATGTAATAACGTAGAACGGCGACGTTCTTATTTACATAACTCATCCAAACAATATATTTCCCTTTCGTAGAGGAATGTTTTCCTAATCTAACAGTTCATGTTCCTTTTGCTAAATTAAATCCAATGATCCAACACTCTTCCGCATCCAAGCAGCGACCAACTTCCACAGAAGAATCTTTTCTAAACCTAATGATCTACATTGCTTCCGCTAATCTAATCCAACGATCCAACACTCTCCTATATTCAAACGACATCAAACACTCCCGCTGAAGCATCTTTCTTAAATCCAATAATCCACATTTTTTCTGCTAAACGATTCAATCCAATGGCCTTCCACGTCAAACACTCATGCGGTGCATCTTTCTCCATCTGTAATGATTACAGTCGTTCCTAAACCTCATTCAATGGTTCCTATTATATCTAGTCCTTCCTACACAATTTTTCTTTAATTTAAAGTATAAAATATTAAACCAATTCTTAAATACTTCTTTAACCGTGAATTATTACACATTATTCTTTACTAATTCTAATATACTCGTGTTCCTAATTCTTCTATAATTATTATTTTATTTAATATTTATAAAATAAAATAATTTATTTTAATTTTCTTAAAATCTAACACTTATTTAATAATTCTAATATTTGAATTCCTTTATTAAAATTCTCCAATTGATAGTAATTAATTTACTTAAATTGTAAATTCTCGCATTTCATAATTAAAACTATTCATACAGAAAGTCTGGGTATCACAAGGTTACTTGCACATTATTTCCCTATCTTGATTGTCTTTGTTAGTAACATTAAAAAGTGTACAATAAATCATTTATTGCTGTGAATCGTGTTATACATTTTGACTTTGATTGGTTACATTTTTTAACAAAGGAAGTGTTGGGAAGTAAATGATGGGATTATATGGAAAAATACAATATCTGAGAATTGTGGGGCACAATTCTAATTAAAGGAAAAATTCATATCATACCTTGTTGATGTGTAGTTAAGAGTAAAATAGTGAGGTTCATTTGGTGAAAGTGACCTGTAACAGTGAGAGGAGAGTGTATAGGGTGAAGGAGAGGGAGTGAAGCATTATTATTATTCATTTGAAATTGTTATCACTATTGGAGAGTGCATTTCTGAGTCTGTGGAGTAAGAAGCCAGGCATGTGGGTAGCTTAGGATTAGGGTAAAACTTTCCTTAAAGGAATTGGAAGTCTGTTTCAAGGGTTCATCATGCAACAGGAAGGTGGACAAACACAATTAATTATTTGGACCCATGTATAATGTGCTCCATTTGGTCTATATCCTTTTCATCATTTTGTAGATTTTTAATTTCCTTGTTTCTTTAAATATTTCAGCATATAGTTCACAGCATGAAAGACCCCAGTATTGCTGCGTTTTGGCTAATTACTTTCCCGCAAATTATGGGTGGATTGAACTTCGATGATGATGTTAAGCAAAAAATCTGGTGGCAGTACAAGGTTAGTTATCCACTCTGTTTTCCCTCGTTCTTACATTTCCAAAAGTTTTATTCTTTACCATGAGCATTTTTTTTTTGACGAGCAAATGTGACGTGAAATTTTTGAAGCTATAACCTTTGTTTTGGAATGCATTTAACTGTTGATTTGATTTTTGAATCGTACTTGGTTGAGTATGAACATATCATTCATTCATGTTTGTAGTGAATATTAAGCTTTAAGAGTGTTACTGAATGAAGATGATTTCAAAATTTTTTTTTCAAAAAAGTCCTGGTAGCTGATCTTTTAAATTCTGGAAAAGTTATTGCTTTGCCCATGACGAGGAGGCTACATATTGATTTGTTTGTTTTCTGTTGCAAGACCATCATTGCTTAATTTTTATTCATATTTGTGTTATTAGGAATCTCAAAGATATGATCAACTAAGGGATGCAGTAGCCAAACGTAAACCTGGATGGGAGTATTTGCAGGAGGTAAGATAATTCCTTTCAGAAATTCATTCACACATAGATTTGAGGAAGATGGTCACTCTACGGGGAGTTAAAGGCCTTCCTATGTTTTTCAATTTATCTTAACATTGTTTTTGGAGAAGAGGGCTGATTGTGTGAATTACGTAAAAATTGATAGGCCTTGATCTCCATAGATCCTGTCCGTGCTAGGGATGATCCAGCTGTGGTGAAAAATATTCCTTTCTACAAGGCCAAGAAGGTGCTCGAGGCAGAAGTCATGAAACTTGATCCTCCCCCACGCCCACCAAATTGGGGTGTATGTACTGTCTATGCATTCAATATCCATAAAATTTTCTTTTACCCTGAAATTTTTAGGACAATATTGATTAAAATGGAGCTTCCAGTAGCTTTAGTTTTGAACTTAATTTGGTTTTCTAAGAATGATCTCTCATGTTGAAGATATTTAAAAAATAAAGTCAAGACTTCGCTGATATTCTTTTGTTATTCCTGAACCTATTTTATTAGATTAACCCAAAATCTTATTTATTGCACCCAATATTATTTACAAGCAGTTAGCTACTGGAACTTACCATGATATACTAAACCTGACAAACAAAAACAGTGAAATAAGCATTTCTGGTATCTTCTGCTTTGATGAAATGACAGGCAACATAATTCTGTTTTGTGATGAATATTATTTAAAATCTTGACATTATTTTTCTGTGGCTTCTCAATTGTTTTCCGGAGTATTATTTATATATATCATGGACAATGATGGAATGAGGTTTATGTGGGGGCTGGAAAAAACCTTTGCTTCAGGCATATGTACTCGTTTCAATGTCTATTAAGCCACCTGCTTGGTACTGCAGGATTTGAACCTTCCGTTGAGTGCTTCTTCTTGGAGTGAGAGAGATCTCAAAGACCCTGAGAAACTATATGAGATGACTATTCTTCTTAATGCTCAAAGAGAAATTGCTGACAAAATCTTGGACGCCCAATGGGAAAGCAAATGGCGAGAAGAAAAGGTCATTAATTATGTTTCATTTGGGCCCAAACAACTGATTATATCAGTTCTTTATTTGTCTGAGAAATTTGCACTAGAAGATAGCTTCCGCTATCTTCATCACTGCTCTGAGTTCATGGATTTTTGTGTATTGAATTTCAGTTGGAAAAGCTGTTGGAGGAGAAGCTGCAGCCTTACATCAAGAACGTCGATAATGGTGTTCTCTCCCATCCTATCGTGATTAAGCCACCAAAAAGGGATGAGAAGGTTCTCACTCACCTTTCATTGCACTTTTCAAAGAAAATTGCATTTTACATTAAGAAAATTGCGCTAATACTTGTGTAATATGTTTTGAAAACTGTAACAGAGTGCTCGGAGACGAAGATTTTGGTTCTTCTAACAAGTTCCGATTGTAGCCATATTTTTCAATATTGGAAGTGGCATGGGAGGCATCTCAAAGTCGGTACTAAATTACATTGTATACTGTATTGTGTTTTTGAGGAAGCTAGAATTAAATCTACAATTTTGAGTACTTGTTAGATATGCATGCACTCTTGTTCTTCCGCAAATCTTCTTTTTTTGTTCTACTAATTCTTTTTGGAATGCCAGTGCATGATGTTTAGTTATGCATGGAAGTGAACATATACAATAAGACGTATATGATGCTAATTTTTCTAAATGAAGGGAAAACAACTAGCTTCAAGACGTTACACTTTCCAACTCGGTTATCGTGTCACCCACTAAAATTTGCCTCACGGGCAAGTGTTTCGCTCTAATGTAATAAACATGGTACGGAAGTTTTAAAAGTTTGAGATGGAAAATGACGTGACCCACTTTTCTACAAATGGAAGATGACTCATCAAGGGAAATTAACAAAACAAATCTTGAATTTTGAGATCAGTAATATATTAAACTTTGACGAAATTTTATGGATAATTAAAACTTCGAATTATGTAAAAAGAACGACTCAAAATGGTTGAGTCTAACTAGGAAAATGTGGTGGATAAACTTGAAGATGGGGAATGGTTGAGTCTTGCTCTTGTTGTGGCTGATGAGGCACATTTTTCTTGAAAATTTAATCTTTTACAAACTAGGTTATGTTTTGGTCGACTGCACTAGTTGTTTCTCAAAGTTGGTAAAGCCGAATGGTTTTTGGTTTGGGTTTGTGTTTTGGTCTAGGACTCTTGGGATGTTTCCAGATTTGATTTCTGGTTTGGAACTAGTGGTTGTTCCTAAAGACCGTATTGGATTCCTAGTCTTGGTTGAGACTTATCTGTGTGATTATAAGGATGTTGACATCGGCTTTGTTATAGGTTTCAGAGATGTCGCTAGTTCGACCCTCACTTCTAATAGCGCGCGAAGCTGGCTGGTCGATAAGAGTTTCGTGGTCGTCTATGAGTTAGGGATTTTTTATTCTTTCTGCACTACATTGCATCATGTTTTCAAACTGATATTTTGTGAGATACCACACTTGAAAACCCGATGGGGACTGTTTCTATAGTACGTTTGTTTTTACGTATATGTATGTTTTCTCACGTTTAATTTATCATACATGATATTATGTTTGATATTTTGTGGATATATTGGGAGGATGAATTCTCTTGATGCCTTAGACAGTTTTAGTGCTAAAGCATCATAAGCCTGTTTTATAAAATGATAATGATGTTTTAAATGATTTAAAAAATTCATATAGAGTAAATGAGAAGCATGACAATGGTTTTCAAAAAGATGAAAAAACAGTTTATAGCATGCATTACATTTAATATAGACTTGCATACTGAGTTTGTCACTCATCCCTTAGACTATATTTTTCCTCAGGTTAATGTTTAGGTTCAGTGCATGGCTTTTGCACGGGATTGTCATAGGGAGTTGCTGGTACCCCTCTGGTTGGTATATCGATCTTCCCTTGGATGAGTGGAGGTTTGTCGGTTCAATTCCTTTGTCTCTGGTACGTTTGGGATTTGTTGTTGGGGTTGTTAGCTTGATTTCTCTACAGTACGTTCCTTTATTTATTATTATACTATTTTTCTTTATGTTGATCACTCTGTGGATCCTAACCCATGTGATTTAGGTTTTGGTCTTAATTTCATATTAAGACCTTCGCTTCTCCCTAACCTTGGGCTGGGCAATCGGGTTCTCTTTGAGAATCGGGTCGCTTGACTCGACGATTCTGTTAGGCCCGCCTCCTAATTGTGACAAGTATATAATTAACTAATATCACAATTAGTGTACAAAATAACTAGTATCTCTATACATCAACTACCTACGTCGATGCCTTGCTGCAAGATCTCCTTCGTAAATTGGTGACCGTGAATGACAACTTCAAGTCTAGGTATACATTGGAACCTTTGGCGTAGAGGGTAGACACATCCAGTAGCTCTGGGTGAGGGTGGAATTCGGTTTTCGTACAACATAAGAGCAGTCTTAAACCTTTACTGGTACAACAAAATATGCCATGTGGGCTGAAATGGAAGGTGAAAAGGAGCACATAAGTGGAAACCAATATAAATCTACATAAGTGAAACAATATACCTCTCTTTATCTATTGGTACCATGAGAATTGCAATTGCTTATGAAAGCAACGCCTGGTATGGATAGTGAGTGTGCAGGTTAACAGACGACAAAAAACACGATTGTGATGGGTGTGTCTGAAAAGTAAACCATGAATTAGAACTGTTCAAACATTAAGTACAACAAAAAAAAGAAGTTTACTTACGTGAATATTTAACGTAATAACTAATCTTTCCTTTTTAAAACGTTGAAGTATTCTTCTTTGTTTAATGTATGACATTGCATACAAAGAACGCAAAGATGTGTACGAAAATAAAATCTTCTAAACTATTTAATTTAACAGAACGTAATTCTCACTGTATTTTCTGTCCTTTCTTGCTTCGAGATGATAAGATTAGTGCTAGGGTACTCTTCATCTACGTGAAAATAAAAATCGGAAGTGAAATATCTTAAGCATATAGTCTAAAACATGTAATGCTAGAAAATGAAATAGCCTACCATAACCCCTATAAGAATAGTGCATGTCTTTCGGTTTTTCTTTGTATTTGCACAAACTAGTCTCATGAAAGCATCCATCAGGTTACCTAGCTGAAATGAACATTTTCAAACCATCAAACTAATAAGGCCAAAATAATTGTAGACACATAAATAACTAAATCGAAGACCTTCCACGTGCAAAGTTTTAAGTGGAGACTGTATTCCACCCGACACTTCTGTTGATGGAGGAATGAGAGCCACTATCTGCTGCACCTTGGCAAGCATAGTAAGAGGAGAAGATTGGTATGTGATGACAAGAGCACTGCACATTTGCGATATGTTATTATATCGCATGCAAATGAACAAAATAATGGACTTTATGTATAAACTAAAAAACTTGCAGCATTCTATGAGTTCGGTTATTGAAGAGGTTGCTGGAGAGGTTGTTAGAAAGGATGTTGGAGAGGATGCTGGAGGGTCTACTCGAGAGGCTGCTGGAGAGGATGCTAGAGGGACTACTTGATCATGCACACATCTCCTTATTTGTGATCCCGTTCTTTGCGTTTCAGCAAACAACTCATGATGGCGCTCCACCATTCGGTCCTCTACCATTTGAACTCAGTCCTCCATTCTTTGAACTTAGTCCAACACCACTTGATGTTGCTCTTTTGCTTGGGAGTGGCGTCCCCAGGCGTCCGGACCTCACAATTACACAATTTTCCCAAGTTTTCATACTTAGATTATCTTTCGACGTTAACCATACACTTTTCATGCATCACTTAACACTTACCGTCGTATAATAAGATGCACTATCCATATATATTAACATGATCTAGATTTAATACATTATCAAAAAGAAATATATTTTCAGGATATTACATCCTATGCCTATTCTCATGTCAAAGTTTCTCAAATCAATCATTTTCAAACTCTCCTATATGGTCACTACTCATTGCTACAAGGGGAAGATCCTTCTCAGTTTGGACTTTCTTTCCAAGCTAGAGCAAGGGTTCATGGTCTCATCCTTACTTCTCAAGAAGAACACCCAAGTGAGTAGAGAATAGTCATCAACTATAACAAAGGCATAAAGCCTACCTCCTATGCTAGCAGTTTTTGGTGAACTAAACTGTAAAATCCCTTTTTATTTTAAGGAAACATATTTAAATCAAACATGCATTTATTTACTTATTGTCTTTAAGTATGTATTTTTTGAAATATATATAACCAAAACTTGTCTTTTACTAATAAACTAATGAATCATGCCTTTAAGAATAAAACACATCAGAAGACTTCTTACCAAAACATAAATTCTCTTTTTTTAAAACAAATCTTGATGCACCACAAGATGCAAGAATTAACAACAAGTCAAGGGGCAATCGGGTAATACCAAAAATAGAGCACTCCAATTGAAATGACGATATCTCTCAATGCATAGAGGTAAATCCCTTCAATTTTGGAGGGATATTAGTAATTACCAAGAGGAACGACATCACCAAAAATCGTGCTCAAGTTCTCAATACACACGAAGTTATGCTGTTTACAAGAAGCAGCCCCGAAATCAATCCAATTAAATAGTTTCGGCCAACTTAGATTAAAGATGACTTAACTATAACTCCCGACGTTCAATGGTGACCAATTTTGAAGGGTGCGTGCAATAAACAGAGAGAAAGATTCACACAAAAAATTAGGGCTAAAATCGCAAAGGAACGATAGATATCCAAGCAACAAGACACTGTCCCGAAATGGATCCAATAAAAAATAGTTTCAACAGCTTCCAAATATCAATGCATAAAATGACGAAATTAATTCCAAATTTCACCAAAAATACGTCAAGTTCACAACAATTCAGAGGAGGTCACACCCTAAAAAATACATAACCAAATTCCAAGTAGAATAAATCGAACAGTAACAAACTTACGAGTTGGTCTGCAAATTCCCTAGAACTCGGAACGCGACTTCGATGGAATCTTTTACAAAAAGCCACTCCAACTCATTTTCCACCAATCTCCTGGGTCTCCTCTCTGGACTAATACTTCAAAGGTAGTATTGGAAGACACCAGTATAACACTCCTCCTCCAAGAATGGCAGAATGTGAGGAAGAGAATCTTTGGAAAGCAAGTCGTTGGTTTGAACCTAGACAAGAATCCGATTTGCGTTTGGGAGAAAACTTCAAAAGAGGTTGTAGCAGTAGCTAATTGAGTTGAAAACTAAAGATTAGGTCACCCTTAAGGAGATTAAATACTCCATTAAGGGTGCCCTAAAGAAAAATTACAAGTTTGTCTTTCTAAACAAAAAATAGCCATGAGGACTCGGCTAACATGCTAGCCGAGTACTCCCAAACATTCAACATTTTAATTAACCTAAATCTAACCAAAATACATCTAAAACCTAGTAGTTCAAATATAATTAAGTTCATAAAACTTGTCAAAGCATAAAAATAACATATCTTTAACTAAGGAGTCACTTTTAGGCACGGTAATTTGAGCTCCAATGTTACCTTGGGTGAACTAGCTAGCCGGGTGTGTGCAAGGGCACACCATGTGAGGAGAATGTTGTGGTCTTTCCTTATCTTTATGAATAGACTTCTCTTTACGTCCTTCTAATGTGAGATCATTTGCAAAATAATAGCTCATTAGTAGATTAATGATCTCCTTTGCTCGGACCTGAGTGATTGGACTTTTGAAGTGCATCAAATGTCTAAAATCATTCATAGCCATAGTAAAATCCTTGGCATAAAACAAAATCCACATCATAGAAAAAAATAGTTTAAAGTCATTCTTTCATTCTAGGCCTTAACCCATGGTCAATATGTCCCAACAACACCAAGTGTTCATCACATACATGCTCATCAAGTTGGTCCTTCTTCATGTAACTCATCATGAACTTCCTTATAACACATGATTGAAACTATATGTTCAATGCTCAGTAAGCAGTGAATATAAGCATCATGAATAAAACATAGACACTATATGCATGCATGCCATGACAAATTTTGTTATTTCTTTCTTGCACAAACTTTTTTTTTTACTTTTCCATCTTCTATTCTTAATCTTGCTTGCATAAACTTTCTTTCTTTTCTTTCCATTTTTTGCTCTTATTCTTTCAAGAAAATGAGTAAGCTTGGCAATGAGACTCCCACCACTAGTCTCTAACTTTTGGGAGACAAACTTGACATCAATAGAATTCTTTATTAGAACCACGCACATCAATGCACGACGACACAACACTTTTAGCTAGTCTGTCCCGACATCAATCGGGAACAAACTAACGGCTCATGTATTCACAGGTCCAACCTTTGGGACAACTTGTCCTTCAAATCTCTTTACATTTCTTTTCCTTCTTTTATCTTTCTTACATGCAAGCATATGCAAAAACAAATATCACTTAAAGTATAACACATCCTCGAAGTATCATTACTATACTGAATGGAAAACACCATCTAACATCGTATATATCAAACCAATCAATAGGTCCTCAAATAACATATATCACCATCATAACATATATGAAAACAACATATAACAGGTCATCAAACTACATTATCAGTAAAACAACATTTATATGATTGTCGATAGGAAGTTGATATTGACTTTGTACCAGTCACAATATAAGAAACATAAAACAAACATACAATACATATATATAGTAATCGATCTCTACAGCTAACATCACCTAGCATGTAGCACCTTGATTTTATTTTCTCATTTGTCCTTGTAAATTACTCATTTATTTATTTATTTTCTTTCTCTTTTTTTTTCTTTTCTAACCTCTAGCGTAGCTGAAATTTTTTCTCTTTTAACGTTCATAAAAATAATCAAAAGCATAATTCATATCCTTATCAAACATTAATCAATTATTTCATTATCAATTTTAGTTTCTTTTTACAACATGTGTCTCATCCCACAAGTTAAGTTTATTGTAACAACTGTAAGTGCTCTTCATAAGAATGCACCATCAACTATGTGGTCCTCCATTGTCAAGCTCTTCATGTGACTCTAGCTATATTACAAGATTCTTCTATGAGCTTAACGCTCAATAAGTAATTAATGATATAAACATGATATTCACTTTTCATAAAACGTTTGCATTTATGTTTTTCTATCTTTTTTTATTGTTTAAAGAAGATTGGTGAACTTCGACCAACTCAACCATTCTTATAATTTAGGAAAGAATGGTGAACTTTTGAAAACTCAAATCCTTTTTATCATTTAGGGACGAGTGGTGAACTTTAACCATCTCAAATCATTCACATTAATTAGGGATAAGTGGTGAACTTCAGCTAACTCAAATATTTCTTATTTTCTTTACATACATTCACTTCAATTTTTGCCTTTCTTATATAAAAGCATCTGCATGTAAATACATTTACATTCTTTTCTGGAAAACAACATAACATCGAGTAATAATAAAACATTACATCCTCAAATAACATATTATGATAATTATGGTACTATCAACATAACCTAACAAATTCTCGATCAACAAAGCAATCACGACTATCATATTATTTAAATCTTAGCATCTTATGATGTAGGCCATTAGGCTAAGCATATACAATCATTACTTATTATCCGATTTATCTCTTTGAGTTGAAGGATTTAATATATGTCACAATACTTATTAGTATCTGTATTAGAAAGCCATCACCTTGGCTGAATCCTAAACTCTCACTTTCTTTAATTAATCATATTAAGTCTGTAATACCCCGACTCTTCATAATGAGATTAATTAAGAATAATTTGGGGATTTCATGGGATGATTCTATTATAACAAATAATACCTCAAAAGTATGTTTGGTAAATGTATTAAGGTTGGAATAATTGTTGGAAAATTATTTGATTAATTATGGTGTAATTGCGTTTTTGATCGACAGGCGGTTGAGGTTGTGGTTGAGAGATTTGACCGAAATGCATTACAAATTGCATTTTGGGTTTTTGGTCGACGAGCGATTGAGTTTGCGGTCGAACATTGCATTTTGGGTTTTCGGTCAACGGGCGGTCGAGGTTGCGGTCGAGAGATTCGACCAAAATGCATTACAGATTATGTTTTGGGTTTTCGATCAACGGGTGGTCGAGGTTGGGATCGAGAGGTTCGACCGAAATGCGTTACAAATTACATTTTGGGTTTTCAGTCAACGGGCGGTCGAGGTTACGGTCGAGAGGTTCGACCAAAATGCATTACATATTGCATTTTCACGATTCGTTCGATGTATCAGTTAAAGGATTCGATCAACTTACTCGACCGAAATTGTATAGTTTTGCAAAATGTCTATTTTAACCAGCTGGCATTTTGTTGTTTATTCATCAATTCTTCCACTCAGATGACAAGCCCGCACTCCCTCCACGATTTGCGACCTCCTCACTAGGGATGATGTCTGCCCATCCCCTGTTGCTCCCCTATGCCCTTTCTGGTCTATTAAACGTGGGCAGCAACTGAAGCAATGAAGTTGTTTTCTTTTGTAAAGAGGGAACAACTGGGAAAGAGGAAGAAACACTCTAGGCTTGAGTGTTGTAGGGAGAGCGTGAAAGTGAAGGTTGAGTGAGGTGGATATAGCATCCGATTTCCATTTATGTAACCTATTTAAAATATACTTAATTGAAAAATATCATAGTACGTTACACAGAATAAAAACATTTAACTGTCTTACGAAAATAACACAATTAAAATACTTAAAATTCATAATAAAGTCTTTATTCCATTTAAATAACTTTTATTTATTAGAGCCATAACCCCTGAGGTCGATCCGCGCATGGTAACACAAGCTTGCATCGCATCACATTTCTTCCACATTCTTCTGATTCGGTTCACAATCCATACCTATATCACAAGAGGAATAATGAGTCTATTGCCCATCAAGGAATATAAATGAAATGCAACTATAACCTCTATCACAACCCTACATGCATTAGTTCGATATATCCGTAAGTTGGGTGAGAGCAACCTCTTCAGTCTCTGAACCCACCACTTAGATTCGTTTTTACATGAGAGCAACCTCTTCAATCTCTAAACTCACTAAAAAAGAGCCCACTTACATTTACATTTATTTATCATTTGGGGTGAGAGCAACCTCTTCAGTCTCCGAACTCACCCACCCGTTGAGTAAGAGCAACCTCTTCAGTTTTCAAACTTACCCAAACGATTTGTTTTCTACGTGTGAGCAACCTCTTAAGTCTCCGAACCCACGTAGAAAACACTATTTATTATCTTCGTAATTAACCCATGTAATGCATGACGTACAATCCTACTAACATGCCTATATGAATGTCACACAACAATTCATATATCGCAAACAATATTACAAACAACTAACAAACAATGAATACAATCATGCTTCAACTGTAATTTAGCACTAAACGTATTTCTACTAACAATTTATTTAGGACACATACTATTAAACAATTCTTTTATCATGTTATTATTCTAAACTTTCTATATTCATATTATGCACCCAGACATCAATACTTGTAGTTTAACATAACTAATAAATTTTCTATTTGTTTGACTTCATGTCGGAGTTATGTACCTAAGCAAAATGTCTGTTGACAATTTATCAACAATGTAAAACTAACCTATTTAACTTTTAGATTTATTCCAAAATAATATTATAATTTAACACCCAAACCCTTTTATACATGTATAAACCTACGCCTACACCACTGATTTACTCCTTACCATCCTACCGTTTGGTTTTCTAAACTGAAGACATAACAACAGCAAATTATCACTAATTATCAACATGCAGAGGACATAAAAATAGTAGGAGTCATAACGAAATATCAACCTATTGATGATAATAAAGAATAACAGTAGTAAAAACTCTACAGAGAGCACCAACATGCAAACCCACTTCTTCTTCCCCAGTGTCCATCAACCTTTTAACTTATTTTCATCATAACCATTTCAAAAACTATTGACAAAAGCAATATGAACAGAGGTCTATCATCAAAGCATAACTATTATAGTGAACTCAACAATAAAAGCATGCAGAGACAATCCTTAGCAATAGTTCTATCACAGAAATAAACTTCTCAGAGAACGAACAATGAAAACAACAACGCATAACATAGTAAAATACACAAATGTCCTACTCCTGTGATGTAGGTCCTCAATAGTGATTCTCTTCTCCGTCGATAGCAACTCATAGAACAGACTCACAAAGCAGCTCTCTCTCTCTCACCAGTTTTTCCAGAAGGAAAAACTTCTAACTCATACGTCCTATCTATATACCTCAGACAACCCTCCAGCTTCCTACGAAGGTGAAGAGTCGAGAATAAAGATGCTTGGATGCCCACTGAAGCATCAAGAGTCAAAGATTTTTGTTTCTAGCGATTGATTATCGCTTCCAAGAGCTATTTTAAGTGGTGGTTAATCGTTTAACTCTTGGACAATCGACCACCCATTTGCTGAATAACTGCCAATTTCTGCTTCAAAAATTGCCGGCTGATCGCGCCGGTCGATCGATGAAGTGGCTGATTGACCGCCGCGATCGACCGCCAGCTTCGTCCTTCAATTCTCGTCTGATTATATTTTAAATCCTTAGTTTTATTTTAAATCCTTATTTCCTAACAATACATAATAACATCTCTATAATTCCAAGACACTTCAACACTTTATTCTTCATAATAAAAATACCAACAATAAAGTGTGACAGATTGACAATGACCAACATACTACATTTTAATTTAATCCAAATGTTTTCATGAAATTGAATACCCCAGGTATTACAGTGGGTGCTGAAGCAAAGCTGCGTTCTTGGAGTTTCCCTAATTTTGCGTTGCTACCTGCGGGAGGAGAGGAATTTTGCAGGGGATCATTATGAGGTAAGAAATGGGTTTATTAGCCAGAGGAGGCCGTACATCACGAATTTTGTTTACTATTAACTGTTGGATTGGATTTTTTACTGTTAAATGTTCTTGTTAATGTTGATTTTGGTTGAATGAACCTGCCATTTAATGCTAGTACTTGCTGTGCATTAAGAAGTGGATTATTGCTTGAAACGTTGCTTGCTGTGATGCGTTGCCTACTAAATAATTCAAGTGTTTGTCAAGTATAAGAATGATGGAAAGGTAAGAAAATGATATGAGAATTGTTGCTAACCGTGAGTGATGGATAATGGAAATGGCTTTGAGTGTTATTCTGCTATTTTGCTGTGAAGTGTTGGTTCACAAAGGATAGAGAGGAAGGTTATTTACATGTTGATTATGGATTTCTATTTCAGACTTGATTACCCTTCAATTTCCCTAACCGCATGAACCTTCCCTGTTAAACTAATATATAAAATGTTATTAACTAGCATATGGATTTTTCCCCTGTCAATAGCACGTAATTGGTCTCTGTATAAATTGATAGCATGTAAATTGAGATGAATTGTTATTCGATAACCAGCATGTAAATTATCCTTGTTGAATAACATGTAAATTACTCTTTGTCAATCACCATATAAATTGATCCCTATTAAATATGAGTCATCCCTTTATATTTGTCAATAAATGGTAGAGGATAGAATCAGATTGTTTAAGCTAAGTGGAATTGATATACCCTTTGTTTTTATAATTATGCTTTATACCCTGTACATTGTTGTGAACTGTGTATGGCGTAACATACATGCATCACGCTTAGGACTTATGAAATTGCTGACATATTGCATGAAATGCATAATAAATGTAAATAGGCGTGTGAGGTTCGGGAGATTTGGTGACGGTCCATCGGAGGCGACACCGTAGGATGTATCTCCCCATCGGAGTGATGGTTAGCCATATGGACCATACGATATATCCTCTTCTCTTGTACGAAAATCCCCAACGCCTTAAACAAAAGAGAATCAGTTAACTTCAATTCAAGCAATCTGAATGGAATGCCAAAATCTTTTAATGCATAATGTCAAAAGGTCACAAATTTGGAGGAAGCCTTGAGAACTCAAAAAAATAGGGCTCTCCAAAAATCACGTCCAAATTCATTATACAGATGGAGTTATGACCAATTCAAGAAGCTGCTCGGAAATAGCTCTCTGTCAAAGATAAAAACCGTTTTGCGGCTATTTCAAATAATTGTTGAACAAATCGATTCAAAACAAACTCCAGTCATCAAAGAAACTCCCAATACTTCAAATATGTTCAAAGTACGTTTATAATCAAGAATTTCAAGAAAAGAAGTTACAAGAATCAAAGGAAACAGGTCGGAACCCCAAACTAGTCCAAAATTAAACAAGGCTAATCGGCTAGCCCTAATATGAGTAAGGAAATTGAATCTGTTCAAACTCGAATTGCATACAGCCTTTAAGTCCCAAATTTTAATGACAATTAGTAAACACTTCACAAAATAACTCCACAAAAATCAACGCTCAAAATTGTCGTTTACACAGAGTTATATGCAGGGAAAGTTTCTGCCCTAAAACTTTTTCTATAGAAGAAGTTCTATCGACCTCCAAAGAATGACGCATAAAGTCACGGATTTCTATCCAAATTAATCCAAATCTGCTTTTAATTAACCCCAATCCATAGGGCTTCAATCCCACAAAATTGCAGAACAAAAGTCGTAACAACAACAGAGATATAACTGAAACAATAAACAGCTTGGAAAATTACAGATTCAATAACAGATTTCAGATTTCACTAAAACATGCACAAATCCATATTTTGATTCCAACAATAGTCAATCAGAATCCAATATCTCAAGAACTTTCAAAGCAATAAAAAATACAGAGTCATGTTCACCAAATAGCACCGCAGAAGAAGAACAAAAATGGAATTACCAACAAGGTCCGTAACACCTTAAACTTCCGAGATGAGCGACTAGTTTGGACCACTCAATGAAAGGCCACTCCTTCTTGGCTTTTGCTTGGTCTTCTAGCTCCACACGCCACTGACATTTTCCTAAAGAAATACTGGAAGAACTAGCTCGAACCTCCTCTCCAAGATCGAGCAAGAACACGAGAGAGGAGGAGCTTTGGTGTTGGATTTGCGGTGAAGCAAGAACTGAGCACCGGGGGGTTTGGGAGAGAACTCCACTCACAAATTTTCAGCTGCAATTTTTAGGGTTTCTAATCTAATTTGGGACTTCATTAGGAAGGGCTAAATACCTCCCCAATGAAAGTTAAAAAAAAATTACAAAAATACCCCTTAGTTCACAAAAAAAAAAAGCATGAGGGCTCGACTAACATACTAGCTGGGCACTCCAAAATAAACATGTCCAAAACATCCTAATTCTAATCAAAATATAATTCATCCAATAGTAATCAATCAAGCTTAATCTAATTCTTAGAAAAATAACATATCTCCTTCTAATAGGCGTCATTGGTCTTGGAAACTGAAAGTTCATCAAAGCCGTGGGAAGGAAGGTTCTAGCCGATTGGAAGTTGTTGGAATCCAAGTGAGAATAAGTTGAGGTGTTTCTTTATCATCATGTGATGGTTCATCTTCAAGGTCCATTAGCTTGGTACTACCTTCAAAATAGTAGTTCATTAAATAAGCAACGAGCCTCTAGGCTTGGGATCAGGTGACGGGACCTTGGGGCACATCAAAATTCCCAATATCCAACTAATCGAACCCCCAACTATACAATTTCCTTAAACTATTTACAAACATAATATAACTTCAACCCTAGCCTACTTTAACAGAATATAACCAATCACAAACAAAGAGCCAACAACCCATTAACAGAGCGTATATGTTCGTACTTCAACCAAACAATAACCAACAGGGAGCCTTTACCATCACCAATGCGTAATTCCTGATAATAGCCTCCTTATATCAAGACTATAACAAAACAGAGAACAAAATCCCAAACCATCATCCGAACACAATTCACAGTAGCAAAGCACAACATCCATTTAATCTTTTATCTTCTATATTTATCCATATAAAATCCATAATAGTGATGGAGGGAAATTCTTCTTACCTGAACACCCGCGAGAAGCACAGAGAAGACCTCCAGTTCCTCCTGCTTCATTTTCTCTCAGCCATTCCCTTCCAAATTGCCTCTGTCAATTTTTTCGCCATTGCTTCCCATCCAAAACAAGCCAAAGAGCAACCCAAAACAAAACCCACAATCAGAATTGAATTCACCATCCAAAGACAGAGCCAAACAAATTCTAAATTCTCAGCAAAGGAAACCTAGGGATCAAAATGCATCAAACCCTTACCTCAATTGGAGAAGCGGAGGAAATTAGCCGCCCTATGTTGTCCCTTGTTCTTGACGCAATTGGAATCGTAGCACTGCGATATGCGGTTTTCCTATTCCTGTAGGTCGGGCACTCACCTGACGCACCACACGACCTGACGTCCAGCTCATCCACGCTTAACCACGCTGTCCAGACGCTAGGTGGCCGCACATAGTTTCCCTGTGAAGAAGTTCTCGGTCGAGGGAGCCTCTTCTCCTTCTCGTTCGTCATTCCCTTTCGCGAATACTCAGCTTCAGGAGACATTTTTCTCCCCCCACACCCGAGTCTCTCTCTCTCTCTCTCTCTCTCTCTCTCTCTCTCTCTCTCTCTCTCTCTTTAAAATCAATTGCGGTTCTTCCTAAAACAAAAAAACCAAACCTTGAACCGGTTCACTACTTGAATCGGTTCACTCCCCCCTTATTTTCATTCTTTTTCCTTTTATTTTAAATCCTCTTATTTTCTTCATTTTTATTTTAATCCTTCTCTTTTTTATTCCAACTTTAATTTCACTCACTTAATTAATATATAAATATATATATGTATCATATATACGTATCGTATATTGATCGACCAACTCCAATTGTCGACTTATTCCGCACATCGCTGAATAATTATTGTCCATCCAAGTTAAATTCTCCAATAATTATCAAAATAATCCTATTACACCTAATTAATTTCTTGATTATTCTTACTTAATTTCGTTATGGGAAATTGAGGTATTACAAAGGAGCTCAGCAACTATTGGACATTCACACTGCTAAACGTAAACAATGTACCAACTTAATAGAATCCTAATGAACTTCTTGGCCAAACATAAAGTCCTTAACCCCCAGAGCACACACATACTTATCGTCCAATAATAATATCCTATAAGTGCAAAACAACTAACCAACAGAACATTCCACTAGGCAATAGTTAAATCTACTTAATTAAACCTACTTATCTTCAACAATAATCATCAATAGAGAACAAACTACATCAACAGAATTTCACTCATTTACCGAGCAGAAATCTCAATAGTGATTAAAAGAGCAATAAACAAAAAGGAAACAAAAAGTACTACCAATATCCTTCACTCTTTTATCTTCTACCCTTAACATGACTTTGACCTAAAAGTCCACAAGCCAGGAAAGAAGAAACGCATTACCTGAAGCACACCCAATAAGAGCAATTTTTCCTTCAGCCAATTCCACTTCTCCTTCTTCTTCTTCTTCTTTTCTATGTCCAGAACCCAGCAACTTCCCACACTCCCTTTCTCTCTTTCTCTCTTTCTCTTTATTTCTCTCATCAGAAGCTTCCCCATACTCTTCACATATATCCCCAAAATATCTCACCTTATCCCTCTTTTATATTGCCATGTGTAAAGGAGGAGGTGTGGACAAATTACAAAAAATATTGCCTCGGGATGACACTTCCATTTGAGCCAGGCAAAGAAACGCATATTCGGGAAACAAAGTGGAGCTGATAAATTGAGGATTGACCACCAACCAAGACCCTCAATCAGCCGCTCCCACGTAAAAACCCAATGCTATGCATTTCACCGTGTGGCTGGTCGATCAATTCTTCCTGGTTGATCGTTGATCGACCGATCCAACGTCGTATGCACTGCCCTCTTTGCGGTCGACCTACCGATCAATTGTTTCCAACATTGGCAATCTTCTTAAACGCCTCTATCATTTTTGCACACCACTGACCATTTTGCCGTCAATCATCTTGATCGACTATTTCCTTCATGCCCTGCACACCCGGTTAACCGATTTCACATCACCAATCCTCACACACTCCACTGCCATTTTCACCAATCTTAACACTTCCTTCACCAAAAACACATACAACACTATAACCTTCCAATTTCATCCAACAAATCCTATTAACACCCAATTAAATTCTCAATTATCCTTACTTAAATTCTTAAAAAAAAATTGGGGTATTACATAAAACCCATACCTCGACGGCAGTTTCTCCTTTTATCCAAATGAGCAGTAGCCTCAGATACCGGCTCGAAGTCCACAAACTCATTTGAGTGTTTGCCACTTTCCACAAATAGTTCCATTGAGAACCTCTTGACATTGAAGCCAATTACTCATAGAACCACTTTTGAACGACTTGTTAGAAGTCTTCCCATTCACATGAAAAGATTATGAAATATTCAATTCAACCACCCTTCCAATCGTATCAATTTCATTGTATAAGAAATGTTGTTCTTTGCCTTCGTTGACAAGATTTTTCTTTATGTAGTTCCCTCTTCTTTGCTGTAAAGTGATATGTTGTTCGGCCCTCATTGTTGAATACATAGCCTTCATTCTTGACATGGTACTTCAGTCTTTAGTCTGTAACACAAATCTTTTATTGTTAGTACGCCACCTCAACAAGTCTTGAGCTTCTTGGCCAAATAGGAAGTTTGTTCACTGAATTAGTAGGCGTGACATTAAAATTTCCAAATGTTACTTTAATGTGATCACAATAACATTTGGCTACCTCAAAGCACTTTTCACAAACGGAGACCACATTCCAAATCTCTCAAGGTTGAAATTGCACAAATTTTCTTTTCTCCATAGTTAGTTAATAAGCAGCCAACAACACTTCATAATTCCCTCACCCAAAATAGAACATTTCTTCATAGTTCATCAATTATTCTGTAAAGACAGTAGCAAAACAGGTCCAAGCAAAGCAGAACCAAATTTATCAGCCTCGAAACAGAAATTCAAACATAGCAACTCCTCACAAATCCATTATCCAAGACAACAAAACATAGTGAAAAATAGGATCCAAAATCAGAAAAAGGTATTTTGGAATGCATTAACGACGACAGTAAACAAGATAAAAAATCAGACCTAGCTCATGAAATTACTCATAGAAATTAGAGAAATAGCAGAAGTATGTTCGAAAATCAGCTCACCTCGAAGTCTTCTTGAATGGAACTGTCCAATCGCCCTCAAATCTCGAGCTCTCTACTAACCTTCCCTTGTGAAGTGTCCACGGATGGATGGCATTACCACTCACAATCAGAAATCTTTGATCGCCCATAGCTATCGTCCGCTAGAATTGATGTCTCAGCCACTCCTTCCTATGAAGCTCTCTCAGTCGAGGGAAAATCCTTCTTTTCTTCTCTTCACCTTTTCAGCTGCTGCTTATTCTCCTTTCCCCTGCTTTTAATCCTTTCTTCTTTTATTTTACTTTTAATACTTTCCCTTTTTTTAAATCTCCTCTTTTCCTTTTATTTCATTTGTTTATTCAATAATAACATACATTTAATTATATGTTACTTGTTAAACAAATAACTTTCAATTTTTTAGCTTATTTCGAGCATCACCCAACAACGTTTATCATTCCAATTTAATTCTCCAATTTCATTTCTTACATTAATTTTCTATTCAAGAATTTCCAATTCCACCAATTTGACTAATTGACTAAAATTTCATAAGTGGTCATTACGCAACAATTCGGGTCAACTTTTCAACGTCATAACTAATTTTAACGTGAAAATTTACATGTTGAAATTGGTTATCAAATTTTTACGGGTTTCACATTATATAGCACGTTGTCTTATAGACCCAGAGGAACATGCAACATTACTTACCTGGAGTTTATTAGTGAGACCTAGACACTCCCTTGCTTCATCTCACATTCCAACATCTTGGTTTCTTAATGGTGGGACACTTGTATGGTCTATGTGGTCTATGCACTGCCAATTCAACAGAAACAATCTCTCTGTAATTGCCTTATTCTCGCTTTGTGTCTTCCACTTCATCTAATATATAAATATATTCTTCTTTCGTTCTTGTGATTAGTGAGCAATACCATAGTAGTCCTTTAACTTAAATAACATCGTCCCCTTTTCTAAGTGTGGACACCTCAAGACACAGTACAATTTTGTTGTCTCATGCATACTTTCATGAACACATTAAGAACTTTCAATAAATCACAAATCGTATATATCGAAGAAAAAATATTCTATTATTCCAAATTTGTGGTTGTTACATGAAAAGATCCATGTGAAGGAGTTGAAGTGTAATGTAACATCTCATTTCCGTTTATGAATTTTTTATAAAATTTTGAATATTTTAAAAACCCATTAAAATATCCATAATTGAAATAATTGATTTTATGGCATAAAGACTATGTTAATGGCATAATTGATTTTTATTCATCAGAATACTTAGAATCCATAACATAGTCTTTATGCCATTAAAATAACTTTTATTCATTAGAGCCATAACCCCTGAGGTCGTTTTGCGTATGGTAACACAAACTTACATCACATCACACTTCTCCAATGTTCACCTTAATAGGCTCACAATCCATACCTGCATCACAAGAGGAATAATGAGCCTATTACTCAGTAAGGAATATAAAATGAAATGTAACTATAACCCCTATAACAACACTATATGCATCCGTAAGCTGGGTGAGAGAAACCTCTTCAGTTTCCAAACCCACCACTTGGATTCATTTTTACGTGAGAGCAACCTCTTCAGTTTCCGCACTCACTAAAAACGAGCCAACTTACATTTACATTCATTTACTCTTAGGTGAGAGCAACCTCTTCAGTTTTTGAACTCATCCCCCGTTGAGTAAGAGCAACCTCTTCAGTTTTCGAACTTACTCAAATGAGCCATTTTCTACGTGTGAGCAACCTCTTCAGTTTTCGAACCCACGTAGGAAACACCATTTATTATCCTCATTATTAGCCCATGCAATGCATTACGTGCAATCCTACCAACATGTCTACATGAATGTCACACACAACAGTTCATATATTGCAAACAATATTACAAATAACTAACAAACAATAACTATGCTTCAACTATAACATTAATACTAAACACGTTTATGTTAACATATTACATTATAATATCATACATCTATTTCTCTATCCTTGACGCATTATTTCTAACTTAGTCTTTAACAGTATGAGTACTATCTATGGTAACAACCACTTGAACAAGAATTGAGGACTTATACTAATTAACTATTTTTATCATGTAGTTAATCTAAATTTTCTATAATCATATAACGCATCTAAATGCCTAATTTACAATTTAGCATACCTATAAATTCTATTTATTTACTAAGGGAATAACAATTTAAAATAAATATTTCTTTACAATTTATTACCAAAGCTAGCATAAGAGCACAACGACTTAGACCACGAATTAACAAGAAAGTAAAACATAAGGGTATATTACCTTCCAATAATTTTACATTTTCCTATAGTTTTTCTTCTATCTTTTAATCACTAATTTTAAACAATGTAGGGTAGGAGATATCTCGGGACACTAATCTATCATGGGTAATCAGGAATAACAGAAATATAACATTACAGATACTATCATCAGGAAAACTAAATTCCTCCTTGCTACTGACTATCAACATATTTAAATCACTTTCATCACAACCAATAGTAGATTAACAACAAAAAATAATATAAACAGAGAACCATCATCAAAGGCATTAAAATAACAGAGAACCCATCGTTGATAACATGTAGAAAACACTAAGCAATCACCTTATTATTGAAACAACATTCATCAGAGAACATATTAAGAGTAACATAGCAGAACTACTCAAAAAATATCCTGCTCATGCGATGTAGGTGCTTACGGACAAACCACATGCAATATTCCTCACCTCGCGTAGCTTCCCTTTTCCTTCAGTAGCGATCTCCTTCTCGTCGACAGAACACTCAGAACAGACAATTTCCTTCTCCCCAGTTTTTCCAGAAGGAAAAACTCATAACTCTTATGTCCTATTTATACATCACTCCTAATGACTTCTCCCCAGTTTTTCCAGAAGAAAAAACTCCTAACTCTTATGTCCTATTTATACATCACTCCTAATGACTCTTTAGTCATACCATGAAGATGAAAATTTGAGAGGGAAGGAGTTTGGATATCACCTAAAGTGCTAAGAGACGAAGCTAATCCAGTTTTGGCGTTTGAATAACTCTTCCAGAAGATGTTTCTAAATGGCAGTCGATTGATTTAACTCATGAATGATCAACCACCATTCGTTGAATGACCACCAACATTTAGCTTCCATATCGACAGTCAATTGCACCGGCTGATCGACGCTGAGCTAGTCGACCGCCGCGATCATCCGCCAGCTTCTTCCTCTATTTCGTCTGATTTTTATCTTTAATTCCTCAATTACTTTAAAACCTTATTTCTCTTAACAATAAATAATCACATACCCATAATTCCACACTTTATTCTTCATAATAGAAACACAAATGTCTTACATTTTCACTTAATTCAATAATTGCACGAAACAAAATACCCTGGACATTACATGTAATGACCCGATTTTTCTTTCTTAAAATGTGTCATTTTTAAAAGAACTTTATATTTGAAAATTGCATAAATTTAAAAACTTTTGCATAGCGGAAGACTTTTATGAACAAAACAAAACAATTTAAATACTTTACAAAACTCTTTACAAACGATTCCCTTTAAGCCATTAACCTAGCCAGCCACAAGACCCATGCGTGCAAATCCTTCATCAACTGATCCTTACTCGATCTAGCATGTACCTACATTTCAAGACTTAAACTATGAGCCTAAGGCTCAATAAGCGATATAAAATAAAATATGCACATGCTATGTAGCTTTTAAAATCTATATGCAGTTTTTCTGTTTTGATTTTGCTTTACTGATGTCTTGACTTGACTTTACTGTTCTGTCTTTGGTATTCAATTCAAACCTCAATCATTGGGGGACCAATCCACCCAAAGCCTCTAGCCATGGAGACCACATCCACCAAACCTCTATTCATTAGTTTGAGTTCAATAACAAAGTCTTAACTGTCTAACATTCCGTGGCACATAGCTAAGGCGACCATCCCGTGGCACACACCTAAGGTAGCCATCCCATTTATTCCATTCAATTAATTTTCTTTCGTTTAATTCATTTTCCAAAACCATGCATGACAATCATTTTCGTATCGTTTCGTGAAAACCATGATGTATGAATGCTCATGAATATATAGTGTTCTATATCCTAAAAGCATGATCAATATCAAACTACTTAACTTAAGGAACTTAAAATCTAATAAACATATCATTAAAAGAACTTAATTCTAATAAACACAACATCAAATAGCAATACATCCTCAGGACATGATCACAACCTATTACATCTAATAAATACAGGCAACATACAAATTCCAATTGTTATGATGTAGGCCTTTCAACAAAACACAAACAATATAACTTACCTGGCGTCTTTACGGAGTTTTAACACTTTATCATTCTTCTTAAATACCTTCAAATTCATTAAATAAAAACTAATAATAATCATGGATTATTAACTTCATTTCTACAGTTCATTATCCTTAACAATTTCAATACCATCATTTCCAATAAAATCCATAACCCAATTCCAACTAATCGCTTAATGGTTCCAAAATCCAAGACTAAATAACAACCGCCCAGCAAGGCATCCCTAACTAACCAAACACCAAATCACTATCCTCAACAATATACATATATCCAAATGTGAACACTTTAGTACATTTAGTAAGCCGTAACTCAAAATCAAACTATAGATGCATAACCCATTTAATAGAACACAGTATGAATCGCTATGTCATCATCAAACGAGGAGTCATGTTTGTCTGTAATCACAGATTCCACATACTCATTCAACATATAAATCCAAGATTTCAAAAGTGGTTTATGGCAATTAAAAGTGGGAAGATAAATTACTAACAAAGTTGTACCTCCCTTAGATTGGATGGACCAAAATCCATGCTTGAAACCAGTCAATGAAACATCTTTAAACTTGAAGTTCCTTTCCTCAATCACAACATTAAAACCCTCTTTCCAAAACTCAAAGATAGCACCAAGTAAGTGATATTGATTGTGTAATACCCCGACCTTTATACCAGAATTTAAAAATGATAAATTGAAAAGTAATTGGGGACATTCAAATTAGTCAAATAATTATCGGGATATTACTAAGGACGTAATTGTTATATATGGACTGAACCGGTTTTGGTTCGGCCCAGTCTGAAATAATTAGGTGACTCGGTTTGAAGAAAATAAATAAAGTGAGATTAAAATATAGGAGAGTAATTAATTAGAGATTTATTAATTAAATTAAAGAAAATTTATTTAATTAAAAAGAAAAAAATGAATTAATGAAAATGGGAGGGCAATAAACTGGTTCTTCCTGAACTGGTTTAACTTAAAATAACATTGGCCTTCGGCCATTTGAGAGAAGAAACAGAAAGATGAGAGGGAGAGAGTGAGATCGGGCCGATGAGAGGGAGAGACGAAGAGCGATGGAGAGATCCGGAGAAGGGAGGCGACGACAGTGGAGGCGACGGGTTCGCCTAGTGTTCTTGGCGGCGGGCTGCTGCTGACGGCACGACGACGACGAACCGCGGGATGGCTAGGGCACGGGTTGGAGCTCCCGCGTTGTTGCGAATCACCGGTCCGTGTTACCCAGGGGCTGTGTTCCTCCTCGTGGTTGTCCAAGGTAAGTGTTTCAATTGATGATTGTCGAGTAAGTCGACTCTATGTTGGGCGATTCAGTGAACGCATTGGTGACGGCAGTGAGGGCAGGGGCCAACGTGATGGTAGGGGAGGGTGAACGGGACCAGAGCTGGTTTTCCTCCAGCTGCTCCTCTGGCCATCTCCACGTGATTCTTCAGAAGATGCTAGGGCTTTCCACGCGGCAGTCTTGGGTTGGACCTCCCTACCTTGAAGTGTGCAGTTATCCTCCCGTCAGTGGAAGTCTTCTCCTCTGCCTATATAGGAATGGCAGGGAGAAGGAAATTGGACAGTGTGTGGCCGAGTGCTCTGGAGATTGAGTCGAGGAAATGGATGGAAGCTGTGAAGACAGTGAAGGAGCAAGAGGCGTCCTCTTGGGAGAACTCTGACCGTGAGATTCTGGAGAAGGGAGAAGAAAGTTGTGGGAATTCTCTAGAGCTGGAATGATGGCTGAGAGCTTCATTGATTGGTGTTGAGGTTTCTTCTCTATTATTAAGTTTGTGAATTTTGGTGTGAATGTTAGTCTGACATTAATATTAATTATTGTCTTGCTAAGGATCTCTAAATGAATTATTGGCTGGAATATGCTAGGTTTCAGAGTCTTGATTCTGTGAAATGGAATTTGTTATTCTCTTGTTGATTCTGTGAAGGATTTATGTGCTGATATTTGGGTAGATATTTTATGAAGGATTGAACTGTGATTTTAGTACTCTTTGGTTATTTTCTCGGGCATGAATATGTTGGTTATTTTGCTGTATTGCCCTCTGTTAGTTGTCAATCAATTATTGCCTATGAAATAATGATGTAGTTTGTGGGTTGCACTTTATTGTCGGGAATAATAATTGGTTGGGCTTGGTTCCTTATGTTGGTGATGGTTGAATAATGGAAATAATCTGTGGAGTGTGTTGGATGGTTGGGTTGTGTTGTCTGCTGCGTTTGATAAACATCGAAATGAGGAAAAATGTGAAGAGTGAGGATTTTGTAGTATTGTTGAGCATGAATGGATGGAAACCTTTCATTGAAATTCTATTAAGAGGATTGGTCGTGCCAAATTCTTTGCGAGGAATGAACTATGGAAGTGACATTAATAGTTTGTATTTAATGAGTGTTTATTTAATGGTTTTGAATGTACCAAGACGATTGACATATTCGCATTGAAAACTCTAGGTAAGTTGATACTTACTGTGCTAGTCTTCGGACCCTACATCGCAAGAATTATGATTGTATGCTGTGTGTTTACTAAATTTAGGTTCTTTTAATGATATGTTTATTAGACATTTTTATCATCATATAGGACTGTATGTATTCACGAGCATATTGTATGACATACTTAATATATGTAAATAGGCATGTGGGGGTTCGGGAGAATTGGGAATGGTTCTCGTGGTGACACCCCTATTGGAGTGCCTACTCCCAATTAGGGGGCGGTGAGGTACGGTTAAGCCAGAGAATCGTAAGATGCTCAATTCTCTTGTTCTGAAATCCCTAATCCCTTCAACAAAAGTGTATGGGTATGGCTCGTGGTGACACCCCTATTGGTGTGTTTCCTCGTCGGAAATACAGTTAAGCCATAGAGCAATTGACTTATCCATTGCCCCAGTTAACAGATGAGATATAGTTCTCCTCTGTAATGGATCGCATGATCATGCATAACATCTGCATTGTGTTTCATTCTATCACTTACTGAGCATTAGGCTCATTAGTTAGGTATTGTTGATGTAGGTACGTACGAGAAACAAGAGAACAGGTCAAAGACATTTGATCAAGGATTTGCACGGGTGGATCTTGTGGTTAGCTAGGCTAAAGAATTTAAAAAGGGAATTTATTTGTAAAAAGGGGTTTGTAAATTATTTAATGTTCTTTAATGCTTTGTTTTAATTCCGCTGCGTTTTATAAAAAAGATTTTATTACTTCTACTGCAATTTATAAAAAGGTTTTAAGTAAATAGTTTTAACGATCAGGTTTTATAAAGAATGAATACTCTGATGTTTCTATGAAAAGAAAAGTTTTAAATTACACGGGATTTTAAAGTAAATAAAAATCGGGTTGTTACAGATTGTGTTTTGCTGAAAGACATACATCGCAAGAGTTAGGATTTGTATGCTGACTGTGTTTACTAGATTATTAGGTTACGATCATGTTATAACTCGAGGATGTATTGCTGCTTGATGATGTGTTTATTAGATTAAGTTCTTTTAATGATGTCTTATAGATTTAAGTTAAGGACTAGATATGGATCATGCTTTGAGGATTATAAGAGTTATATTGATCATGCTTTGAGGATATAGTATTGTATGATATTGAGCATATTTCGAGGATTATACTGAGGATATAGAACTATATGCATTCATGAGTATTCACACATCATGGTTTTTAAAAGAGATTATGAAAATGATTTTTATGCATAGTTTTGGAAAATGGTATAATAGATGCTTATACATACTAAGTGTACAGTGTTCTCGAAGGCTGATCACTCGAAGCGGACAACCTCCATTTGGGCTATATGACTATCCATTTCATCATTAAAAGCAAACAGGAAATCAAACTAAACATAATAAACGGAATAAACGTAAATAGATTAGTTTCCAGTGGTCTCCAATCGGGAGCCTGGCACTGGGAACGAAGCCGTGAGGTTGGTCTGCAAGCGGGAGCCCGACAACAAATATGGATGTTGTAAACAGAAAAGATACTGAAACAAAATTGTAAACTTAAACGTAAATAGACTCATTTCCAGTGGTCCACAAGCGGGAGCCCAACACTGGGAATGAAGCTATGAGGTTGGTCCGCAAGCGGGAGCCCAAAAACTGAAATGGATAATGTAAACAGAAAAGATACTGAAACAGAAAACGAAAATCGAAAATGAAAATAGAAAATTGAATACGGATTTTTAAAAGTAGCATAGCATATGCATTTCATATTTATTTTATATCACTTACTAAGCATTAGGCTCATAGTTTAAGTCTTATAATATAGGTACATGCGAAACAGGTTAAGGAGCAGTTGATGAAGGATTTGTACATGTGGATCTTGTGGCTGACTAGGCTAAAGATAAAGTCAAATGTAAAAGGTTTTGTAAAGTTATTAATAAATGTATAAAGTGATTTCTATTTTAAGTTAAGCAAAGTTTTCTAAATTGTAAATGCTTTCAAGAAAAGGATTTTATTCATTGTCTTTAAATGGTTTTATGAATGAAAAATCTTATGCTACGCAACTATTTGAAATGATATAAAGAAAAGAAAAGTTTTAATTTTAAGAGATTTCTAAAATACCACGTTTTAAGAAAGGAAAACGGGGTTGTTACAAATCTGCTCAATATACTGAAACTGTCGTTCGATTATAGCAGTTAGTCGGTCAATTGCTTCATTCGGTTTATCGCGATTACTGACATTTTCTTGGCCCATAGCATTTTCTTGGTCGTCAACAGCTTCGTTCCTCATATTATCCTCAGGTACATTCCTTCTTGTTCCCCTCACCATCCTAGTGTCCTATACAATTTCATATTATGAATTAATAAATTAAACAAAACAATTTAATCAATAAAATTTAACTTACAGTCGAAGAAGTATTCCACGACAAGCCATGCATTACTGGTAGATGTCCTAAACTTATGCTCTAATACCAAAATTCTAACATGTCTTTTTCGTTTTTGGTGTTTTCATTAGTCGTATAAAAATTTTTCTTTTTTTTTAAATTTACTTAAAACATATAAAGGGAAAAGCGGAGTAAACAAAAGCAGAAGTCAGTAACAATTTCAGAACATAAGTTTACCACATTACAGACATTCATAGTTTAACTAAACATTTACCACCTTTAAAACCACTTAAATCACCACTTTAAAGACTGTTTAATGTAAATACCATTAACTATTTAAAATAACCACATTTTCCTTTTATTGAGCCATAACCCTCAGGTCAATCTCACGTCGGGTAATGCAAGCGCTTATCGAGTAATGCTTCTTCCACATATACTTCGCTGGGTTCATAATTATCACCTACACCACAAGATAAACTGTGAGTCTAACGCTCAGTAAGAGCTAAATGAAATGAGTATTGTATGCTTATTCTGACTCCATGCTCATGTCTTTCATGTCAGATAAGAACCTATCTTTTCTACTCTTTAATCATAGTCCTGCTATAGTTCAAAAAATTGGAGATTTTTCTCATGGAAGAGAAAAGATACATCCTATAGATCTAACTTGGGTGGAACCATCACTTAATCCTGACAGGGGGATGAGATACCTCATCTCGTAGCTCTCTCAAGGATCACTGTCACTAATCTCCCCAAATCCCCAATGTCTATTTATATTTATTTAACACATTGCATTCTTGCGCAATGCATGTATAGTAGCCTTATGATAGCTTTTCTACTCATGATGCATGTATTGAATGCACAAACATTAGCATCAATAAGTAAACAAAAATAGTAACACAAAACAGAGAATCATATCCTTCCATTTTAATGTTACCTTAATTTCCCAATTTATCACAATAGTAACAAAGAGTGCATGTTCTTTTCAAATTGTAATAATAGTGGGAAACATATTACAATACCCAAGAAATTCAGCTGTGTAAAACCTGCATTAAGTAAAATGCTATGTTTGGTCATAATGAAATAGTCTCTCCTTGGAGTTGATATCATTGTGAATGATAATGCTTTTAATACTTTGAAGTGTATTGGATTTATGGAGTTTTGATTTTTATAATTATATTAGAACAAAATAAAGGATTATTGTGGGATGCGTTTGAATGTCCATTTAATCAATGATCGACCGGTTCTAATGAATAATTGAATCAGATGATTTCGCGATTGATCACGTGCTCGATCTTGGCTGCAAAAAATGGTAATCTATAGGTGTGGCGGTAGATCATCAACAAGACGATGATCGATCAAAAAATTGGAAAACTGGATTAGTGGCTCATTAGTGGGTGTCGGCGGTCGATCATGAACGTGGAATCTATCGTCTAGAATGCTGACCGTCAGTCTAGAAATGCGCAACCAATGCTTGGATGTTTCAGGAGTCGTTGGAAATCAAAGAGTCGTGCCTCCTTGATGTCTTATGTGAGATTCAAAGTGTATTTAGAGGGTCTTATTCCTTGAAAATGAACTGTGTAATGAATCTGATTTCTTTGATAAACCAATATGCTAATAGTATAATCATGAAGGAATGAGTTTTGTGCGCCTCTCCTAAGGTTTATATGTTTCTGTACTGATAGAACTTAAGAGTGAAAGTTTTCTCTATTAGGTAGAATGCTCCCTGGAATGCTCTCTGTATGTTTTAAGGTAATTAGAATATATTGATATATGTTGGTTAACCTTGGTTGATACTCTGATGAGAAACTGTGATACCTTATAGGAATTGTTTTTTATGAACACTAATATGTAATTATAAGAAATATAGTAGGTGTTGTTGTTCCATTATTAAATTGTTAGCTATAACCTGCGATTGATAAATTGCATTTCTCTTATTGTGAACAACTATTAATGGGAATTGATAGAAATAGTTGAATATAGAGAGTGATAGAAAAGGTGCATTGGTTATTTGTGAAACAGGTTAATTTCATGCTTTGATGATATGTTAGTGACATCCATGGTATTAAATCATAGTCGATTCATGCTTTGATTATATGTTAGACAACATCAATAGTATTAAATAATAGTCAATTCATGATTCATGACTCATTGTTTGATTGTATTGTTTTTCTTGTGATATATGAACTATTGTGTGACATTCATTCATATCATGCATCATATAGGCATGTCAGTTAGGGTTGATTATCATGCATTGCACGAGATAATAATAGATTTAATATATTTAAATAGACATTTGTGGGTTAGGGAGTATAGTGACAGATATGCTTTAGAGAACTTGCCTCCTCCCACATAGGGATGGCTCAGGAGTTGATGCTCAAGTTGTATCCCGAAGGATTTATCTATCTCTCTATGGGAAATATCTCCAATGTTCTAGTTGAAAGTGAAACGTTAATTAAAGAGAAGGGATATGTTCTCTTATATCAGACATGTGCATGTAGAGTTGTCAGAGGCATTTGCATTTGCATTTCATTTATATCTCTTACTGAGCAATAGGCTCATCATCTCTTCTGTGATGTAGTTATTCAATGCGATCCTCGTGAAGTGAACAAGGAAGAAGTATGATGCGATGCAAACTTGTGTTACCAGGCGCGAAACGACCTTGAGGGTTATGGCTCATGAAAGAATAAAAATGTTTAATTTCGTTCAAGGACTTTATATTTTTTTTTAAATGTTTTAAACTGTTTGGTTGACTATGTTGTTTTTAAGAATAGTTTAACGTTTTAATTATATGTTTTAATTATTTTGCATATATTTACTTTGATAATATCCTTTAAGTGTTTTCGAACGAGTTCTAAATGAGAAAAATCTTATTGAAATGTGAAATGGAAATGAGATGTTACAATTATGGTATCAGAGCATAACCAGGTCTAACGCAGTTCTGTAGACTGCTCGTAACACAAGATTTGTCGCGACATACTTTTTTGACTGTAAGTGCTTCGTTACATTGCTTTGTTAGTTAAATTGCATTGGTAGTTTAAATTGTTGTATTAGTATAAATTGTTTTGCTCGTTTAAATTGCTTGTTAGTTTAATTGCTTTGTTTTAATACTTAATGTAACGACTCGGATTTTATTTACTTTAAAAATCGTGTAAATTTAAAATTTTCTTCTTATAAAAACATCAGAGTATTTATCTTTTATAAAACTCGGTCATTAAAACCATTTACTTAAAACATTTATCAATTGCAGCAAAAATAATAAAATTATTTTCTGAAAATGCAATGGAATAAAAACAAATATTAAAGAATATTAAATAATTTACAATACCCTTTTTACAAATAATTTTCATTTAACTCTTTAACCCAGCAAGCCACAAGATCCACTCGTGCAAATCCTTCATCGACTGCTTCTTAGTCTGTTCACCTGTACGTGTACCTACATCGCAAGACTTAACTAATGAGCCTAATGTTCAATAAGTGATATAAAATAAAATGTATGATGCACATGTCATGCAACTTTTAAATCTCTTTTCGTTTTTTGTTTCTGTTTCTCTTCTTTCTTTCTTTTATTTTCTTTTACCGTTTTCTTGATCTTAACTTTGCTTTATCTTGACTTTACTTTACTGTTCCTTTCTTTACTTGATTGTTACTGTATTTTATCTTGAAAAGCGTTGGAGATGTCTAAACTTGACGAGGCGAACCTCACATCCCCAGATGACCCCATTTATCTTTATCTTTACTTTATTTTGAATGGTGTTGGAAATGTGTAAACTTGACGAGGAGGAGTAGCCAACTCAACCTCACATTTCCAAACGACCCCGTTGTATGTTTATTGTTGTCTTAATCTTGAAAGGCGTTGGAAATGTCTAAACTTGATGAGGAATAGTAGTCAACTCAACCTCACATTTCCAGACGACCCCATTTATGTTTGTTGCGTGTCTTGATCTTGAAAGGCATTGGAGATGTCTAAACTTGACAAGGAGGAGCGACTAACTCAACCTCACATCCCCAGATAACCCCGTTTATGTTTATCTTTATCTTGAAAGTGTTAGAGATGTCTAAACTTGACGAGGAGGGGCGGCTAACCCAACCTTACATCTCGTCACACCCATTTACATTTTTTTCTTTAAGTTTCACAAGCGTCTCGTTTCTTCTTTGTTTCCTTCTTGTCATTTTGTAATCGTTTTGTTTCTTCTTTGTTTCCTTCTTGTCATTTTGTAATCGTTTTGTTTCTTCTTTGTTTCCTTTTCAAAAGTATGTATGGAAACCATTTTCGTATCTTTTGAAAACTATGATGCATGATGCTCGTGAATGCATACATTCTCTACTAGTGGAATTTAATAGCGCAACCAACATACAATTCATAAAACATGCTTATAAAAATTGTAAACAATGAAACGTACTATTTAAAACTGTAAACATCGAAACATGCTATTTAAAACTGTAAACACCGAAATATGCATCTCCTATTCTTGCGATATAGGTCCCTAAGGACCAAAGCACATGCGTATCACTTACCTGGCGTCCGTGGCGTAGTTCAAAAATTAACGTTGCTCTTCTTCTCTTTTATACCTTCAAAATAAATATTATTTATTCATTAATATTTTATCAATAATAAATCTTAACTTTGATGTCATTATTCCTTATTTATTATTTAATAATTTAATTATCACTTAATGAATTTCTATTAATTTATCTGCATTAGTTTCATTGTCGATAAACAAATATCCTTAATTTATACTTTTTCCTTTAAATCACAATTGTCCAATTTAATTGATACTTATTCATTAATAACATAATTTCTAACGCTTATCAAATCTCATTAGTCAACCTAATTACTTAGCAACCACGCGGTAATAATTCTAATATATTAACATGTGTGACGAGATAACGACAGCCAACAATAGTTGCTCATTCCATCAATGTGACCTGATAATAAAGAGAATTTACTTTATAAAACTAAATAATATTTTATCTCAAAACCTTATTTTCCAGAGAACCATTTAATTCATTTTATCCAAACGATAACCAACATAGCACATTTATTTATCCTAATATTCATGAACACTAACCTCTTCAATATTAATGAATATTAACTTTGATGATATCCAATCATCAAACGAATCTTAACATTATATACATTAAAGAAGTTCTGATTTTTCAATATCAACTTACATTAAACCTGATTATTCATCTACTATGTAAGGCTAACAGCAACCCCAAGTAATTTAACTTTTGAAACTCAGCAATCACATAATTAACTTTCAATCAAGAATAACTAAGCCTTGCATGGACAACAATCATGGCATAAACAGATTTCTACATCCAAACCTAGAAACTGGAAACAATTAACACTTTTTTGTAACTTCAGAGTTGGACAGTAACCATCTAAAACAAACAACAGACACTAGTCTAATATCAATCACAGTGGTATATATTCGACAACCACAACGACTCTGCAGCAAGACAAATTCAACATATTTATGCCTTTGGAATTAACCAACACTAACCAAAGACAGAATATGTCTTAACCAAACAACAAAGCTAGTCAACAACAGGTCACAATCGGATCCCTACAACAGAGCAGATTTCTTTCAACATAGACAAAATCAAATAATGAAGTATTCCACTACCTGCAGACCCGAGAGTGTTGCTGCTAACCTCATTCTCCATCTTCTCCTTTCATCCTCCCAGACACTTGGCCATTTCACTGTCCAATCCCCTTCTCTTCGCTGCCAGCTTCCTGCCATCTCCAGTACTTGTTCACGGTTCATAGAACAACACATACACATGATAGAATTTCACCTTCCTCATCCATCAGTCATCCATCGATTTTAAAGGCAGCAGAGGAGACCAGTGACGCCAAGCTGATGGGAAGATCACCCACACCAAGGAGAGTGGTCCATTGCTAAAACTCCATGTGGAAAGTTGCTATCATTTTGGGAGGAGGAAAAGCTGGTCCAATTCAGAAATCACAGACCCGGATTGATGCCCTGCCAAGCCTTCACCGATCAAGCCAAATCGCCGTTGCCAATTCGTCATGTCGAACAACAATTGCCAAGGGGAGAATGAAATCGTCCAAACTTACCTCCACCAGCGATTCGCCGCTCAAATTCTGACATTGAAGGCCGAGGCATCCGAGCCCTAGCTCTGCGTTCGCTGCTCGTTGCGTCGCCCGCAGCCTTCCCGGCACCGCCATGCGTCGGGCAACGCGCACCCAAGCTCTCGTCACCGCGAACGTCCGTCGTCGTCTCCCCTCCTGATCGCTCTCTCACCGCCACCTCTCTCCATCTCTCTCTCGTTTTCCCCTCCCCCTGTTTCTCTTCTCTAATTTCTTCTTCAATTTCAAATAAAACCATTAAAATTTCTCTAGCCACTAAACCAAGGAACCAAGCCAACTGGTTCACTAATCTTCTTCTCTCTTTTTTAATTTTCTTTTATTTTAAATTCCTCTTTTCTCAATTAAATTCTTCGTTTGATTATTTTCATCCAAATTTTCTTTTCACCAAATATTGCATGATGATAATTATTGATCCAATTAAAATTCTTCAATTCGGCTTCCAAAATGCTTCCAAAAGGATTATCCAATAATTGATATAATTATTTCCCAACAATTATTTTTCTAAACTTATTTTTCATGATAATATATTCCATAATAAAATTTCACCAAATAATCCAATTATACCCCAATCAATTTTCTTATCAAATAAACCTCTAATTATCATTAATTAATTATGTGACAAAAATCGGGGTATTACACTTAATAACATAAAAATTTCTGTAAAATAATTAGCTTAGTAATCATAATATAAATTTTGTAAAAAATAAGTCTAATGCTTCCTAATATACATCTATGTAGGATAACTAGTTAATGTTTTGAAACAACTACTGCCAAACAATAAAATTTTTTTTGTAGAATAATAGAATGGTGAGGGGAACCAAAGGAAACGTTCAAGCTAATATAGCTAGGGACGAAGAAACTGTTGGTCACATAAATGTTATTGGTCAAGAACCTATTGTCCCACAAGATGGTAGAAATGACGTTCTGCGTCGCTTAACGACTATTGTAGACCGTTTGGAACAAATTATGGAGAGGGAGAATGGGAAGGGAAATCAACGCCAAGTGGGGGTTCTCGAGGAAGCTGGTTGGGAGAAGTTTAGGAAACCTAAGCCTCCAAGCTTCAATGGAAATATTGTTGAAGCCATGGAAGCTGAAGCATGGATTTGGTCTCTAGAGGACATGTTCAAGTACGCAAGGATTAAAGTGGCCGAGAAAGTTTCATGTGTTGCGTTCCTGCTGATTCAGGACGCGAGGTTTTGGTGGGATACTATTAAGGTAGCACAGGATGGTCGAGCTTTGACGTTGAACCAATTCAAGGAAATCTTCTATGAGAAGTATTTCAATAAGACATTTGTGCAGTTGTACCAAACTGGAACTGTAAGGAGATTCGAGGTGCTATCATGATTTGCGTCACACCTAGTGGCGAACAACGAGCACAAGGTCCATCAGTTCATTCAGGGACTAAAAGTTGAGATTTTCAGAGGGGTTAATATTTTTGGTGCTTAGGATGTCCCATATTCAAGGATTGTCTCTAAGACATTAGAATTTGAAGATGTCAAAATAATGGTGACTAAACAGCAAGAAGTGAATCAGAGGTTCTAGAAGAATGCACTGAACCAGCATCAGAAGGCTAGGCCAATGGTAAACAAAGACACAAAGATGCCTTCAGAGTATGAAGTACAACAAATGAAGGACAAACACCGTATGAATGAGGCAGATACTACACCATCCAATGTAAGGACATATCAGTCAAATCAATGCTCAAAGTACAAGAAGAATCACTTTAGAAAATGTAGAGTGTGTACTAGATAATGTTTCAAGTGCGGGGAGCCTAGACATATTGCCAAATTTTGCCCAGCTGGAATAGGAGGATCTAGAGGGGTGGCACCAAAGGTGTTTTCTCTGTGTGGTAATGAAGCTCAATATGATGATGAGGTGGGGGAGGATCAGCCTGCTATGGTGTCAGGTACACCTTATTATTGAAGTAGCTGCATAAAGTTGTTTGGAATGTATGAGTAGCTCGTAATGTTATTGCATTTCGGTTATGTTAGGTACAATTTATGTTAGTGATATAGTTGCATATGTTTTATTCAATTATGGAGCTACTCATTCCTTCATTGCTAAGGAATTTAGTACAAAAATAAATTGTTTCCTCGAACTCGAAAAGAGTGAATATAGAGTTCTCTTACCCTCTGGTGAATGCTTGATTTCCAATGGAATCCTAAAGGCGTATGCCATAAAAATAAACAATCATATTTTCCATGCTGACCTGATTATTATGGACATGAAGGGGTATGATATTATCGTAGACATTAATTGGTTATTCCAGCATCAGGCAATGATAAATTGTAGAAAGAGGAAAATATATTTTCTCTCCCCTGATGGTGAACAACGCATTTTGTGGGGTCAAGGAAAAGGTAGATTGGCTGTAATCTCTGCACTCAAGGCAGATCAATTAATGAGGAATGGAGGTGAAGGGTTTCTTGTTAGTGTGATCGACACGACAGTGGTATCAAAGATGAAACTCGAGGAAATTCTCATCATTCAAGACTTTCTGGAAGTTTTTCTGGACGATCTTCCAGGATTGCCTCCGAATAGAGAAATCGAGTTTATGATCAATTTGCATCCTAGAATGGAACCTATATCTAATAACCCGTACAGAATGGCACCGGTATAATTGAGGGAATTGAAAGTCCAACTCGAAGAGGTAGTTAACAATGGATTTATTTGTCCCAGCTTTTCACCCTAGGGAGCGCCAATTCTATTTGTCAAGAATAAAGTTGGATCAATGAGTATGTCTATCGATTAACGCGAGCTAAATAAAGTGACAATTACGAACTAATATCCTCTACCTAGTATAGATGATTTGCTCGATCAGTTACAAGGAGCATATTTCTTTTCAAAGATCAACCTCCGATCTGGGTATTATAAGTTGAAATTTAAACCTAATGATATTTCCAAGATAGTATTCGAAACACGGTATAGGCTCTACGAGTTCCTGGTAATGTCATTTGGGTTAACCAATGCTCTAGTGGCATTTATAGACTTGATGAAGTGGATCTTTAGGGAGTATTTAGATAAATTAATCATTGTTTTCATTGATGATATTCTAATCTATTCGCGGTCAGAAGAGGAACACCAGGAACATTTGAGAATTTCTTTGTCTGTACTAGCAAAGCATAAATTGTATACAAAGTTCTCCAAATGTGAATTCTAGCTGAACAAATTAAGTTTTCTAGGCCATGTAATTTCCAAGGAAGGTATTGAAGTGAACCAAGCAAAGATCCAAGCGGGGGTTGATTGGTCACAGCCAAAGAATGTGGAAGAAGTAAGAAGTTTTCTTAGATTTGCAGGCTATTACTGGCGATTTATAAGTGGGTTTTCCAAAATTGCACTGCAACTAACAATTTTAGTGGACAAATGACTGCGAAGAGAGTTTTCAAGAACTAAAATGTTGTTTGACTTCAGCTCCTGTCTTAACCCTGCCTATAGAAGAAGACAATTATTGTATCTACTATGATGCCCCCACGAGCGGAATAGGTGGAGTACTTACACAAAATGGGAAGGTAATCACTTATGCTTCAAGGCAACTGAAAACATATGAGGAAAATTATCCCACCCATGATATGGATCTTGCAGCAATAGTGTTTGTACTTAAAATATGGATACACTATATGTATGGACATCGATGTGAAATCTTTATAGATCACAAGAGTTTAAAGTACATTTTCACTCAAAAGGATTTGAACATGAGGCAGCAGCGGTCATTATAGTTTGTGAAGGACTATGACTGTAAAATGAAATATCACCCTAGAAAGGCAAACGTAGTAGCAGATGCTCTGAGTAGAAAAGTGGTGGTTATGAGTATGCTATGCGAAGAAATGCCTGTATTACTTCATAAGGATATTCAAGAATTGGATGTACAGATGGTTCCTACGCAATTAACTGCTCTTTTATCAACACTGACATTAAAGCCTATGATATTGGAGAGAATTAAAGAGACTCAACTGGAAGATAAGAGGTGGGAAGCTTTTAAACTAAAACCAACTCTTGAGAAATACCAGTTGTAATACCCCGAAAATATTTTCCCCGTTTTATGGATGTATTAAATTTGGATAAGTAATATATATGAATATTTTGTCATATTGTGTAATGATACTCGTTAAATTATGTTTGGGAAGCGTGGGGTTAATACTGGAAAATTAATCTAAGTGTGAAAGTGAAGGAAAATGTGTACGGTGGGTTTTTGGAAGAAGTTTGGACGGCGCGGACGAGGGAACGATGAATCTGTACAATTTTGGGGACATTTCAGACGCGTCTATCTCGTCCAAAATCCGGAGCGGACGACGCGGACGTGGAAGTAATGAATATGTACAATTTTTTGGGGACATTTCAGATGCGTCTATCTCTTCGAAATAGGGCGTGGACGACGCGGACGAGGAGGAAACGAGGAGGACATGAATCTGTACCAATTTTGGTGAGTTTTTGGACGCGTCTTTCTCGTTCGAAATAGATTTTAGACGACTTATCTTGTTTGAAAAGTTGAAAATATTCGAGAAATCCATTTAAATTTCCTTCTCTCTCTTCCGATTTCGTGTCTGCAACAACGAAATCTCCCTCCTCCAGACCCCTACAGCAACGTCCAGTCTAACCTGGAGATGTGGAAGCTTTTCCACGTGGCCCTTGGTGAGTGGACCTCCTCTCCTTGATTTGGGTAATTCCATCTCCCCTTTCTGCAGCTGATCCCTACAACTGCTCAGCTCTCTCTCTCTCTCTCTCTCTCTCTCTCTCTCTCTCTCTCTCTCTCCTGTTTATAAGAGGTAAGAATTCTCCTCTATATTCCATTCTACAAACGTAAGTGAGATGTTGATGTGAACCTAGGCTTTTAATGAACCATAGACCCAACAACAAACGCGAAATGACAAAACGGATCGTCGATCAAATCAAGAAAGTGTAGAAAAGGAACTTGACCCCAGCCAAACCTATCGACTAGAACCAGAGTTATCAGAAGAGGAGCTTGACCCTAACCAAACCAGTTGATTGAACCAAAGCTATCAAAGGTTTGATCTTTCAAGATTGAAGGTTGAAGAGACCAAGTTCTTCGCAAAGAACAAAAAGAGAGGAAAACCTCACAAACACATAAGTTTTTATTTCAAAATTCCATAATATTCTTTGAGGCTTGATTAATAATAGAATTGACTCGTAGACCATCATTTGTCCTTGCTTTAGTTTTTAAATCTCCAATGTCTCCTATTGGATCTTGACCTTTGTAGCTTTCCCGGATCACATCATTCCCCCCTTCTTTAAGAAGATTCATCCCCGAATCTTTGTTCGATTGGATGTCTTCTGGAAAATTCTTGTTACAATGCATATAATGGGCTCGTCTTTAATTTAATTTGCCTTTATAATCCTATAAAATAGGCAAGACAAACACTAGAGAAGAATTTAGTTCAATTGGGGTAAAATAAACATTTTTACATAAAAGGAAATTAACGTCACTAATTTTCTCACACTTTTTAATCTCTCTAATTTCCTTATCTTCCTTTTCTCCATCAGATTTTACCTCCTCTCCCACTATTTTTTTCTCCCTCTTTCTCTTGGATTTTATTCTTTCTTCCTCCAAATTATTTTCTTCCTCATTGCCTTTTTCACTCAATTGAATTTCGACTTTTCTCTCTATGGCTCTTTTGTCACCTTTTTCAACTTGGCCTTTTTCATTATTCATATCTCCAACTTCCAAATTTTTTTCAAGTACTCCAAAATCTAATTTTTCCTCTTTTGTAACTCTTTCCATTTGTTGTTCTATTTGATGGCTCTCTTTTCCTTGATCTTCTTGGAGGGGGTTGCTCCATTGACTTTATTCGTATCATCATTCACCTCTTTAGAACTTAATGGGACCGTGGTGATTGGTTTCTTTTTCAAACAAGATTCGTAAAGCTTCTGCAAATTGAATTGTGTTGCCTTAGGCTCCTTTTTGTAAAACTCGGATTCCCATGTAGATGAAGAATTTAGGGTCTCCAATTTTCTCAAGTTTATTCCTTTTTGCTTGAAATCTCTTTCAACCTTGTTTTCCTTATGATAGTGTGAAGGTGCATACCTCTTTCTCATGATGTCTTTCAAGTTCTCCCAAGTTCTAGTTGGTGGTTCTCCATATTTCTTTTGATCCCATAATGTTTGTGCCCACCAAACGTTGGCGTAATTTGTGAACTTTAAAGTAACCAACTTGATTTTCTCTTCTTCCTAGTAATTTTTACCTTCAAAAGCAAGATGCACTTTTTGCTCCCATTCAACATAAGCATCCAGATCCCTTTTTCCTTGGAATAGTGGAATATTCACTTTTGTGTTACTTTCCTTTTCTTTCTCAAGTCCATACCTTTCCGAACGTTTCCTTTCTTGGATGATTGTTGGAGTTTTCCTTTCCAAACGATCTAACCTTGTATTTAGGGCATGAAATTGATCAAGTATATCCCTTATACACGTCTTCATATCCATGTTGTCCGGTCAATAAGTATAAAGAATGGAGATAAGGAGAAGATATTACAATAATTGCGATAAAAAGGAAAAATATCATAAAGAAGGAACTAAAAATAAAATTGCAGAATTGAAGTGCGGTAATGTAAATGCGGTAAGGAAATTGCTGAAAGGTAAATTGTGTAAAAATATATGACAATGAAATTAAAGTCATTTCTCGCTCGCTCACGTGTTTCGCTCCAATAATGTTCACTTCCACTTGTGTTTGCTCTTAAATGGCTTTTACAATAATAGGCTCACACTCATGTCTTTTACCACTCGATCCTCGCTTTTAGGTCTTTACGTAACAACTCAATCAAAGAACAAAATGGGTGTTCAATCAAGCAAAAACCAAAAAGATCAAAACTTTTTAAACTTTAAATTCAATTTTCCCAAGTTTGATTAAAAATCAAGCTACTTATTGTGATTAAGTAGCCTAAGAAGCAACACCTTGAATTTTGGGATAAGGTATTGAAGAACTTTCCCAAAGAGGAAACTTTTTTTTTGTCTTGAAACTAACCAAAAAACTGACAGAAGCAGCACGACGATTAGATATATGAGTTTGACTTCTTGAGATGTTTCCAAAAAGGTATTTTTTGAATTTTTTTGGACAAAGCCTTCAATTGTTTTTTTTTTTTTAATTTTTGAAATTTTGGAAAAAAAATAAATAAATAAAGACTTTTTTTTTAAAGAATAATCGGAAGGAAAGAATTTTTTTTTTTGAATAGATGATCAAAAGGATCAAAAGAACAACTTTGATTGATGATCTAAAGAAAAGAAAAAAAAACTTGTTTTTTTTATAGATAATAGAAAAGAACAAAGAAAGAGATGAGAAAATAAAGATAGCTACTTGAATTCGTTTGAGCCAAAGCTCTGATACCAACTGATGCGAACCTAGGGTTTTAATGAACCCTAGACCCAACAACACATGCGGAATGAGAAAACGGATCGTCGATCAAATCAAAAAAGTGTAGAAAAGGAACTTGACCCCAGCCAAACCTGTCGACTAGAACCAGAGTTATCAGAAGAGGAGCTTGACCCTAACCAAATCGGTTGGTTGAACCAAAGCTATCAAAGGTTTGATCTTTCAAGATTGAAGCTTGAAGAGACCAAGTTCTTCGTAAAGAACAAAAAGAGAGGAAAACCTCATAAACACACAAGTTTTTATTTCAAAATTCCATAATATTCTTTGAGGCTTGATTAATAATAGAATTGACTCGTAGACCATCATTTGTCCTTACTTTAGTTTTTAGATCTCCAATGCCTCCTTTTGGATCTTGACCTTTGTAGCTTTCCCGGATCACATCAGATGTTAGGATGGGTGCCTTGTGAGTGTGAAGTAATTGGTGAGTGAGTGAAGGATAGTGTGTTATATAATTGAAGTGTTACTTTGAAGAAATTTCTGTGAGGTCTGCCCACCGTGACGGTAAGGATTGATTTGTCGATTGAATTGTGGATTTTCAACGCCTTAAGACAAGTTGGTTATGAGTTCTGAATTTAATCTCTAATGCTGTATTTGCTTAGGAAATATTGGGGGTTGGAAGAATTGGAAAAACCTCACATTGGCTGTTGTTTTGCTTACTGTGACTGCTGGATACTAACCTAAATATTGAGGTAAGAATTAGAATTTGTAGTTGGCCAGAGGAGGCCCTACATTATGGGTTTTTGGATGATTTTGATTGTTTGGATTTCTAAATTTTGTTGAGCTACTATCGTCAGAAACTTAACACAAAGAATGTAAACTCAAGCAGCAGAACACAATCTCAATAGCAGCAGTCAAAACCCATTTCACTAACCACATTCTGTAAAAATCTTCGCATAAATAAGACAACAACAATTCAAATCAGTAACCCAATATAGAAACCTTTAACCGAAACCAAAACAAAACTGAGTTAGACATTACACACCAAAATCGGAGAAATGGCGAAATGAGCTCTGCCTTGCCAGCTTTGAAATGCTGTTGGAAGATTCACCGTTGCCAAATATTGACGATCCTCATCCATTCATAGCTCGACCGAAGGAATCACTCGGAATGCTTGAGTCCTCTGTCTCGACCAACCCTCACTCGAACAATGCCCTCAGACGGACTTGTCGATCGCTATTTCCATCGTCCGGAGTCTCACCTTCATGCCATCCCTGCTATCGGCCAGAACCCATCTCCCTCGCAAAGTCCTCTCTCTCGACCAAAGGGGATATTGCCCTTTCCCTTCTTCTTCTCCAAAATAACTTGCTACCTCTTCCTCTTTTCCCCGTCTTTATTTTCATTTTATTTATTATTTTTCTTTCCCCCTCTTTCCTTCATTTTCTTTATTCTTAATCTCTTCACTTTATTTAAATTCCTTAATTTCGTTACTTAATATAAAAATGTATATATACCAAATATACATAACATATATTATATAACTTACTCCAATTTCCAACTTATTTCGAACATCACCCATTGATGTTTACTGGTCCAATTTAATTCTTCAATTTAATTTCTTAAATTTATTTTCCGAAATCATAAAATAATATATCCTTAACTCTCATTCAACTTTCACCAAAACATTTCCTAAAGTATCCTCAATTATTATCATTCTTATTCTAAGCTTATCTTGGCCAAAAAATTTTGGGTATTACAGTTTCCCCAGCCGTCTGCTTCACAATTCCCCTTTAGCTCCGCCAACATTCTCCTTGATTTGGCGCTATGAACATCGCAACCTGTGAGCACACAGGTTCGCTTGCCCCCGTGGGTTTGGTTGCTCCGAGCCCTAGCCCCATGATTGAGCAAGCCAGACAGCGACAACCATATGCACGCTTGAGCTCAACCTGCCATCTAAACACTTGCATGGCGGACACCAGCTTCGCGAAGGAGGTTTCACCATGGAAATCACACTCCCCTTCATCCAAGTCCTCTTCCTCTCTCTTCTTCAAAATTGGTTGCGTGCCTCACTAAATTTCTTCCCCTCTTTTATTAAACCAAACTGGCGAAGGTTTAAAGGAAAAATTGGTTTTGCCCCACAATTCTCTCCTTTTATTTTAATCCAATTCCCTTTTTAATTTATTACCAATTAATGCTTAACCAATTCCTCAACAATTTATAATTTACTCCATAATCATATTATAAATCCTCAACCTCATTCCAATAATTGATACAAATTATACCCCAACTTATTACGTTTACTAAACTTAGTTTTGAGGTATTATAAACCATAATAAAATCATCCCTAAAATGCCCAATAATTCACAATCATCATTATTCTTAGTCCCAGCATAATTCTGGGTGTTAAAGCAAACCTTAGAATCAGTTATGATTATTCATCAAAGGATGTTAACACCTCATAGTCGCTAGAAAAGTTATGCGAATCTCCGTCGAAGGGAATCGGAATGTAACGAAAGGGACTTAGTGTTGCTTAAAATATCATCGCTTAAAGGAGTTATGCGGAGGAAGTTAAATCAATGGTACATTGGTCTGTTTCTAGTTGCGCAGAGAAAAGGAAAAATGGCGTATTAGTTATTATTGCTAGCCTCTATGGAAGGAGTTAATAACGTATTTCATGTGTCTATGTTAAAAATGTGCCTAGGGATTTCAGTTCAAGTGGAACCTCAAGAAAATATTGAAATTCAACAGAACTTAAGTTAGAAGAAATACCGGTTCAGATCTGGATTCAATAATTAAGGAATTATGACACAAAAGGATTCCACTAGTTAAGGTGTTATGGCAGAATAATTCAACTAAGGAGGCTACTTGAGAGTGAAAGGAAGACATGGAAGCTAAGTACGTGTAATTATTTCATTAGCTGAAGTTTTGAGGACCAAATTTTATTCAGGGGGAGTGTATGTAATACCCGATAAGTTCAGCTATGTGTAAAACATTGATTAAGTAAAATGAAATGTCTGGTCATAGTGAAATTGTTGCTCCTTGTAGTTGATATCATTGTGAATGATAATTTTTTTAATACTTAGAAGTGTATTGGATTTATGGAGTTGTGATTATTATAATTATATTAGAAAAAAACAAAGGATTATTGTGGGATGCGATCCAATGTCTATTTAATCAATGATCAACCGATTCCAATGAATAATTGAATCAGATGATTTCACGATCGATCATGTGGTCGATCTTAGCCATGAGAAATGGTAATCCATAGGCATGGTAGCCAATCGTCAATAGGACGATGATTGACCGGTAAATTGGAAAACTAGATTAGCGGCTGATCAGTGGGTGACGGCGGCCGATCACGAATGTGGAATCAATTGTCTAGAACGCTGACCGTCAGTCTAGAAATGCGTAACTCATGCTTGGATGTTTGAGGAGTCACTAGAAATCAAAGAGTCGTGCCTCCTCAACGTCTTCTGTGAGATTCAAAGTGTATTTAGAGGGTATTATGTAGAAAATCAGAATGAAATGACTAGCTTATTCTTCTAAATTCCCTCAACATTCTTCTAGTTTTCTGAGTTCTGCGTTTCTGGGGGAAACGTTTCGATAGAAAGGAGGTTTGCTGCTAAATAAGAAGAAGAGAAGATTAAGCGAGGTAAGGGAATTATATGTGCTTTGTCTGAAAGGACCTACATCATGGGAGTATGCTTGCTTGTTTGTATGATTTCTTTATATGTCTATGCATCGATGAATTGTATGCCTCTCTTATTGTTTCCCTGCTAACCAATATATTCCTTGAAAATGAACCCTATAATGAATCTGCTTTCTTTGATAAACCAACCTACTAATAGTATAATCATGAAGAAATGGATTTTGTGTGATTCTCTTAAGGATTATATGTTTTTGTAGTGATAGAACTTAAAAGAGAAAGTTTTCCCTACTGGGTAGAAAGCTCCGTGGAATGCTCTCTGTAGGTTTTAAGGTAATTAGAATATGTTGATTTATGTTGGTTAACCTTGGTTGATACTTTGATGAGAAACAGTGTTACTATATAGGAATTGTTTTCTATGAACACTAATCTGTAATTGTAGGATATATAGTAGGTGTTGTTATTCCATTAGTAAATTGATAGTTATTGTAACACCCCGATACTTTTAAAATGGGTAATTACAATTATCGGGGTATTACGAATGACATATTTATAAGAATTTCACTTATTAAGATTAAATAGAATTTATTGTAATTAAAATAAATAGTAATTTAATGAATTTAAATTATAATGTTTGAGATTAATTTAATTGTTTTACATTAAAGAATTAAATTATGATTTATTAGGATTAAGTAGATTTATTTTAAATTATGGGAAGAATTAGTGAAAGATTAAATTAGAATTAAGGATAATTAACTAGATGGGTTTAAATGAATAAATTTAATGTAATTGAAGGAAGGCTGGGAGGGGAATTGGTTCGGTTAGGTTGGAGGTTTAGTGGATGGTTCGGTTTATGGTTTTAAAAAGGAAATTAGGTTACTTTTAGGAGAAGAATCAGAAATGTGAAGAGAGAAATTAAGAGAGAAAGAGGAGGGAGAGAGAGACGAAAGAGGGAGCGGCTGCGAGAAAGAGAGATCCGAGAGGGAGAGACTGCGAGCGATTGGGAGCGCGGGTTTCGACAAAGAAGATGAACTCGGGTTCATCTCGATTAGGCCACGGTGACCCTCGGCTAGGGCTTCGAAGAAGTGTTGGGCTTCACGGGTTGGAGTTTGGGTCGTCGGCTTTGGAATGGGTCACCAGATTTGGCATCAACCGTCAAAGATCTGTTGATTTCCGGTAACGATCATCAATGACGGATGGAGAGGGCGACGAAATGGTGAGGTTTGGTGTCGGGTACTGCGACTCGGGCCTCGGGTCGGCGATCTCCAGCCTCGGGTCTGGCTTCGACCAGGGTGTTTCGACCCAGATGTTGCCGATCCGGGTACTCCGAATTGGATTGTCAGCTCAGGTTGGCTGGTCTTGAAATTCCTCAGGTAAGCTACCCTTCTTCGATTTTGTTGATCTGCGACTGGATAGGATTTGGTGTACTGGATTGGTGATTGATACCCTGCTAGTTATTATGGTAGGCAGAAACTGTTTTGAGTTGGCTTGGTATTCCAATTGTTAAATGAAAATGGGTTAGAATTGGTTGGAGCTGCTAACGTGTGGATCTATGTTGATTATGTAGATTGATTGTGGTATAGCAGTTGGAATATATTGTTGTGATGCTGTGTTCTATCTGTAAAGTGTAGATATGCACTATAAAAGGGTTGCTATATAGATTGTTTTGTAAATTGATGGATAACCTCTTGGAAACAATAATATGCTAGTTTTGGAAGGGGATAATTGGTTGTTCAATGTTAATGGGTTTCTTAGTAATTGAAAGCTTATCTGTTAGTTGGAATTGTAAAGCATCTCTGTTGTTGACAAGCATGATAAGATGAATTATCGGTTGCGCTATTATTTGGATAAAAGATAAATAAATGATAAGTTTTGTTGGCATTGGATTCGAGTCATCAATTGGGTAAATGTACGTTGAGTTTGGGTTAGGAAACTAAGGAATGTGTAGGGGTTCAGTATAGGGAAGAGACATTGTAATTATAAGTTGATTATTCGATTAGATTAATAATAAATGTTATTAATTTGTGAAGGTGTTGAAGAGAAGAAGAAGAATAACGACTAAATGCTAATGCGCGATGAAATTCGAGGTAAGGAAAATGAGGTGTTTTGGCCATTGAGGCCCTACACCACAAGTATGGGTGGGTGAGTTTAGTGTTAATGTTAACTAATGTTAGTTTAGTGCTTTTGTTTGTTAGCGTTAGTAATGCTCTGTGATTTGTTGCCAAATTAGAGTTCAATTCCTTGCTGTGGGTAATTGCTTGATTGTAGGTAGCTCTATGACCTCCCTTATTGATTGTGTTAGAATAGTGTTGAACTCTTTGCTGTAAATTAATTGGTTACTAGATCTATGAACTCTTTCATTGACTGTAGTAGTTTTGATAGTGATAGTGGTAGTTGAAATGAAAAGTGAAGTAAGTAAATGTTGAGTAGCTACGTGAAGTCCAAATACGAGTTAGAGTTTCATGGATCCTATTGCCCTTATTATTGTTGCATGTTTCCCTACGAGTTTGATATTCAATTAATGGATAAACCATGAACTTGAGCATGTCCAATTTAACTAATCATTGATGACTAATAGTTAATTTGCTTAATTGAGATAATTGATTTAATTAGTAATCTAGTATGATAAGTTGACTAAGTTTAACTAAATGGGGTTGTTAGTAAGAGTAAGCATGTTAATTGTAATTAACAAACAAACAAATTAATTAATGAGTATGTTTAACATGTAAATTAAACAACATGTTAATTGACTAAGGAAACTAATCAACTAGCATGTTTAACTAGTTTGCTTATAAGTAGCTAACTAGTATGTTTGGTTAACTGACATATTCAAATTGCTAGCATGAATAATCATTTAAGCATGTTTAATTTATTAACTAGATTTGAGCATGTAAATTGATTAAGGATTTATCGTATCCTCCTTGAACATGTAATCAATTAGGATAAACCACTAGACGCAAACCTAGGAAATGTGGAATCAATTAACTAGGGTGTATAAATTACTACTGTGTCTAACTTACTAGTATGTTCAATTTCTCAAACATGTCAATTAACTGAACTTGTAAACATGATAATCAGCTAGGGACAATGACTAACGAGATAAGCATGTAAATTGACTAGATACGAACTAATTGGAAGCAAGCATGCCAACAAACTAGCATGAGTAATTATATTGATTAACTAGAGTAATTAGTTAATTAACTAACGAAATTAACTACGCAATCAACTGAGCATGTTAATTAGCTAGAACCATTAAATCAATGTGAGCATGTAACACACATAGGATAATTAAAGTAGAGATGAATATAGGAAGCATGTAAATGGACTAGGAACTTAACTAGAAGAATTAACATATCGATTTGTTGTATTGTGTTCTAATAGTTCAAGCATGCCTTCCTTGTTTAAATTCATTATATGCGTTGAGCGTGCTATTACATTTGGTTGGTTACTTTCCTTGTTAAATGCGCTTTCAATTCCAGTTACTTCTATTTTAATGTGTACTTCAATTATTATGAATGTTGTATTGTGAAGCATCATGCATCATGCTATGTTGAGAATGTATGTTTATACATCATGTAATAGAAACAAAGTAGGGAGTACTCCCACGGGGTGGTACTCACATGCATGGAAAGGAAAATAAAATGATAAGAAAAGACAAAGGAAAGGAATGAAAAGAAAAGGGAGTTGGGAGGTGGATGGGTAGCGGTTCTAGCCTGACAATTAGGAAATGCTCCTACCTTATCGGGAACAAGACCTAGTTGTCCATAGGAGGTTAGGTCCGACACCCTATACCATCCCATACGGGTTCTTCCAATCTCCAACTCGAAGTACGAGTAAAGAAAGAAAGAAAGAAAGAAAGAAGAAACATAAGAAAACAATTGGTTTGGGTGGCCCCTATTCCAAATGAATTAAAAGAGAGGCATTTCATAATTGCATTTCTCTTTTTCCTTACTAAGCCCTTTGAGCTTACAGTTGCTTCTGGTGTAGATGTAGGTACTGTAAGTAGAGGAATGCACGGACTAAGAGTAGTGAAAGATAAAGAACAAACAATAGCAAGCAGGGATGATGGGTTTGCACGCTCGGGGGATGCTCACTGCTGGCCAGGCATAAAGAGGGTAAAAGAGAAATGGTTTTAATTAAGTTGTAATTAACAAAAGTTTATTTTAAGTGTATTTAATTTGATTAGTCATTTCATTCAAATGACTAACGTTTTCGCTAAGTTTCTAAATAATGATTTTGATTACGCTTTCGTTATGTTTTCAAACGATTTTTATTTTAACGCGTCCACATAATTTTTACAAAATTGGGATTTTATAACGAGTTTTATGAACGGTCGGTAGCGATCTGATGTAGTTGCACTCTGATTTACTTTCAAAAAGAAAATTCAAAATTTTAACTCATTTTAAAAGATTTACGAAAATCTGGGTTGTTACAGTTATAATCTGTGATTGATAAATTGCATTTCTCTTACTGCAAACCCCTATTAATGTGAATTGATAGAAATATTTGAATATAGAGAGTGATATAAAAGTTGCATTGGTTATTTTTGAAACAGGTTAACTTCATGCTTTGATAATATGCTAGTGACAACATGCATAGTATTAAAGCATAGTCGATTCATGATTCATGCCTCATTGTTTATTGTATTGTTTTTCTTGTGATATATGAACTACTGTGTGACATTCATTCATATCATGCATCATATAATCATGTCAGTTAGAGTTGCATATTATGTATTGCACTAGATAATAATGGATTTAATATATGTAAATAGACATTTTGGGGTTGGGGAGTATATGCTTAAGAGAACTTGCCTCCTCCCATGTAGGGATGGCTCGGGAGTTGCTGCTCAAGTTGTATTCCGAGGATGTATCTATATCTCTGTGGGAAATATCTCCAATGTTCTGGTTGAAAGTGAAACGTTAATTAAAGAGAAGGTATAGGTTCTCTTATGTCAGACATGTGCATATAGAGTTGTCATAGACATTTGCATTTGCATTTCATTTATATCTCTTACTAGGCAATAGACTCATTATCCCTCATGTGATGTAGGTATTGAATACAATCCTTGTGAAGTGAATGTGGAAGAAGTATGATACGATGCAGACTGGTGTTACCAGGCTCGGAACGACCTTGAGAGTTATGGCTCATGAAAGAATAAAAGTGTTTAATTTCGTTCAAGGACTTTATATTATTTTTTTAAAAATGTTTTCAAATGGTTGGTTGATGATTTTGTTTTTAAGAACAATTTAATATTTTTGTAAAATCTATGAATTTCAATGATTTTAAAATGCCATATGTAAATTTTTTTGCGAAATTTTGGTTAAAGGTGAAAAGTTGACCTGTTTTGTTTCGTAGCGGCGACATGTGCGTTTTCCATAAAACGGTCAAATTGAGTTTTTCCGAACAGAAATTTGTTTTTCAAAAATGCTTTTAATAAATTTCTTTGACTAAAAAATTAACTTCGGTTGGCGTTTTAAACGAATTGGACTTTTCAAAATGGGATTTGAGTTGGATTTATATAATATATAGATTTTATGTTATATTATATATATATATATATATATATATTTTATTTTTTTTAAAAAATCAAATTCAAAGAAAACAGAAGGCATTCTTCTGTCTTCTTCAACACTCTTTCTTCACGGTTCTTCGCGGGGGAGGGAAGGGAGACCTAGCCGAGGAAGAGGTTTCGCGAGGGAGGAACGCAGGTCGCGAGCTGTCGATTCCAGGCGACGGAGAACGGCGAGATCCGTCTGCGGGTTGCGCCGTTCGGTCGAAGGGAAATCTTCGCGAGAAATGGCCGAGGCAGTGACTCGGGAAATTATGGCTTCTCGGTTCCAACATTTTCTTCCACAAATTCTTCGATTCGGTGAGTAATGCGCGAACTAGGGTTAATTTTGAACTCCTATTTGATGCTGGATTATGAATTAGTGATGGGTCTACGATTTTTTTTTTTGTTGTTCTTGCTCTGATTTTTGTTATGCTTCGGCCGAAATGGATTTTTTTTTTGTTGTTCCTGTCTAGTTAATGTTAAGTTGAGATTAAATTTCATTTCATTTTGGATTTTTGGATCGGTTGATGGAAACAACGGAGGGGTTGTTTCCTGTTATGGTCACCGAAGATCATGCCCTGTTTTGTTGCATTCTCTGCCTTATGCATTTCAAATTTGGCTTCTGATTAATTACTGCCATAGAGGGTGAGAAACCGAGAATGATGATTTTGGTCCCTGTTTGATGTATTCGGTTCTGCTTTGAATTTTGGATGGTTGAAATACTTCGATGTTGGTTACAGAAATATTGTTGAGGATCTTGTTCTGCCAATAGGGTTATATCCTTCACTAGGTTACTGTTTAATGGACATTACAAAGATTTTATAAGTTGTTGCATGAGTGCTGGTTTCGTTCTTCATTTTAGTTATAACCGATAGTCTTTGTGAGGAAAATTTTTCTATTATTGAGATTTCGGTTTTGTTATTTGGCTACTATTTGCTGGACATTAAATGGGTAATCATGCTCTGTGATTGAGTTTTTATTTCCTACTTTTATACTACTTTTGGTAGCCCTTATTGAGGAATAAGGCTCTAATGTTCGGTTTTGTATCTGTTTATATACTACGTTGATGAACATGATTAGGAGAAATACTTTGTTGATTAGATTTTTGTCAACGTTTTTCCTTCCTGTTTTTTGGCTCGGAATTATATGATAAGTTGTGGACCTATTCCTGGGATGTTGGGTTGAAATCTGTAGTGGTATGAAGATGGGCATTTGGCTTAATCGAATATAAATGTTGTGTTCCTAAATTGGTTTCCGGTTTGGGACTCGTGGTTGTCCCTAGAAACCGTCTTGAATTCTAGTCTTGTTTAAGACTTGTCCGTTAGCCCTTGTATGTTTGTTGAGATGTTGACACCAACCTTGTTGTAGGTTCTAAAGGTGTCAGATGGTTTAACTCTTCGCTTATGACAGAGAGTGGAGCGGGTTTCGTCGGTAAACGTATCGTAGTCGACATCGAGGTAGGGAACTTTTTACTTTGTGCACTGCATTGCATCATGGTTTTCAAAACTGTTATTTTGTGGACTACCACACTTGAAAACCTGATAGGGACTATTCGACAGCATGTCAGTTTTTACGTATACGTATGTTTTCTCACATTTACATTTCGTACATGGTTTACTGCTGATGAATTGCATATATATTGACGATATGATTTTGTGCCTGTGTTTGGGGGATGAATCCTCTTATGTTTTCGGCACTCTAGCGCTAAAGCATCATGAGGCTATCCCGTCAACCTTCGACTACAAGAAGGTGTGACATTTGTTACGTACATTGGGAGGATGAATCCTCTTAATGCTTTAGGCACTCTAGCGCTAAAGCATCATGGGGTTATCCCCGAAACCTTCTACTGTGTGAAGGTTTAATATGTACATTGGGAGGATGAATCCTCTTGATGCTTTAGGCACTCTAGCGCTAAAGCATCACGAGGCTATCCTCGTGCAATCTTTTCCTGCGTGAAAATTGGTCATTTACGTGCGAAATGACGATGGGGCATTCATGACATGTCCTCAGGTTGAAAGTTGTGAAAGTGGAAAAATATAGGTGGGGCATTGGTGACGTGTCCTCTGGTTGAAACTCCTGAAAGCCAAAAAATAGGATGGGAGGGTGATAACGCCTCATTGAGTCGAAAGCCCCTAAACCCGGTTGGGGTATTATCATACGGGTTGGCAGTCACGAAGATTAGCCTATCACACTACCGTTCTGGTTGGCCAGTTGGCTCAATGACTGAGTTGCTCATCGGCAACCCTCGTCAATTTGTGACACCAAGGTTCTAGTGAGAAGGGGTCTATCATGGGGCAACCCTATTTGTTACTATGATTATGCGGGTTATGAAAAAAAAAAGAGGATGAGGGCATTGGTGACATGTTGATACTTCCCAAAAATGCAAGGAGACAATTCAAGGTTGTTGGGCAATCGGTTAACTTCAATCGATGTGTTTCCAAATGGTATGCATTCCCAAACAGGGGTTTGGAAGAGTGCGAAAGCGAGCAAACAAAGGAACAAGGGAGACCCGTGGGGGTGCTCGGACTTATTCTTGATGGAATGGACTTTACACGCCTTGCTAAGCGTGGAGAAAGGATTAAGTTAATGGATGTACACTCACACTTCACTTGGATATGACTTACCAAGATAAATGGAGGATAGCTTGGATATGACTCACAAAGCTACAGTTTGGATATAACTCACTAAACCTACTAACGCTCAATTTGGATATGACTCACCAAAGTAAGAGATAGCAAATAGAAAGTGAAGAACTTCACAAACTAAGATAAAACATTAATTACTTAAAAGAATGGAGATGAGAAAGAGGGAAGGTTCATTACCAGGGGAGATGAAAAGAGCCTAAAAAACTATAAGAGCATCTTGGAATATGAATTGCAATCTTTAGATCTTTCTTTGGTGAGACAAGGCTTACCTAGGAAGATGTAAAGTTCTTTTATTAATTTCAAAGCCACCTAATACATTATAATGAGAGCAATGGGCCGAGGATTTGGGCTTGGAATTTGAAATTCAAATGTGGGCTTCCTCTTCTTCTACAATTGGATTATGACCCACCCATTTGATTAAGTGTTTGGGCTTATCTAAGTCCATGGTTGTTGGGCCATTCTCCAAGCTTTCATGGAAGTGATTCCTAATTGTCCTTAGTCAAAAAGTAATTAAATGTCTAGGTGTAATGACCCGGATTTCTGTAAATCCTTTAAAATGCGTTAAAATTTTGAATTTTCTTTTTTGAAACCAAATCAGAGTGCGTCTAACCGGATCGCTATTGACTCTTTGTAAAACTCGTTATAAAAATTTCATTTAATAAAACTTATGTGGAAGTGTTAATAAAATCATCATTTTGTAAAACATAGCGAAAGCGTTATATCAAAAGCGTTAATATAAAATGTTGCGGAAGTGTACTATAAAAGCATTTACCTAAAACATTCATAGAAATGGAAGTGCGCATAACATAAAAGTAAAGCAGTAACTGTAATTGAAAATGCGAATAATAAATGAAAGCGCATATGATGAACAACTATAACTGAAAACACACCACAGAGAACAATTATAATAGAGCGCATCTTAACAGCAAAGGAATAATAACTAAACATGCTTACTTATTCTAGTTTTTTAAACCTTTAGCCTAGTTAACTTTCTAGTCCATTTACATGCTTCCTACATTTATCATTCATTTTAGGCAATTATTTCTGCTTAGTTATCCTAAGTAATTTACATGCTTTTATTATTCTTAACAATTCATAACATACTACCGGGAAGATAATAACGAAAACACTTACAAAACATACAGTCACATGATTAATCCTAATTCATTACATGCTTCCTATGTTGATTTCATGCTTTTATTCTACTTCACTATCGTAAGCAATACAAGAAAACAATAACAAAAACATTCATAAAACATTCATTCGCTTAGTTAGTGAAACCCTTCTCTTTTCATCCTCTTTATCATTCTACTATTTAGAAAAGTAAAGTATTGATTACGTAATTGAAGTGCACATAAAGAAAGTAACTGAAATAAAAAACGCATATAAAGAATAATAGAAATTAAAGCACATTGAACATGAAGAGTAACAACCAACATTTGAATAACGCACTCTATAGAGTAGAGCAGGGTACATGAAATTTAAACAAGGGAAGCATGCTTGAACACAATACTAATGATTGACATGCTAATTCCTCTAGTTAATTTCCTAATCCATTTTCATGTTTTTTCTATTTATATTCTAGGCGATTATTTTACTTAGTTACTCTAGGTGGCTTACATGCTCAAGTTTAATTACTTTAGTTACTCTCACTAAACTCCTTTGTTAATTATCATCTCTTACAATATTAATTACCATTTAATCATGCTGGACCTAGGTAAGTTAACATGCTGGTTAATTAACGTGCTCTAATCAATTACATTAATTAATTATGCTAGTTCGTTAACATCTAATTACTTAACATAGTTACTCAACAAGCTTATTAATTATCAATCAATTACAAGCTTGGATTAGTTAATTACTTACATGCTTAACTAGATAGTTAATTAAGCATACTCGGGTTAATTACAATTATTGCCATTTACATGCTCGAGAGTTGATTTCTTGATGATTCTAGTAAGTTTCATGCTCATACAAATTCTTGTTATCTTAGCCAGTTACATGTTCCCTAGTTGGTTAGTTAATATGCTTCACTTATTTAGTAGAGCTAGTTAATTGAATCTCCTTAACAAATCAATTAACATACTAGACACATTATTTTCATGCTTGTTAATTATAATTAACATGCTCACTAGTTTATCATCCTAGTTAAATATAGTATGAACATACAATTTGATTAGTCAATTACAAGCTGCGGTTATCATTTTGAGTTCAGTTTGCATGCTTGAGTTCCTATATTAGTTATTATAATCCTAATTAACATGCTTACTATTTCTAACAACTCCATTTGATTAACCCAGTTAACTCATCTGTTTTCCGAGATTACTATTAACATGCTAGTTGGTTAACATGTTTAGAGTTCAAGTTAATTTAATCGTACTAGTTTGTTACAAACACTGAACAATTAACATGCTTAACAACTAACAGTAAACATTCTAAGTCAATCTTAATAACTAGCAGTAAACATTTCAAGGCAATCAACCTACTTGTCATTCACACTTACCAAAACACTAAGCATTTCTCATTCACTAGTTAACACCCATCGCCCTTAAGCCTTAACCTTTATCATCCAACTAAACACTTATATCATATAATGGGCAGTAAAACAAAGCATAACAATAAGAAGAAAGCATTACATATTCAACACTATCGACACTATCAAGGCAACAACATACTAACAACCAGCAGTAAACATACTAAACTAACAAAATGCACGAATTATAAAGCATGGTTCATTCGTGTTTATCTCATTTCCACCCTCACCCATTCTCTGTTATCATGTATCATTCTCTATTTCCATAGCAATAATGTTATTATCTACCCGTATAAATCAACAGCAAAAGATTTACAACAGCTAACAACAAAGGGGCAGAGACAATAAGCAAGGAAAGTACCACTGAACATAAACCTACACTAGCATTAACAAAGAGGGCATTTGCAGCAATCATTTCTAAGGAATAACATCAACCCACACACCCATACTTGTGGTGTAGGGCCTCAATGGCCAAAACACCCTTAATCCTTACCAATATTGAAGAACTAGCAGGGACAGCTGCTACCCCTCACAGTGGTTCCTCACAGCAGCTGGAGCTCACACGTTTAGCTCACCCAGCAGCTCACTTCCAGCTCCATCAGTTCACACTTTCACTCACTCCACTCACACAACTCACTTCTCCAGCTCACATTTGCTTAAGCACACAACAACTAATCTCAACTCCTCACTCTTATAGATTTCCCTCTCGACTCCTCACCCTCCCTCTCAGTCACTTCCTCTTTTTCTCTCAAGTTCTCTCACAAGAAGTGGGCAATGAAGGAAAAAGGAAGTGTAAATACCTAGAAGGGGGCAGGGGGAGGCAGGCAGGGCAGGGACGGTCGGCTCGTGTGGGTCTGGGGTCGGATTTCCTGTCGGGGTCACGTCCTCCTATTGGTTAAGCATCATTTTTATTTTGATTTAAATCTGATTTGTCGCTGAACAAAAATGATTCATACTAGTATCGTCCGCATGCGTTCGTCAGTACAAAATCTCGTAGCCTGAAAGGCCCTTCGAACGGAAAATGGCGTCCCTAAAACCCTTGTCCGTACCGTCCGCAAGCGACTTGCAGACGTGATATGGCGTTCGCATGTGTCATCTGCGTCGTCCGAAAGTGTCCATAAAATGGACAGATTCGATGCAGACTCTTCCTCCCCTCATCCGCGTGCATCCGGACTCATCCGAATGTGTCCAAACTTGGACAGATTCGTTGCGGACGATACCTCTCCTTGTCCGCGTGCAACTGGACTCGTCAGAATGTGTCTAGACTTGGACAGATTCGTTGCGAATGAGGATAACCCTTGTCCTCACCGCGTCCGCAATACCAAAATTCCCTCTTTTCTTCGTCTTTTCTCACTTATCTCCTATCCCATAATGTCTTCCCAATACGTACACGTGACAAAAATGACACGTATAATTACGCAATGTAATATCTTAACCACTCCACTTCTAATTACATTGCGTAAACGGGAAAAACATAACGGAAATACCTCTAGACTTAACGCTCAAGAACACCTTTGGTAATATCCCGATAGTTATCCAACTTAAAATATCGGGATGTTAGACTAGGAGCCTCCTTGTCATCATGCGTTGGTTCGTGCTCAAGTTCTTTTAGTTTATTCAATCCTGCAAAAATAGTAACTAATTATATAAGTAATGAGCCTATTGGCTTGGGTTCGGATGATAGGACCTTGGGATGATAGCACTTTGGGACAACTTGGGGTGACATTTGGATGCTGTTTTCATGTCTTAAACGTCGCCCCGTTCCTTTAATAAGGTTTCGAACGAGATTGCGGACGTTGCCAAGTGCATGAGGACGCCAATAGTCACGTCCGGATTGAATCTGTCCAAACCTGGACAGGTTCGGACGTTTGCGGACGAATGGAGATGAGGATCAGCCTAGTCCAAATTGAATCTGTCCATTTTATGGACACATTCAGACGCATGCAGACGCCTCATGCGAATGCCAAACCGTGCCCGAATGTGGTCTGTGAACGATACGAGCATTAGACGGGAACGCCATCCCTCGTCCTAAGTTCCCTTTTAGCAGGCGGGATTTGGTCTTGCGGACGAATGTAGACGAGCCCTGTACATCTACACTCGTCCGAATCAACCCAGATTAGCAATAAAACTGATTTAAAATCAGGACGAAAACGACGCATGGCTAATAGGAACATGGCCCCCGACACCAAATACCATCCCAGACCACGCATGGCCGACCACCTACGTCCCCACATGTGTGGTTGTCTCCCCCTTCCGGGTATAAGCCGCTTCCCTCTTTTCCTTCTCCAATTCTTCAGTTACTCCCTCTTTCCTGCGTGTGTGGGAAGCTCTAGAGTGAGGGAGAGTGTGAGAGAGCAGCGAGAAGAGTGTTCCAGAGAGCTGAGAGTGTGAGGTGTGTGGAGAGCTAGGTGAGAAAAGTGGAGATCGAGGAGCTGAGGCGTGAGTCGCTGGAGTGAGCTGCTGTCTTGCGTGGAGTGTGCTGGAGCCGTTGAACTGTGAGCTGCTAGAGATGGAGTTGTTGTCCTTGCATATGTTCTTCAGTTATGGTAAGAACTTGGGTGTGTTCTTGGCCAGGTTGAGGCCCTACACTGCAAGTATAGGTGCGTGAATTGTGGAGTCTGTATGTTTTCTATGATACTTTGCATGTTTATATGCTTGTTAGTTGTAGGTTAGTTCTCTGTAGTTTTCCGTTGGTTGGTTTCCATAGTTAGTGTTTGCTTTATTGGTGATACTGGAATGCTCACTGTTGATGTTCATAGTTTAGAACGCATATTATATTACTCTGTGATACTGTCTATGCATGTTGGCTGTATGTTTTGGATGTTCAGTGCGATAGCTCTCTGTGATGGTGTGAACCTGTATGTTTATTCATGCTTGAATGTTTTGTATGTTGCTATAAATTCTCTGTTGATACTGCGTAGCTTTATAGATGATTTTCTTACTGTTGGTGCCTTGACTTGGATATCCGCTGCGAATCATTGTTGAGTTCCTTGTTGTAAATAAATCCTTGAGCATGCTATTTAAATTGAATGTTTATATCTAATGTAATCAACGAACTTACTGAACATGTTAACCTTATTGTTAATTTTTCAAGCATGTTAACCCAATCAATTTAGCTAACCTAAACAAGATAATAATTATAAGCATGTAAATAAAATAGGATATAAACCTTTCAAGCATGCTATTGTTCATTAATGCATTGTTTGTTTAAAATATGAGTTTGTATTTTGAGCATGTTTATGTCTGTTATGGTTCTTTGATGTATTGTTAGTTCTCTGTGATATTTGTTAGTTTACTGCTTGTCATTAATGCATTGTTAGTTCTCTGTGATAATTGTTAGTCTGTTGAATTGCTTTGTTTTTTTTATTAGTTTGGTTGCCTTGTAAACATTAATTGGTAATAAATCAACAACTTGAGCATGTTTAGGTTAACTTAATTAATAAGTATGTTAATTAAGAGCTTAACTAATTTATTAGTTATTGGTTTAGTTGTGAATTTATAAAAAGGTAGTAATGAATTGGGTGTATTAACCTAGTCAAATTAGTTAACCTAAACAAGTTAATTAATATGAGCATGTTAACGAATTAGGCCATAACTCCTCAAGCATGTTAACATTCTTTAAATATATTGTTACAATTCAATTATTGTATGGTTTGATATATTTCCTTGTATGTGCCTCTAGGGTAGTCTCATGACGTTAGAAACAATTAGGAACACCACCACGGGGTGGCCACACGTCTTGAGTGAGGAAAATAACTAATCTTTCCATTGTCGGGATTAAAAGACCAATTAACATAACTAATTAGAAACCATAGGATTTTCCTAATCCATGCTCTATATACGAGCTATTCCTCAAATACGTAACTATGCCTAATATACGTAATTAAAAGATTGGATTTGGGCGGACCCATTCCAAAGAATTAAATAGCGGCATTTCATATGCATAAACCCATTTTCTTACTAGGCCTTTAGGCTCACGTCTTACTTGCGGTGTAGGTATACACAACGCACGGAGTCTTCGAGCAAACGAAGAAGCAGTGGATGAAGGATTTGCATGCACGAGCTTGTGGTTGGCCAAGCTATGAGAAGTAAATTGTAATTAAGTTGTAATTTAATTTAATTTCTAAATTTGTAATTAAGTATTTAGTTTATTTCCTTTAATTTATTTACGCTTCCGCAAATGTTTTTATTTTCACAAACGTTTTACTTCCGCAAGAAATGTTTGAAGTGTTTCTAACGGCCCGACTTACACTTTGATATTTCTTTCATAAAAACTTCAAATTTTAACGCGTTTTTAAAAAGGGATTTACGAAGAAATATCCAGGTCGTTACATATCAACTCCAATTGAAATCCCAGGATATATAAAGTGATCAATATGAGCATCAATGACAACATTTCCAATCCCAAGTGGTATAGCAGAGTCCATATCATCATTATTCTTTACCCATCCAATATTAAAATCCCAATCAATTAAGGAACTCGACGATAAGTACCTTACTTGTTGGTCCTAGAAGTTTGGATCCTTTGGAAGTTCAATTCTGGGAATTTGGAGAGCTGGAGGATCATGACATTTTAAAAGGACTGGCTCCTCTTGTTTGCAACATTCTTATATGAGTACCTCCTTTATTCCCGAATAAGCATCGAGGAAACATTCTTGTCAACAAGATTCTCTGACTCATATAATCCCTCTTCATACAAATCTACTTTCATGCTTTGAGGGTCGGGTTCATCTGAGGACTGACATTTTTCTCAATTTGCTCCCCTGCACTTTGGAATCTCCTACAATTGCAATATGGCTTCCGGTGTGCAATGTAGAAGAACATTTGGGCTCTTGCTTCTTCGTCAAAATATCACTCATGTTGTCTAGTAATTGAATGGCCTTATTCATAAAGGCATTCAACTCCTTGTCTTTGATCTTTGACTCTTGGAAAATCTCAGCTCATACTTCGGATAGGCGATGGTGAGATGGTCTTGATAAATTTCAGAGCATACTTTTTTCTCAACAACCGCTTCATCACTCTCCAAGAATTAATGACATCTTCACCGCATTCCTTTCTCTCAAAATTTATCTTTCTCCACCAACGAGAAGCCTTTTCTTTGAGTCTCGAAGACACGATTTTCATTTTGCCTCTATCTAAAAAATTTGTGACTTAAAAAAAAGTTTTCCAGCTCTTCTTCCTATT
>CM039472.1:19942614-19990542 GCA_022433065.1 Begonia loranthoides
GGGACTTCATTAGGAAGGCTAAATACCTCCCTAATGAAAGTTCAAAAGAAATTACAAAAGTATCCCTTAGTTCACAAAAAAGGGCATGAGGGCTCAGCTAACATGCTAGTTGAGCACTCCAAAATAAACATGTCCAAAACATCCTAATTCTAATCAAAATATAATTCATCCAATAGTAATCAATAAAGCTTAATCTAATTCAACATATCAAAATAGAAAAATAACATATCTCCTTCTAATAGGCGTCATTGGTCTCAAAAATTAGAAGTTCATCAAAGCCATTTAGGTCCTAACCGATTGGGAATTGCTTGGTTCCAAGTGAGTAAAAGTCTACGAGCCTCTTTATCATCATGCATTGACTCATCTTCAAGGTTCTTTAGCTTATTCCAACCGACAAAATAACAACTTATTAGTTAAAAAAAAAGCCTCATGGTCTGGGCTCATGTTGTAGGTCTTGTGGCGCATCACGTGTCCTCAGGTCGAGAGCCCTGAAAGTTAAAAAATAGGATGGGAGGGTGATGATGCCTCCTGGGGTCGAAAGCCCCTAAACCTGGCCAGGGTATTGTCACACGGAATTGGCAGTGTTGTCAGCCACGAAGATTTGCCTACCACAATACCATTCCATTTGGCGAGATGGCTGGATGGCTTGAGCTTGCTCATCAGCAACCCTCGTAAATTTGGGACACCAAGGTTCTAGTGACTAGGGGCCTATCGTTGGGAACCTCATCCGTTACTACGATTATACGAGTTGTGTCGTCGCTTACTTTTTCGCTGGTAACTAGGGTGACATGCTGAATCTGCGGATCGCCGTCATTGGTATTCTTTTCTGCCTTATGAGGCATTGCTATTCGTAGATAGCCACCTTTCTGTGACTTGTGTTGGGCGGTTACACGAGTTGTGTCGTGGCTGACTAGTTCGCTGGCAACTCTAGCAATGCGCCAGATCTTCGGATCGTATCGGCGGTGGTTATGGCCCGTTGGCACATCCAAGAGATCATACCACCTTTCAATGATGAGTGACGGATGGGTCTTTGCGTGACCATCATTTTCCACTGATGGCATTTTTTGTACGGAAAACAGTGTTGGCATATTTTACGAGTATAGTTGTCTATGTATATAACGAGTTTTAATAATAGCCACATCGATGGCCATGGGCCAAATTCATAAAATGATAAAGAGGTTTTAAATGTTTAAAATCCATGTACGGTAAAATGAGAAGCATAAAATGGTTTTCAAAGATAAAGAAAATGGTTTTAGCATGCATTACATTTAATATAGATTTTCCTACTGAGTTAGTCACTCACCCTTTAGACTAAATGTTTTTCCCAGGTTGGGGTGTAGGTATTGCGTCCTGGCCTTGCACGTGTGGCAGCGGAGCGATGCTAGAATTTCCTGATGGGTGTTTCAATCTCCCCATGGATGGGTGGAGACTCGTCGATTCAATCCCTCCATTCTTGGTATGTTGGGATTTTTGTTTGGTGTTGTTTGATTTAATTCCTGCACAGTGTTTTCTTATATTATGCTATCATGTCTCTAGTTGATCACTCATAACGATTTTGACGAAAGGTTGGTAGCGGTCCAGTTTATGTCGCACTCTGATATGTTTTGTTTTAAAAAGGAAAATTTCAAATTTTCGTATTTTAAATGATTTACAAAAAAACGAGTTGTTACAACAACCCGACACGTATAGATATGCAACGTAATATCCTACTTATCCCAACCCTTGACTACGTCACATATATGAGGAACATATCTAGATATTACAGGCTTCATTGACCAGTGCTCGTTTGGTTTTTGCTTAGAAATGAGTTGTGTTGTCATGATGGTCACGTGTTCGTTTCTTATGACTGTCACATTTGCTTTGTAAGTTGGAGTCTGACTGATAGAACAGAAATGCTTCAGGTTTGTCAAAATCCAATTACTTGCTCTGCAACTTTCCCCATTTTTCCTTAGGGTTTCTGCACCTTGGAAGTCTCAATCCTTGTGCTAGTCGTTCTGTAGGAAGACTGTTCGATCTCAATGATTTCTTTCTGCCATTTTTGCTGTTTCACATCTAGTGTCAGTTGTGCCAGTGAAGACCCCGTGTATACTTGACGCTATCATTTCTCGTGCAAAGAGTTTTCGATGTTGTTGGTTTCGACTCATTTCAGCCCATGTCAGTTTTTTTTTCTTACTCAGAAATGTTCCTCTACTTGGACGGTGTGTTTCAAATATACTTTTGCAAGGGTGGTGCAGTTGCCGCTCGTCCTTTGTGAGCATCATGGTTGTCTGGTGCAAGAAGTTTGACAGATGGAATGGCGATGTTCCAAGTCAAACCTATAATGCATTACTTGTCTTGAAATCTGTTTTCCTTGGCTCCTTGTCGTATCTTGAAATTTTTTGTATCTTATTGAGCTGTTTTGGAAGATTATTTGGTTCAGTTAGACCGTAATCTTCGTCTTTGTTGTTCTTCGTGTTGAGATCCTTTCGGCGTTCGTGGGTCCCAAGTTGTTAAATCAGCATTCTTGTTGTGTACTCGAAGTCGTTCCTCCGATAAGTCGGTGTGTCCTTTAATCTATTGTAGACCTCTCTTGGAATGAGAGTTGTTGTTGACCCTTAGTTAGTAAATTCTCTTGCTTTATAGGGGTGTGGAACGTTATTTTCTCTCTAGGTTACACGTCATGCAAATTGCTTCCTTCTTGGGAGTGGTGCAAGTGGGCGTTGTAGTTGAAGCCAGGTGGGAATTTCTGCTAGTTGATCGGGTGATGTTAACCCTGGGCTAGGTTCCATGTTGTTGGTTGACTGGGAACGTGGGTTGCACTTCCCAATGGACTAGTGGCGTGTCCCTCTACCGTATGGAATGTCACCGATCATCCCGAACCTCCACACGCCTATTTACATATATTAAGTATGACATACAATATGTAACTAGTTTTATAATTCCTAGGTATGATGCATGTATGCCACATAATATACAGAGAGCACACATTAATATACTGGGCATGGATGTTAAACATTATTCACATAATATTGACAGATTTCACAACAATGTTAGCCATTCACGACAAGCAATTTAAAGACAATGCACGTGATATGCGTCATCATGCAATGTAATACAGAAGAGAGCCATATCTCTCTTGGAAGCCAAAAGTGAGATACACCGAGGGTCATATGGCCTAACCACTTCACTCCGACATGGAGGTGTATCCATCGGGGGTGTTCCACAAGCCGATATTACACTCCTTGTTAAAGACGTTGGGGATTTCAGAACGGAAGAAAGATGAAACTAGATTCCACGTAGACAACTCCTACCACACCGCTCCCTACATGGAAGCATTCTATCGTATGGAATGTGACCGATCATCCTGAACCCCCACATGACTATTTACATATATTAGGTATGACACACAATATGTAACAGTTTCATAAGTCCTAAGGTGATGCATGTGTAACATAAAATAAAACATAGAAACAGGACACAAGAAAAATACAATTATTGCAATTACGATTTATGAAACTTAAAACAGCACAATTTAAAGACAATGTATGAATTTCATTATCATCATTTCATCCTATTAACTAGCTTTAGTGTCCGGCGAGCATTACAAGTCCTTGAGGCATACTTTTAACCGTTACATGCAAGAAAACATGATCAATTCAATTCAAGGGTTAAGTTCAACCTATCTTGATTTAATTATATCCTTCAATCCCTACATTTAATCCAAGGAATTTAAGTGTTGGACCTACACAAGGTAAGAATCCTAACTTCCATATTGACCCAACAGAAAATCCCAAGATAACTCAATTATTATCGAAATCTATGCTTGTAGGTCACCCAAGTATTTCACAAGGGACATCCATTTCTATTTCTAAAAGTTTACAATTCATAGATGACAGAAATTTTAACTTCCACAATTCATCCTTATCACTTAAAAGCAATTTCTAGCATTCAACAGTTAAACATGGCAGCCACCAATTCCATCAACTTAAACAGAACATAGAAATCAACAAAGTATTCAAAGCAATTCATAGCTCTACACTTAATATTGACAGCCATACTTATCACTTGGAACCAAGATGGTACTTGTCACTTATAAGTAGTTCAGAACATAGACAGTTTAAGCAATCAGATCGTAGATAGTTTAAGCAACAGCATCATAGTTTTCTATCTTCAGCAACCCAAAAAATTTCAATACCAAAATCAAAGCATCCAAAACCCGTAATGTAGGGTCATCCTTTGGCCAACAAAAGATTCTTATCCTTACCTCTTGAAGACCTCCAAGCAAATTTCTCCAATCTGCAGAAATTCCAGAGCACGTACACCAACCGAAAATCCAACACTCCTTATTCTTCTTCTCTGTTCTTCCACCAGAGTACCTGGTCATCACTGTCCAATTCCCCCCAAGCACTTCTTCATTGTCACTCACTCCAACTTCTCCTCACTTCACGGCCCTCTCCTCAAGAACACTAGACTTGAAGATCACACAAGAAAGCCCTAGCAAACACCATTCACTACCATACCTACATAGGCAGAGAAGACTGGAACATTACACAATTCAAGGAAGGAGGTCTAATACACGATGGCCATGTGGAATCCGCAATCGTTTCGGGAGAAGAAATAAACTAGTCCATCTGTGGACCAACAGACCCGGACCTGAACTGATCCCCTACTCCAGCCATTCCCTTCGCCAAATCGACACTGTCGACAATTGGTCAACAATACGTGAAGGAGAAGGAAGAAATCAACCTTGCTTTCCTCAAATCGTCGCCGGAAAGCACGCTCACTGGAGGTCCGACTTCGAGCCCTAGCCGCGACACTGTCCAGTCGTTCCTCGTCGTTCGCAGCTACTCACCAGGAGGTTGCCACGCCATCGGACAACGTCACCTGTTCACCGGACGTCGCCCTTCCGTCATGCCAGATCTCCTTCCACGGCTCTCGCTCGATCGCACCCTCTCTCCCTCTTTCAACTCTTATCTCTTTTCGCCAGCGAAGGAAGGCCGAAGGCCATAAACAAATTCTTCTCCCACTTTTGATTTCTCTTCATCAAAGAACCGGGCCACACTTGTCAAAACCGGACAAACAATTTCTTTTAGAAAGAAGACCGGTTTTTAAATCCACAACTCTCCCTTATTTACTTTTAATTCAATTCTTCCATTTATCTATTAATCGAAATCTTTTCTTTACTTTTAAATAATTATTTAATTATTTTCATCCCAATTCCAATTTTCTTTTCTCTAAATATTATTTGATGATAATTATTGGTCCAATTTAAATTATTTGATTCGGTTTCCCAAATTAATTTGATCAATAATTATCCAATAATCGAAAAAATTATATCCCACAATTATTTTTCTAAACTTATTTTTAGGATAATATATTCCATAATAAATTTCTCTGAATAATCCAATTATTCCTCATTTATCCTTACTTAATTATGTTATGAAAATCAGGGTATTACAGTGGTGACTACGGTCTAGGGCACGGTGTGTCGTGGCTTGTAGAGACGACATTGGTATTGCGAAATCGCTGGTTTGAGGTAATTTCTCGGTTGATTCTTTATGCTCTGTATTTTGGTGTTCTAATAGGATTGGACAAATTGTTGGACGAAATAGTGGCTAATTTCAGAGAAGGGAATTGGCAGGGGATTGTGGTCGAACTACAGACGAGCTTCGGCCGATGCCATGCTGCCTGTGTTGACCGGTTCTATGGAGGTGAAACCGGTTCATTCTGGCTGTGATAAATTGTGCTGCTCTTTTGGCTTGCCTTTCACGTGGAGTTTGGGAAGTGGACCACCTTCCTTTGAAGTGTGTGACCTCTCTGTTATGACGCATCTTCTCTGCCTATATAGACATGGCAGTGATGCTAGAATGCAAGGGAAAAATTGGTTCTGCAACTGCTCTCGGGTGCGTTGTGGTGAGGCTCTCTGAAGAATTGAAGTGTTGTGGCCAAATGATGGACGATGTGGAAAACAGTGAGGAAGATGAGAAGGTGCAGGGAACTCCTGTCTTCTCTGCCTTTACCCCCGGGTGCCTCTGGTATGATGGTTCCTCCCTATTTTCTTTACATAGTAAGTTAGGTTTAGAGCATGAAGATATGGTGTATTGTTACTTGAATATAGTTCTATATGTTGGATATATGCTCTGGGAGTAAATGTTGCTTTACTAAGGTTAAGTCCATGCTTTAGCTTGATTATTGCTGAGTCTATTGTAGTGATATTCTGTTGGTCAGCTTCTGTCACTGAATTATTAGTTCATATTTGGAAATTTATCTCTTATGGTTGAGGCTTAAGTTGTTGAGATTATTCTATGGGATGACCTATTAATCTTTGTTATTTTGGGTGTCGTTGGTTGCTGCTATATGTAGCTGTTTAAGGTTGAAATGGTAACTGTTTTTGTAAAGATAGAGGATTATGTTATGGTGATGGGATGGGATTAATGGGTATTGGTTAAATTGAGAAAGGTGAATAATGTCCTGTACGTCATTGTTGGCTATGTGAAGCTTGACTGATTGAGGATATATGAAGTTGACTTTGTAAATTATTCCCTCAATAATTCCATGTTAAAGTAGGATTTAAATTGTAACACCCCGATATTTTTAAGTTGGACAATTATTGGGATATTACCGAGGGCATTCAGAGTGTTAAGACTGGGAGCGATCCCGTTCCGTTTCCCCATATACTTGACGTAATCGAAGTGTTGGAGTTACGAGAATATTATATAGTGTATCTATACGTATCATTTTTATGACGTGTATTTATAGGGGAAATGTTGTGGGGGTAAGTGTTAAGGGTGAAGAGATAGAGAAAACTGGGGATTATAGAGTTTCAGACACACGCGGACGGCTTGCAGACGAAGGATTGTCGTCCGCAAGTGCTTGGCCACACCAGCATTAGGCTTAGGATGGCTCATGACATAATGTCTCGTCCTAACCTCACTATACAATGGACTTTCGAAAGAAGTCCCAGACGATGTGGATGACGAATGTTGTGTCCGCATTGAATCTGTACAACTCGGGACACATTCGGACGAAGGTACGGATGGTGCGGACACAAGATGCTTCGTTCGCATTGAATCTATCCAAGTCTGGACAGTTTCAGACGACTGCGGGCTAATGCAGACGAGTGATAGCCTCGTTCGAATTGAATCTGTTCAATCTTGGGGCACTTTTGGACAAGACATGTGGATGCCAACTGGTGTCTGAATCTAGAATGCAGATGGTACGGACAAAGGTGGGGACGCTGATTTCCATCTGAAGTCATACCTTACTCGGGAAAAAAACTATTGTTGCTGACGAATGCTGACGCGAAGATTCCTTCCATACTCGTCCGAATCATAGCAGATCAGCGACAAAAAGGACTTAAAATCATAATAAAAATGATTCTTAACCAATGGAAGAGCACAACCCCGACACGAATCCGACCCCAGACCACGCGAGCCAATCTCCCCCCTGCCCAGCTGACCACTTCTGCCCTTCTAGGTACGGTTTTCCCCTCCCCATAGTTTAATCCCTTTCACCTGGCATTTCCTTATGTGGAGAGTTGGGTTGTTCCTTCTGGTGAGTGAGGAGTTCGAAAGAGAGAGGGAGCTTCGTCCCTATGAGTATAGAGCATTCTAGTGAGGAAGAAGAAGAGTCTAGTGCAAAAAGTGAGTGTAGTGTGTGAGGTGACCTACATGAGTGAGGTTGGGCTACTGCCTTGGAGCTGCTGGGTGAGATGAACAGGTGAGCTCCAGCTGTTGTGAGGAACTACCGGGAGGAATAGCAGTTGTCCCTGCTTGTATTCTTCAAATTGGTAAGGGGTGGGTTGTCTTGGCCATTTGGAGGCCCTACACCCAAGTATACGTGTGTGCGAGTAATTGTTTTGCTGTATAAACTTTGTAGTTATGGTTGCCTTAAGTTGCTATGTAGTTGCTTGTTGTACATTCTTAGTTCCGTAACTCTCATGTTCCTTTTCAGATGCTTCACTAGTTATTGTGTTTTATTTGCGTTGGACGCTTCTACCCATGGGAAAGTGTTAGATGACCTTGAAGGAAACAAACAGATGATGTGTAATGAATGAGAAACATGATTTAATGACAAATGGATTTCTATTGTTGATATTACTAGTGATTTCGTTTCCGTAGCTTACATGTATGGATTATGCGTTATATGTTTACCGTATTATTTATATAATGTTCATTGACGTTGTAGACATTTGAAAAGCAAGGCCATAATTTTTCATTTTCGCTATTCTTGTTGTTATCTTATTGTTTAGAAGCATGTTTTGGCTATTCGTGCTTGATAATTATTACCACAGATTTTCAATTATTGAAGAGCATGTCTTCGTTGTGTTACTCGCTAATAATTATTGATGCTTGTAGTCGTTAAGAAGCACGTTTTATCTTCTGTTTTTGGTAGTTTTCGATGCTGTATATTATCACCATGAACCCCGTTTACATATTTTCATCCGATCTATATTTACTGCTAGATGTTATAGTTTAAAAAGCACGATTTACATACCTTGTTTTGTCATCGTACTGCTGTTAAATATACTGTTAGGAAGCATGACTCATAAGCATAATTCTCTGTTTTACTCACTATTAAACTCCGCTATTTTAGCCAAAATAAAAGCATGTTTAGTGTCTGTTACTGTTGTTTTGCTTTAGTCGATAAAAGGTATGTGTTCGCTAATTCGTTTTGATATTTCTCACTACTGTATTAATGATGTAGAAGCATGTTCATTATTCCACCTCGCCATTAAGAATGTTGTTGTTTACCTTTGATTTAGAAGCATGTTTAACTGCTCGTTCAAATTCATTGTTCACCGTTGTCACTGCCGATCAAAAGTATGCTCTGTTGTTTAATCTGATAATGCTCATTGTCATTTTAGTTGTCCAAAAGCATGGCAATAGTACTATGTAATTGTATAACACTGCTGTTTTAATAGTCGCTCGAATGTATGATTAATAATCGTTCACTATTGTATGATTTGTCGTTTAAGTGCATGTGTGATTGTCCGTTTCCACTGTCAGGTTAACTGTTTAAAAGCATGCTCTATTCTTATTTTATTGGATGTTAATAACATGTTTAACTTCCATTCGTGGTTATGCACCGTTGTTACCTTTGTTATATAAAGCATGTGCTATTACTCATGTTATTCATTATTTATTGTGGATCCTCTAAAGCATTGTCATTTACTTTCCATGTATGTGTTATTTAATTTGAGAATGCTAGCCCGTAATAACGTTAATAGGAACCAAGTAGGGGGTACCCCCTCGGGGTGGTACCCACATGCATGAGTGAGGAAAAATACTAAGAAAATGAATGATCGGGATAGGCGGGATATGCCCACACCAAAGAAACCCTGAAGGCGGGACACGCCGGAAGGGGAGGACCCTTAAATTCAGGATACGCTAGAAAGGGGACGAAAAAGGGAGTTGGAAGGCGGATAGATAGCGGAACTAGTCCGCGGCTAGGCGAAGCCCTCAACCTTAACGAGAACTGGGACCTAGTGTAAGTAAAGGGTGAAGTCTGGTTAACTATTCCATCCCTTAAGAACCTTCCAATCTCCAACTCGATATACGAGTATAGAACTAACGAAGAACGAATGAAGAATGAACGTAATGAAAAGCATTGGTTTGGGTGGCCCCCATTCCAAGAAGAATTAAAGAGAGAGATATGCATAATTGTTTTCCCCCATTTCCTTACTGTGTGAAAGCTCATGTCCTTACTTGTGGTGTAGGTACAAACGACGAACAGATAACAAGTAGATGATAAACACATAATGAAGCAGTGGACGATATGCACGTGCAGGACACGGGGCTGGTTAGATTAAAAAGTAAAATGAGAAATGGTTGTAATCACATTAAGTTTATTATCTTGTACCCCATTGTTTAGTTTCTTCTTTAAAAGATTTATTTATGCTTCCGCCATGTTTTACAATGATTTATTTTATAAAGCTTCCGCATATTTCATCAATTGGTTTTCATAACGAGTTTAAAGAAAGAGTTAGTAGCGATTCGGTTAGACGCACTCTGATATGTTTTTCTTTGAAAAAGAAAATTTCAAATTTCTTACGCATTTTATCGATTTACGTAAATCTGGGTCGTTACATAAATGGTTCTTTACTCTGTTGTAGGAAATATGTTATTGTGATGGAATACTATTTGGTTTTGTAAAGTAAGTTCTCTGTATTATCTTTTCACATTAATGGAATGAGCAACTGTTGTTGGTTATTACTATTCCGTTGTACATGTTAAGATATTAGAATTGGTATTGTGAGGTTGCTAGTTAATGAAGTTGACTAATTGGGTTTGTTAAGCATTAAAGTTTATGGGAATTCAGTGATTGTTATTAATGAATAATTTTTATGGTACTAAGACGAATGACATAATCACATTGAAGACACCAGGTAAGTTGATACTTACTGTGCTTTGGTCTTCGGACCATACATCGCAAGAATTAGGATTGCATGCTTTGTGTTCTTTTAATGATATGTTTACTAGACATTTATATCATCATATAGGATTGTATGAATTCACAAACATATTGCATGACATACCTAATATATGTTAATAGGCGTGTAGGGGTTCGGGATGATCGGTAACATTCCATCGTTAGAATGCTCCCATATAGGGAGCAGTGTGGTAGGAGTAATCTACATGGAATCTGGGCTCATCCTTCTCCCGTTCTGAAATCCCCAACGTCTTTAACAAGGAGTGTGATACCGGCTTGTGAAACACCCCCGATGGATATACCTCCTTGTCGGAGTGAAATGGTTAGGTCACATGACCCTAGGTGTATCTCACTTTTGGCTTCAAGAAGTGATACGACTCTTTTCCGTAATGCATCTCATGATCATGCATCATATCTGCATTTCATTTTCTTATATCACTTACTGAGCGTTAGGCTCATTAGTTAGGTGTTGTGATGTAGGTACATACGAGCAACAGGAAAACAGATCAAAGACAGTTGATGAGGGGTTTGCACGGGTGGATCTTGTGACTGACTGGGTTAAAAAATTTAAAAGGAAATTATTTGAAAAAGGGTTTGTAAATTATTTAATATTCTTTAACGTTTTGTTTTAATTCCACTGCTTTTCATAAAAGGATTTTATTACTTCTGCTACAATTGATAAGTGTTTTAAGTAAAAAATTTTATTGATAAGGTTTTATAAAGGAGGAATACTCTGATATTTATAAAAGTTTTAAATTTCACGCGATTTTAAAGTAAATAAAAAACATGTCGTTATAGTTGGTATTAGAGCGCCCGTGTTTTAAAACCGATTATGTATACTGCCTGCCACCACATGCTTCGAAGTGGAAATACTCCATCGATTGTAAGCATTATAATCAGTTTCTTTCCTTTATGTAATTATTTAAGCGTTTGTTTTGTCTTGCGATGAAAGGGGTACATTAAGATATCGAACTAGAGAAGTTGCGAATAACGAGGATGAGACTATCAATCAGGTGACTAAGTTTGAGGAACAACAATTTGTTGCTTGGAGAAATTATGGAAAATGTAATGTAAATTAAATAGTACAGTATTTTGGATGGTTGTAATTGATATAAGTGATCGTGGTTTTCTTTTGATAGAGTAGAATGATAGATATGATAAAAGATAGACGATACTGGAACTGCTTTGGTTTTGAGTGCAAGAATTAGCTTTGGGGAGTAAAATAAATAGGGGAGACTCTGCCCAAATTTTTATAAATTGGAAAGGGAATAAGTGGAAAGCCAATTTTGCGTGAACTAGACAATTCGGCTAGGTGTCTACACTACAAGGAATTAGATAAGAGAGTAGATTTGTTATGAGAAAGAAGACGATCAGTGACTAAGCTGAATTATGAGGACGAAAATTAGTTATTCAAGTGTTTATCCACTTCGTCAGAATTATTAAGGATTTGTAGAGAGAGTGATTTGGATCTTTAACAACGGATCGTTGGGTATTTGATATCGTGATCACTGCCCGTTGGGTTAAGCTGGGAATCTACCTTGAACTAGGATAAGGAACCATTTTAGATTGAACTGAGAAACGAATTGAGTGTTGCTTCTTGGATATATTAGATTTTGTCATGGACTGGAAATTTAGAAAATCTAGTCTATTTGTAGGAACGGCTTGGATTAATATTGATAATGAATTTGAGAGAGGATGTAGTGTAAGCTATATTGAGAATAATATCTTGACAATTGGTTAAGTTAGAAGAAATTCAAAATGAACAGTAGGATCTGTGTTGGGTTTGGTGTAAGTTCTCTATCACGGGTGGGACTCAATTAAGATAACTAAGGATGTGACTACGATAATGTGGATAGAGAAGGTTTTTACGACAATGAGGACATGTATGCTAGTAGGATTTACTCAACTTCGACTAGAGGAAATAATTATGGTGTATGTGCGTAAGTTGGAGCACTATCACGGTTGCCTCAAATCGTGTGAGCAGTAATGACATAAGTTATACTAGTTTATGCAAGGACATAAGATAAAGATTTATAGAGGTGTAAGATATGGAGGAATGTTGTAACTTAGAAAACGGTTTGTGTCCGTATGTGTGATGAGTTAATTACTACCTCAATGATAGATCTCAAATTGCTTCTTGTAAATTGATAGATTTTTAGGAACAATTAGGCTGGAAGGTTTTAATTTATGGATCTAAGGGATTCTCTTAAAATAGAAAGAAAACATGTTGTGTGCCGAGTTGAATTATAGGATAAAGAATATGTCTAAGAGTTTAGGTAGCACATTGTATGTTCACGTATGGCTAACATTAATAATTGACTCTGATCGGGAGTTAAAAATATATGATTCGAAATGATTCAATTTCTATTTTAATTTGGAGTTGGAAATTTGTCATATATAAGAGTTATTTGTTATAGAACAAGATATAGGTTTGAAGATCTGCTAGGTTGGTACTCGAACATATTGATGGTTGGTCTACCGAGAGAATCGTGGAATGAAATTGATTGATACTCTGAATCTGTTGCTAACGGATTTAATTAAAGGAATTGTTAAGGTTAATAAATAATTGATTAAGGTTTTACTGTCCAAAACCAAAACAGAAACGGATACATAAACAGTAACAAACACAGAAACAGATACAGATACAGAAATAGAAACGGATACAGAAACAGAAACAGAAACAAACAGATACAAATACAAAAACAGAAACAAATACAAAAACTGAAACAGAAATAGAAACAGATACAGAAATAGATACGGAAACAGAAACAGATACGAAAACAGAAACGGACACAGGAACAGAAATGGAAATGGAAACAAATTTTGAAATGGATTTCCGAGAATGGATACGGATACGGAAATGGAAACAGAAACGGATATAAATACAGAGATGGATACGGATACAGATATGGGTACGAAAACAGATACAAAGATGGATACGGATATAGAGACAGATACGAAAGTAGATACAGATACAGATACTGAAAAAGGATCTAATAAATAAAATGGTCAGTAAACTAATTGGGGTATCGGTGCATCAGATTCGACTTATGGAATGAAGAAATCATTAACATATGATTCCCAAAGATTTTAAGTGCTAATGGTTTCAATGACTAAAGCTGCTATAGTTTAAAAGAGAAGCTTATGATCCAACAAGCTCGGAGGGATGGATTCAGTTGATGTTCTGAATCTGTTACTATTAAATTCAGTTAGAGGAATGGGTGAAGTGAGTTGAGATTTTTATTCTTCATGACGATAGTGGTTGGAACGCACTAGGATTAGGCGTGGTATGGTGGAATGTTAAAAAAATAAAAAGAAAATAAATAATGTGGGGTTTGTAGTATAAACATTTTGTTAGAACTGAATGTGAAAATATTCGGTGATTGTTCTCACCTTTCATTGGTTATTATGGACATTGGAAATGTAATATCTTGATTTTTCGTGATGTAATTAAGTAAAATTAATTTGGGAAACCGAATTGAATAATTTAAATTAGACCGATAATTATCATCAAGTAATATTCGGAGAAAAGTTAAATTAGACTGATAATTGTCATCAAATAATATTCGAAGAAAAGAAAATTGGAATTGAGATGAAAATAATTAAATGAAGAATTTAATTATTTAAAAGAAAGTGAAATGAGAAATTAATTAAATTGAAGAAAATTTTTATTAAGGAGTGAAGGAGTTGAACCGGTTGAGCTTGTGAACTGGTTTAGGGTTGGTCTACGGATCAATTGAAAATAGAAAAGGGGAAAGAGAATTTGATTTGGCCTTTAGCCATTTGTGAGAGAAACAGGGAGAGAGGCGAAGAGAAGACGAAGGATAGAGAGCGAGAAAGCTGGAGGCGACGGACGATGGCGACGATGGTGGTCGACTCTGGATCGGGCTCGGGTGTGCGTTGTCCAGCGCTTGGCGATGAGGGTGAGGCTGCGGGGGACGCGACGAATGGTGGGCTAGGGCTCTACGGGTTTGGCTGATCGGAAGTGTGAAGCTACAATTCGTCGGTGGAGGTAAGTCAATAGTTTTCTGCTTTGATTTCTTCTCCCTGGCATTCTGAATTGGACGATTTGGCAAGTGTGACCGTGTGTTCAGGGTTGGACGATGGCAGTGGCATGGTGGATGGGTTGAACCTTGGTTTGACCCGTGAATTCTTGGACCGAATTGGTCTATTACTAGTCTTGGTCTGGCGGGTCTTCTCCAGCAACCTCTCCTAAGATGGTAGCAGACTTCCAACATGGAGTTTGGCCATTGGACCACCCTCCTCGAAGTGGTCTCCTCTGCTGCCTTTAAAATTGATGGATGACTGAGTGAAAGAATGTTGAACTCTCCTTCCTGTCCTAGGTGCTGCAACCGTGGAGAGTGAAGAGGAAGGTGAGATTATGTTCTTTGTGTGTGTATTACTCTGTGAACCGTGAACAAGAGTTGGAGATGGAGTGATGGCTATGGTGCTCTGGTGTTCCTCCTCGGGTCTTCGGGTTATTCTGGTGAGGATGAAATTCTCAGTATTATCTCGTAAGATTGTAGGAATGATTAACCTGTTGGAGTTTTGACTCTGTATGTTGAATTGGTGATATGTAATTGTTGGAGTTGGATGCTTTGTGGTGTTGCATTTCGGTCTGTAAATTGGAGTTATGCAATATTGAAGGATTGTTTTGTACTTCCTTTGTTGTCTTCAAGTGTTAGATTTTGGTTTACTAGTTATGGTAGTTGTTAGGGATTTTCTGGATATTTGAAAGCATGTGGATTAAGGCATGTTGTTGTTGGTATTGGTTGTGTCTTTGGATACATATACTCTGTTTGTTGTTGAAGATATATATATTTAACTATTATTGATTCTGCCTTGGATGACATGTTGTGGGTAGCGATAGATGATTTAATTGTTGTCTTGCTAGGACAAAAGATAATGAAATGCTTTTTGTGTCAACATCTGCTGTCGTGTTGTTTTGGCTATTGTTGACTGGATTCTATTGGTCGTTAAATATATGGGTGATGCCCTCTATTAGATGATACTCTGTCGGTTTGGGTTCGGTCCATCAGTGAATAAATATATTCTAATAATTGGGTTAAGTTATTGTACATTTGGTTAGCTGTTAACGTTGATGCTTCGTGCCCCCTTTGGATATTAATATTGGACATTGATAATTTGTTGCTGAGATTAATATTCTGTTGATTGATAAATAAATGTGCTCTGTTGGTCATCGTTTGGACAATTGTGAAAATATAGGATTCGTAACAACTGCTGTTGTTCGGTTTTGCAAAGTAAATTGTTTGCATTATATTATGACATTGATGGAATGAGCAATTGTTGTGGGTTATTATTATCTCGTTGCACATGTTAAGATATTGGAATTATTATTGCGGGGTTGCTAAGTAATTAAGTTGACTAATGAGATTTGTTAAGCGTTAAGTTTTATGGAAATTCAGTGATTGTTATTAATGAATAAATATCAGTTAAATTGGATAATTGTGATTTAAGGGGAAAATGTATAAATTAAAGTTATGCGTTTATTGACCATAAAAATTAATGAAGATAAATTAATAGAAATTCGTTAAGCGATAATTTAATTATTAAATAATAAATGAGGAATAACGATATCAAAGGTAAGATTTATGATTGATAAAAATATTAATAAATAAATGATAATTATTTTGAAGGTATAAAAGGGAATAAGGATAGCGTTAATTTCTGAATCGCGCTAGGGATGCCAAGTAAGTGATACACATATGCTTTGGTCCTTAGTCCTACATCGCAAGAATAAGATATGCATGTTTCGTTGTTTACCTCTTGAATAGAATATTTAGGTTGTTTATTGTATTACCAAATATTGAGCATGTTCCGTGAATTGTAATGCTGTTTGCTAGGTGTTTATTAGAATTATGTTCTTTTAATGAATTGTTTAATAAACAAGCACGTTTAGAGTTTATATAGAGATATGATATGAACTGTGTGCATTCACGAGCATCATGCATCATGGTTTCAAAACGATACGAAAATGAGTTTTCACGAATGCTTTTAAAAAGAGAACAGAACAAATATTAAATGATAATGGTAAAGTTTTAAGTAAAGAAAAGATAATGGATATGTTGAAGCTTTGACACGTAACTCATAAATAGAGGCTTGGTGGACATGGTTCCTATGGTTAGAGGCTTTGGGCTGATTAGTCCCCCTTTGGTTGAGTTTCGTTCCAATGGTAACCAGTTGAGGCTTTGACATGTAACTCATAAAGAGAGGCTTGGTGGGCATTATCCCCATGGTTAGATGCTTTGGGTGGATTAGTCCCCCAATGGTTGAGTTACATTTCATTGTTAGACAGTTAAGGCTTTGGTGTTGAACTCAAACTCATAAATAGAGGCTTGGTGGACATGGTCCCCATGGTTAGAGACTTTGGGTGGATTAGTCCCTCATTGGTTGAGGCTTGAATTGAATACCAAAGGAAGAACAGTAAAGTTAATATCAAGGAAATGGTAAAAGAAAAAGAAAAGAAAAGATAGAAGAGAAACATAAACGGAAAACAAAAAGAGATTTTAAAAGCTGCATGACATGTGCATCATATCTTTTATTTTATATTACTTACTGAGTTTTAGGCTCATTAGATTAAGTCTTGTGATATAGGTATGTACGAGAAACAATAGAACAGGTAAAAAACAGTTGATGAAGGATTTGGATGGGTGGATCTTGTGGCTAGCTGGGCTAAAGAATCAAATGAAAATTATTTGTAAAAGGGCTTACAAATTACTTAATATTCTTTAATGCCTTGTTTTAATTTCGCTGTGTATAAAAAAAAGATTTTATTACTTCTGCTGCAATTGATAAATGTTTTAAGTAAAGAGTTTTAATGATCAAGTTTTATAAAGGAAAAATACTCTAACGTTTTTATAAAAAAAAAAGTTTTAAGTTTTACACGATTAATTTTATAAGTAAATAAAAACCAATCGTTATAGGAAAAGTGAAGAACGAGTTAGCTGAGGGTAAAATACACTATGAGGGATTTAAGGTGATAAAAATGAATTTCTTGTTCTTAGAGAATGAAATTATATAGTATTTGCATATGTATTGTCAAGAATTTAATGTGGTGTTCCTGTAGCTTGGGAGTGATGAGACATGAATTGATAATTTAATAATTATTGAAAGTATGCTACTTTATATTTGAGGAATTAGAATTAAGTTTGGTTCTACCAATAGATTGAGTTTTAGTAAACTATATTGATCCAATAGGGATCAAATGATAAAATGAATAGTAGAATATAGAGAGTGGCAGAATGTCAGCTTCAAGTTAATGGTAGGGTAATGAAGGAAATCAATTTCATAGATGCTTTGCAGGATTGAAGCGATATTTTAAGTGAAATGAAAGTGGTCCTTTTGTCAACAATTGTTATGTTGTGACTTATGAAATCAAAAGTGGTTGCCCAAGGGTATATTTTATTGGGAATGATACGAATGAAGGTGGAATTTTGTGAGTAAGGATGAGATTTTGGAGGATTAAGATCTTCAAAATGCAATGAAATTATTCACGTTACGGTGGCTTGACATAAAATATTTGATGAAAATGAATAAATTCGGACAAAAGATTTTCCTTTTACGGCAAATAAAGTTGGCAATTTAATAACTCAAATGTGAAATAGGGATTTATGTTAAGTTTTTGTGATCTACCAAAGAAAAAGTGATGTAACATTTTGGAAAATTTATGTAAAAGTATGATACGAGAAGTTATTCTGAGTCGTAGATCGAAGAATAATTACACTGAGCAAATTTTGAGGACGAAATTTATATAAGGAGGGAAGAATGTAATACATCAACTTTTTATATCGAAATTTAATAAGGATAAATTGGAAAGTAATTAGGGGTATTTAGATTAATTGGATAATTATCGGAGTATTACCAATGACGTAATCAATAGGTTACTATTTAAGAGATTTATCAGATGATAATTGAGATTTATTTGGATAAGGGAATTATTAAGGGATATTAAATTAAACGAAAAACGAGAAATAAATTATGGTTGATTTTAGAAAAAAGATTTATTAAGTAGATGAAGGGAAGAAAAATTAAATTAATGGGATAGATAAAATGAAAATGAGATTAATTAAATAAAATTAGGGAAATTTAGATAAATAGAATTAAAAGATAATGGGGGAAGAAGTAAACTGGTTCGGTCTGGACCAGTTTGGTCTGAAATTTGAAGACAAATGGCTCGCGACCATTTGTGAAGAGAGAAAGAAATGGAGAGAGGGAGAGAGTGAGATCGAGATCAAGAGGGGGAGCGACAGGAAGATGAAGGCGAGACCGAGACCGAGAACGAGTGGGCATCGGCGACGTGGGAGCTTGAACTTGGTGCTGGGCTTCACCTGTGTGCTGGCGGTGGCTACTACGGTCTAGGGCACGATGTGTCGTGGCTTGTAGAGAAGAAATTGGTGTTGCGAAATCGCCGATCTGAGATAAACTCTTAGTTGATTCTTTATGCTCTGTATTTTTGTGTTCTAGGGATTGGATGAATTGTTGGACGAATTGTTGGATGAAGTTAGTGGCGAATTTCAGAGAAGGGAATTGGCAGGGGAATGTGGTTGGACTACAGACAAGCTTCGGCCGATGCCTCGCTGCCTATGTTGACCAATTTTGTGGAGGTGAACCCGATTCATTCTAGCTGTGATAAATTGTGCTGCTCCTTTGGCTAGCTTTCCACGTGGAGTTTGGGAAGTGGACTACCTTCCTTTGAAGTGTGTGAACTCTCTGTTATGACACATCTTCTCTGCCTATATAGACATGGCAGTGATGCTGGAATGCAAGGGAAAGATTGGTTCAGTAGCTGCTCTCGGGTGCGTTGTGGTGAGGCTCTCTGAAGAATTGGAGAGTTATGGCCAAATGATGGACAATGAGGAAAACAGTGAGGAAGATGAAAAGGTGCTGGTATGATAGTTCCTTCCTATTTTCTTTACAGATTAAGTTATGTTTAGAGCATGAAGATATGGTGTATTATTACTTTTATGTAGTTATGTATGTTGGATATAAGCTATAGGAGTAAATGTTGCTTTACTAAGGTTAAATCCATGCTTTAGCTTGATTATTGCCGATTCTATTGGAGTATTATTCTATTGGTCAGATTCTGTCACTGAATTATTAGTTTTGATTTGGAAATTTATCTCTGACGATTGAGACTTAATCAGTTAAGATTATTTTATAGGATGACCTGTTAATCTTTGTTATTTTGGATGTCATTGGTTACTGCTATATGTGGCTGTTTAAGGTGGAAATGTTAATTGTTTGTGTAAAGATAGAGGATTATGTTATGGTGATGGGATAGGATTAATGGGTATTGGTTAAATTGAGAAAGGTGAATAATGTCTTGTACGTCGTTGTTGGCTATGTGAGGCTTGACTGATTAAGGATATATGAAGTTGACTTTGTAAATTATTCACTCAATAATTCCATGTTAAAGTAGGAGTTAAATGGTTCTTTATTTTGCTGTGGGAAATATGTTATTGTGACAGAATACTATTTGGTTTTGTAAAGTAAGTTCTCTTATTATCCTGTCACATTGATGGAATGAGTAACTGTTGTGGGTTATTGCTATTCCGTTGTACATGTTAAGATATTTGAATTGGTATTGTGAGGTTGCTATGTTATGAAGTTGACTAATGGGGTTTGTTAAGTGTTAAAGTTTATGGGAATTCAGTGATTGTTACTAATGAATAATTTTTATGGTTTTGAAGGTACTAAAACGAATGACATAATCGCATTGAAGTCACCAGGTAAGTTGATACTTACTGTGCTTTGGTCTTTGGACCTTATATCGCAAGAATTAGGATTGCATGTTGTGTGTGTCTTTTAATGATATGTTTACTAGACATTTATATCGTCATGTAGGATTGTATGAAGTCACTAACATATTACATGACATACCTAATATATGTAAATAGGCGTGTAGGGGTTTGGATGATTGGTGACATTTCATCGTTAGAATGCTCCCATATAGGGAGCAGTGTGGTAGGAGTTATCTACATGGAATCTGGGCTCTTCCTTCTCCCGTTTTGAAATCCCCAACGTCTTTATTAAGGAGTGTGATATCGGCTTGTGGAACACCTTTGATGGATATACCTCCTTGTTAGTGTGAAATGGTTAGGCCACATGACCCTAGGTGTATCTCACTTTTGGCTTCCAGAAGAGATACGACTCTTTTTTGTAATGCATTGTATGATCATGCATCATATCTGCATTTCATTTTCTTATCACTTACTGAGCGTTAGGCTCATTAGTTAGGTGTTATGATGTAGGTATGTATGAGCAACAGGAAAACAGGTCAAAGACAGTTGATGAAGGATTTGCACGGGTGGATCTTGTGACTGGCTGGGCTAAAGAATTTACAAGGAAATTATTTGAAAAAAGGGTTTATAAATTACTTAATATTCTTTACCATTTTGTTTTAATTCTGTTGCCCTTCATAAAAGGTTTTTATTACTTCTGCTGCAATTGATAAGTGTTTTAAATAAAAAAATTTTAACGATCGGGTCTTATAAAGGAAGAATACTCTGATGTTTATAAAAGTTTTAAATTTCACGCAATTTTAAAGTAAATTAAAAACTGGGTCGTTACATAAGTCTTCCCGTGATCCTCTAGGATTGCGTGCTGAGTAGCAGCAAATGTCTAGAGTCGCGCTGGAATTTGTAGATTTCTGAGCCCTGTTGGTTGTCAGGTCCATGTTGGGGTCATCTCCTTAATCAAATCACTGTTGTCTATGTGGGACATGACACGTGTCGGGTTCGTGTTAGATGTTTGGTCCGGGTGTGCTTGCGACTAAGTGTCGGTTTTTGTGTGGACCATATATGACAGTTCCTTACTGGTGTTGCATCAAGCGGTCTGTTTTGGATGTGTCAGACACCTGGTTTTGGTAGTGTTTTGATGTGTCAGAGCACCATGGTCACCTATCAATCCACGAGATTTGGTTTTCGTTGAATGTTAGGTTACCCTATCGCTTTGGTTTTGATGCAAAGTTCTATTCTTTGTTTTGATAGGAATCTTTTGCTTGTTGAAAATCTACAAATTCTCTCTTGTTGGGCTTAGTGCTTGGACAGCAGGAAGCTAGAGAGTGTTGTGTGGGTGTGATCTCAGTTTGGAGTATTGCTCAGGCATGGAGAGTGTTTTGACGAACACTCTAAACCTGGGTCCAATCAACGTCTCTTTGTTTTCCAATTCTTGACATGTTCCGATCAGGAAATTCGTTAAGTCATGTTTCTGATGTTGCGGGGACTCCACATCAGTTCGTTGTTGTGTGAGCCGTTGTGACCAGTTAAACGGCTTGTTTGTTTTCCGTCAGGACGTGTGGGTCCATTCTTTGGTGATCGTTTCTTCTATCGATCGATCGATTTGGTCATCCTTTGTTTCTATTTGGGTGACCCTCCCTTGCCTTATTAATTTGTTAGCTCATCATGAACTTTGCTCGTTTCACGATGGTTCCTCTCTGTGTCTGTTTTGAACACGCACTTGGATCTTCGTCCTACTCTAGACTTGAGGGAAGTCCTAGGGGCAGGGGAGTGTGTTTTTCAGGGAGATTATCTTGATTTGTGTGCTTTGGGTATCCCACTGAATAGAGAGTTTTCGAGAATTCGCTTTTTGGGTTTGTTTTAAGTTTCAAAACGAAATTTCTTTTAGGATGGTTAAGATGTAAAATCTGAGATTTTTAATGATTTTAAAATGGCACATGTAAATTTTTTTTCAAAATTTTGGTCAAAGTGAAAAGTTGACCCATTTTATTGCGTAGTGGCAACGCGTGTGTTTTCCGTAAAACGGTCAAATTAAGTTTTTCCTAAATGAAATTTGTTTTTCAAAAGTGCTTTTAAGAAATTACTTTGACTAAGAAATTAACTTGGGTTGGCGTTTACGAATCAGAATTTTTAAAATGGGATTTGAGTTGGATTTATATAAAATATAGATTTTATGTTATATATTATATATTATATAAACTTATAAAATTTTATATACATATATATATATATTAAAAAAATCATATTTAAAGAAAACGTAAGGCATTCTTCTGGCTTCTTCAACACTCTTCTTCACGGTTCTTCGCGGGGGAGGGAAGGCAGACCTAGCTGAGGGAGAGGGTTCGCGAGGGAGTAACGCAGGCCGCGAGGTGTCGATTCCAGGCGACGGAGAACGGCGAGCTCCGTCTGCGGGTTGCGCCGTTTGGTCGCAGGGAAATTTTCGCGAGAAATGGCCGAGGCAGTGAGCTCGGGAAATTATGGCTTCTCGGCTCCAACATTTTCTTCCACAAATTCTTCAATTCAGTGAGTAATGCGCGAACTAGGGTTAATTTTGAACTCCTATTTGATGTTGGATTATGAATTGGTGATGGGTATCCGATGTTTTTTTGTTCTTTCTCTGATTTTTCTTAGGCTTCAGCCGAAATGGATTTTTTTTTCTTGCTCTTGTCTAGTTAATGTTAAGCTGAGATTAAATTTCATTTCATTTTGGGTTTTTTGGATCGGTTGATGGAAACAACCGAGGGGTTGTTTCCTGTTATGGTAACCGAAGATCATGCCCTGTTTTGCTGCATTCTCTGCCTTATGCATTCCAAATTTGGCTTCTGATTAATTACTGCCATATAGGGTGAGAAACTGAGAAGGATGATTTTGGTCCCTGTTTGATGTATTCGGTTCTGCTTTGAATTTTGGATGGTTGAAATATACCTCGCTGTTGGTTACAGAAATATTGTAGAGGTTCTTGTTCTGCCAGTAGGGTTATATGCTTCACTAGGTTACTGTTTAATGGACATTACAAAGATTTTATAAGTTGTTGCATGAATGCTGGTATCGTTCTTCATTTTAGTTCTGCCCGATAGTCTTTGTGAGGAGAACTTGTTCTATGGTTAAGATTTCGGTTTTGTAATTTGGCTACAATTTGCTAGACATTAATGGGTAATCATGCTCTGTGATTGAGTTTTTATTTCCTACTTTTATACTACTTTGGTAGCCCTTATAGAGGTATAACGCTCTAATGTTCGGTTTTGTATATGTTTATATACTGCGTTGATGAAAATAATTAGGAGAAATATTTTGTTGATTAGATTTTTGTCAATGTTTTCCCTTACTGTTTGTTGGCACGAAATTATATGATAAGTTGTGGACTTACTCTTGGGATGTTGGTTGAAATCTGTAGTGGCATGAAGATGGGCATTTGGCTTAATCAAATATAAATGTTGTGTTCTTAGATTGGTTTCCGGTTTGGGACTTGTGGTTGTCCCTAGAAACCGTCTTGAATTATGTCTTGTTTAAGGCTTATTTATTAACCCTTGTATGTTTGTTGGGATATTGACACCAGCCTTGTTGTAGGTTCTAAATGTGTCAAATGGTTTGACTTTTCGCTTACAATAGAGTGTGGAGCAGGTTTCATCGGTAAGCGTGTCATGGTCACCATCGAGGTAGAAAACTTTATACTTTATGCACTGCATTGCATCATGGTTTTCAAAACTATTATTTTGTGGACTACCACACTTGAAAATCCAACGGGGACTATTCGACAGCACATCAGTTTTTACATATACATATGTTTTATCACATTTACATTATGTACATGGTTTATTGCTGATGAATTGTATATATATTGATGATATGATTTTGTGTATGTGTTTGGGGGATGAATCCTCTTAATATTTTAGGCACTCTAGTACTAAAGTATCACGAGGCTATCTCGTCAACCTTGAACTGCGAGAAGGTATGACATTTGTTACGTTCATTGGGATGAGGAATCTTCTTGATGTTTTAGGCACTCTAGCGCTAAAGTATCACAAGGCTATCCCTAAAACCTTCTACTGCGTGAAGGTTTAATATGTACATTGGGAGGATGAATCCTCTTGATGCTTTAGGAACTCTAGCGCTAAAGCATCATGAGGCTATCCCGGTGCAATCTTCTGTTGCGTGAAGATTGGTCATTTACGTGCGAAATGACGATGGGGCATTCATGACATGTCCTCAGGTTGAAAGTCCTGAAAATGGAAAAATATAGGTAGAGCGTTGGTGACATGTACTCAGGTTGAAACTCTTGAAAGTTAGAAAATATGATGGAAGGGTGATGACGCCTCCTTGGGTTAAAAGTCCCTAAATCTGGTCGGGGTATTGTCACACGGGTTGGCAGTATTGTCAGTCACGAAGATTAACCTATCACAGTACCGTTGCATTTGGGGGGTTGGCTAGACGACTGAGCTTGCTCATCGGCAACCATCGTCAATTTGGGACACCAAGGTTCTAGTGAGTAGGGGTCTATTGTGGGACAACCCCATTCGTTACTATGATTATGTGTGTAATATCTCAAATTTTTGTTATGCTGAAGGCATAGCTTAAGTGATAATTTTGAGGATGATAAGTGTTAGCCTAAGTGTGTTAGGCAAATTTATATTTTGATGATGAGTAATATAATTAAAGTGTAAAAGTTGTTTATTTGTTGAATTTATAAAATATCGTAATAATCGCTTAAATTGGAAATACCCTTGATCAAGGGTATTGGTAATATTTAATATGTTGCTCTAAGTCTATGCATTAGAATGGAAGGTTCGTGTGACTTAGAGGATGCGTTTCGTGCAACTACGAAGTGGGCTAGGCAAGTGCGGAAGGGTGCGGACTTCAGGCGGACGGCACAGAGTCGTCTGCAAGAAGACGATTCAGCGTCCTCAGTTTGAGCTGAGGATGCCATTCAACGTCCCCAGATGGACTGTGTTGGTGCGGACGATGCGGACGACTGCGGACGCGAAATGCCAGCGTCCGAATGAATCTGTCCATTTTGAGGGACAATTCGGACGACTATATGCGGACGATGCGGACGACAAATGGCGTCCGCAACTCTTCAGATGTGCGGACTTGAGACGAAGCTGAGGACGATGGTTTGGCGTCTCCAAGTGAAGCGTGATGACGCGGACGCCAAAAGCCAGCGTCCGAATGAATCTATCCAATTCTGTTTGACAATTCGGACGATAGGTGCAGCCGATGACGTGGCATCCGCAAATGCCCAGAATTCTGCAACGGCTATTTTCCAACGTTTGGATGCAGACGATCCTAAAGGGGTTTAGGACGTCTCCACTATGGAAATCTATAAATAGGTGGACTTCGAAGAAAGGAACACACCAAGCAATATTAAACAAAGCTCTGCCGAATTTTTGACTCAACTATCGTGCACGAAATTGAATAGTAAACAAGTCCTCCAAAGTGCTAGAGTATGATCATTTGTGTTATTGTGAGGCTTGTTATATTTGTGAGCTTGAGGATTTTCCGAGAGAAAATTGTGATCGAGAGAAAATGGTAACGCCCTAAGAATTAGTTTGTTGTAACAGTACGATTGACACCCGTTTAAGATCAATAACTTGTAACCGGACGCGGCTTGTGGAATATACCTTCAAGGGAGAACCTTGAAGCGCAGACGTAGGCGTAGCCGAACCGCGTTAACAACTCGGTGTCGAATTCTCTGACCCTACTCCTTAGCTTATTGTTATCATTGTGGTTATTTAATTTCTTTATTGTGATAAATTTGCTATTAGTTAGAAAATTTATAATCGTGTGAAAAAGTTAATAAACTTAATTCACCCCCCTTCTTAGGTTAATTTCGATCCTACAATAAGGACTGAGTTGGACAAGTAAAGATATTGGTCAAGAGAAACGTAATTGGAATAAGTGAATTATGATACCTCATTATGTTTATAGTTAGATTAAGGGAAGAATTGAGGTTAATTAAAGAATTGTTTGATGGTATTGGAGTTAGATTAAATAATATCAACGAGATTGATAGTGAGAAGAATTAGTAAAAGAAAATATACTTGGATATAATATGGTTGAAGGTATAAGATTTATAATATTTAGAGCATATTGGATTTAACGAGGGATAATGTGAAGAAGAAATGGTGAAACATATAATATTGGTTGAGGTTTGGAAATTGGAAGAGTGAATTATGGTTTATTAAGGGTAATATATATATTGTCACGTTATGAGATTATGGTTGCATGGAATAATGAATCAAATTGGAAAATAAGCGTGTGGAGTCAGCAGTCGATTGGGGTGGTCAATTGACGGGGTGTCGATTGACCAACGTTGTTCGATCGGCGTGAAACTTTGAGTTTTCTGAAGGAAATTTGTGGTCGTTTGGGTGCATGGTGGTCGATCTACTAATTGTAGAATCGATCGATCGCCATTTTATGATGGTTTTCTGTCGATGATAACCAACGTCTGGAGATGAAACGATTCATTGTCTGAACATCTGGATGATTAAGTGTGCGTCTAGTGGCCTTCTGTCTTCTATGGGATGATGAAGAATTGATGTTCGTAGCCTATAAGTGGAGAGGTGTGGTCGAGAGCTTTGAGCGAAGGAAAACTATGCGGTTACTCTGCCGAAATATTTTGAGGAAACTATGAGTGCTGAGAGTTGTGCTACTATGTTATGTGGGTTGGTGTGAAGTAGTGAATGATTTATTGTAAGTTTTAGAGTCTAAGAGAAGAGATTGGGTGTAAGAGAGTGACAGTTTCTTATGGGTTGCGTTTTATGAGGGTTTTACATAGAAGAGAAACTAGTGATTGGAAAATGAAATTGTTAGGAAGTGGCTTGGTGTTTCTGGAGTTTAGATTGTGAAGTTATTCTAACCTTTTGGAAGAAAACCGTGAGGTGAAAGAAGTGATGGTTTTTTGGTAAAAAGGAGGAAGGAATTTGATAAACAACTGCAAGCGTTGGCTATCGCGCTGCAAGCATAAGTTACTACTTTTCTTCAATCAAGTTTCTGCATACGAAGTGTATAAGATATTGGTTTTTGATACGGAGGAGTTTGGTTATGTTCTATGAGAATATTGAAATATGATTTTGTTGGTAGTATGTCCTCTGCCATGTGATAATTAATTGGTTAGAGTTATGTTATGTTAGTAATTGGATATATTTGGAAATGGATTAAGCCACTACATGTATGCTAAGTAAAGTATTAAGGTGTCTTTAATGAAGTTGGTTATTATCATGCAGAATAAACTGTTGGAATGAGTTGTATGATAAGGTGGTTATTGGAATAAATGATTGAGTTTAGATGTGAAAGTAATAAGTTTTATTATGTGAGATTTTGAAAAAGGTAATTCTTGGATTTAGGGTTGTCATTGTTGAACATATTGTTAAGCTATACCTTGTTGGAATAGATTATTAAGTTGAATTAAGGAGATATGTTAGACAATAAACTGCTAGTAGTTAGGATTGTTTATTGAGAAATCTTTATTGATTATCTCATGTTGTTAATAACTAAGTTTCTTTGTGAAGAATCCTAAAATGTTAAACCATTAAAGCTAAGGACTTCAGGTACATGGTACTGCATGTGGTTTGTCCAAAAGGGCCTACATCACGGGAATTAAGGAGTGTTTACTATTTGTTTAATTGATTGTTATGAATTGTATGTTCATTAGATTTAAGTTCAGTTCTTTATTTAAGACGGATTACGTTTTAAGGATACGATCGAGGAACATGTTAGATAGGATTGCATGTGCACGACAACGTTAAGACTTGATCCTAAAGTACATGAAAATGAAATATATGTAAACAACTGTAGTCTGGTTGGTTATGCCTGGCACAGAAATTAAAGTAGTAAATAGTTATTTTTGTGGTCTGGTTAGTTACACTCAGCACAGAAACCAAAGATAAGTAAACTGCTGTGGACCAGTTGGTTACGCCTGAAACAAAAACCAAAAATAAGTAAATAGCTATGGGCCGGTTGGATATGCCCGGCACAAGGATTAAGATAAGTAAACAGATGTTTGTGTGGTCTGGTTGGATACACCCGGCGCGTAAACAGAATAATCAACAGTAAAAGATATGAACAACAACATATAAGTTAAAATTGAAAACTATATACGATGTTACAAAAGTTATATATGTATTTCATGTTTTACAATTATACCATGTACTAAGCTTTAGGCTCATAGTTAGGTCTCGTTGATGTAGGTAAGGAGTCGTTGATTGGATAAAGGTGTTAATGGACGTAGCTGATGGAGTATTGTTGTGTGGGCGTTTGTGTTGTTGGTGACATTGACCTTGGGTTATGGCTCACACAAATGGAATAAATATGTTTAAATTGTTTTAAGTGTTTTGAGTGCTATTTGCTTTAAATAGAATTTAAATAAATGTTTTAATGATATTTGTTGAAATAGTTTTTAAAATTGTTGGTTTATGGTATTAAATTGTAAAAGACTGCCACTGTATGTTTACTCTGAGATTTCCGTTGTATGTTTATTACTTTGGTTTTCCATTATGTAAATGATTTAAAGAAAAGAAAATTTTTATGCAAAAAAGTGATGAGATGTTACAATGTGAGTTATGTTGGCTCTGTGAAAGAAAAGAGGATGGGGCACTGGTGACGTGTCCTCATGTCGAGAGCCTTGAAAGTCAGAAAATAGGATGGGAGGGTGATGACGCCTCCTTGGGTCGAAAGCCTTTAAACTTGGCTAGTGTATTGTCACACGGAGTTGGCAGTGTTGTTAGCCACGAAGATTTGCCTACCACAATACCGTTCCATTTAGCGAGTTGGCTGGACGACTTGAGCTTGCTCATCGGCAATCATCGTCAATTTGTGACACCAAGGTTCTAGTGAGTAGGGGTCTATCGTGGGGCAACTTCATCTGTTACTACGATTAAACGAGTTGTGTCTTCGCTGACTTGTTTGCGAGCAACTCGGGTGATGTGCTGAATCTGCCGGTTGCCGTCATTAGTATTCTTTCTTGCCTCATGAGGTGTTGCTATTGGCGGATAGCCAACTTTCTGTGACTTCTGTTAGGTGGTTACACAAGTTGTGTCGTGCTTGACTAGTTCACCAGCAACTCTGGTAATGCGCTGGATCTTCGAATCGTATCAGAAGTGGTTACGACCCGTCGGCACATCCGAGAGATCATACCACCTTCCGACGATGAGTGATGGATGGGTCTTTGCATGACCATCCCTTTCCACTGATAACGTATTGGTATGGAAAATGGTGTTGGCATATTTTACGAGTATAGCTGTTTATGTATACAGCGGGTTTTAATAAAAGCCACATCGAAGGCCATGGGCCGGATTTATAAAATGATAAAGAGGTTTTAAATGTTTAAAATTCATGTACGGTAAAATGAGAAGTATGAAATAGTTTTCAAAGATAAAGAAAACGCTTTTAGCATGCATTGAGTTTAGTGTAGATTTTCCTACTAAGTTAGTCGCTCACCCCTTAGACTAAATTTTTTTCCCAAGTTATGGTGTAGGTATTGCGTCCTGCCCTTACATGTGTGGCAGCGGAGCAATGCTAAACTTTCCTGATGGGTGTTTCGATCTCCTAGTGGATGGATGGAGACTCGTCGATTCAATCCCTCCATTCCTGGTATGTTAGGATTTTTGTTTGGTGTTGTTTGATTTAATTCCTGCACAGTATTTTCTTATATTATGCTATCATGTCTCTAGTTGATCACTTTGTGGACCCCAACTCATGTTATTTGGGCTTGAGCTTTGTATTAATCCCGTTAAGTTTTCCCCATAAAAACTCACACCTTGGGCTGGGTAACCTTGTTCTCTCCGAGAATCTGGTCGCTTGACCCAGTGATTCTATTCGACCTGCCTCCAAGTCGTGACAATTTTAATTATATGTTTTAATTATTCCGCATATCTTTACTTTGATAATTTCTTTCAAGTGTTTTTGAACGAGTTTTAAATTAGAAAAATTTTATTGAAATGTGAAACAGAAATGGGATGTTACACATATATAGGCAACAAAATAAAGCATGCTAAATAGGCAGTATCATAACAGAGGCTATTAGACTTTAACATTGTCTCTAAAGCTTTATGTATAACATGGAACTAACATCATTATCTAACAAATCTGCATAGGCTGAACCAACGAAATTAACAGAGCAATGTCCTTCTACAATTATTAACGTAGTATATGAACATATATAGTTTTCAACCAACAAAACATTGTCAAGGCAACAACTAGCAGTGACCAATTGTATAATAGTATGAGCATCAAGAAAACTATGCTTTTTCAACAATACATTCCACATAGAGTAACCAACAGAGAGCACTTTTAACCCCTTCAACTTCATCCTCAATTTATCAGTTCATCAAAGCAGTTCTACAGCAAGTAATTTCCACCAACCAACAATTAATTTAGCAAAACAAGTTCATCTGATAGAACATAATGAAGAAAAGGAACTCAAACCAATAATCAAATGTTCCTATACTTGTGATGTAGGCCACCTCTGGCAAAACACACAAATTTATCCCTTACCTTCTTTGCAAATCCACTACTGCAGAAGTTCCCCTTTGCGCCAGCAGCACAAAAGTTCTCCCACTCCAGAAGACCAAGCAACGCAGCTCACTAGAGTAGAAAACTCTTTTGTGACTGCTAAGCTCCCAAGCTCAACATTTATAGGCACAAATCAGGGAGCTGGCACTCCATGGAGCTTCCACATGTCCAACACCACCCAACCCACCAGTAAAATTGGGGCATCAAATGTTTTCTAGACAATAGCAGACCGTATTTTAATGACAGTTGATATTACAGTTGATCACCCTCTTCACGTGATCGACTAGAAATTTCAAGTTCATAAATTTCCCCGACCACGACCGACCGCCAATCTCTAATGATCGACCGCAATTCTGCCTTTTCTAGAAAAGTCAGTCGATCACCTTCTAGTGGACGATCGACCGATTCCAAGTTGGCTACAATCTGTATATAAACTACTTTGGGACCGGTCGATCACTTCTTCCAGCTAATCGACCACTTCCAAATTTGCTACAATCTGTATGCAAACTGCTTTGGAACTGGTCGATCACTTCCTTCAGTTGATTGACCACTTTCAAATTGCCTGCACTCTGTATAAATTTTTCACTAGGGAGATCGATCACCCTAGCTATGATTGATTGTCTCCCCTCATTTCCCTCTACCCTTTAATTATTTAGATAAAAATTCCTTTTATACACTCCCTTCTTATACATATTTATAATTTTTCAGATGTATTAAGTGTACAAAAGACATTTCTTCCAACAAAACATATATTCCACAAAAGTTCTTTACATTATACATAGAGGAATTTTTTTTGGATATTATAGTAAGACACTTAAATATTTATAACTTCACCCAAATGGATTTTCGATCGTTACAAATATGGAAATTTATGTGTTTATAGGTTGATAAAAGCAATGAAATACTTGGTTAAATTGCTATAACCATGCTAAGACCATAATGTAAGAGATACTTGTATATGTTTGAGCTTTGACGTACATCATAAGATGCTAGAGTAATAGTTGTGATTGAAATGTTATGATATTGTTTGACATTTTGTGATATATAAGGATAATATTGATCATTATATGGATTAAAATGTTGGTTGTTGGTTGTTTGTGTTATACTTTTGATTGTTATGCTATGAGATATATAAGGATAGTATTGATCATAATATGGATTAAAATGTTGGTTGTTGATATGTTTTACTCTTAATTGTTATGCTATGAGATATATAAAGATAATAGTGATCATTGTGTTGGGTTCGAATGTTAATTGTTGATCTGTTATAGTCTAGATTGTCATTCTATAAAGTGTATTTGAGGAACATTGATGCACCCCAAGGACCTATTACCCGAGCTCGAGCCAAATGGTCATCTCCTATCTAACGAATGTTTATTTTGTAGGAGAAAATATGATTGAAGGAATTGGAGATGATTCGAAGCATGAAGATAAAGAAGCACCCAAGCATTCTATCATATGGAGAATAGAGGCACTATCTGAGTTAGACAACATCAACCACAGCTATTGGGAGGTTTACAACACCAATCTTTGAACACTCCTAACTATTGAATATTTCTTTTATGTCCCAAAAAAAGTTAATTAGATTAATGTTTACTGAGATACAATTGGTTAGGATGTTTTTTGGTTGGATTTATCATTAGTAATTTTGCATTGTTGTTGGAATGCTCGGCTAGCATGTTAGCCGAGCATTCATGCTCAATTTTCTAGCACAAGGGCATTATTATAATTTTGAAATTAGGGTTTACTAGGTGGGATACTTAGCTACCAAAGCAAGCCCTAATTCATGGTTAAGCATCAATCAAAGTTCATAAGATGTTTTTTTAGAGTTCTCTCTAGAAGCTTTCTCAGTGGTTAGATTCTCCTCACTCACGGATCAACTACTCATCACATCTTCTCTCATCAGTTCTCGTTCAATCTTGGAGAGGAGACAACCTACTAATCTTCCTAGCATCTCCCTTTCGATGTTTCATTTGGCGTGGTTTGTTAGAAGATTGAACAAAGCCAAGATGGAGCGATCTTTGTAAGGTCCTAGTGAGTCGTTGTTTTCGGTTGTTGGAAAACCAGTGGACCAACTTGGTGTTTTTCTATTTCTTCCCTGAACCTTACAATATTTTGATTATCTTTTCCAGTATTCTGAATGTCTTCTGGATATTACAAATTGGTTGGAGCTATTTTGTGGAAAGAAGATCATATGAAGTGTTCTTGCATCTTTTATTTGGAGTACCCGCAAATCTATTATTTTTGGGTAGTGATTTTTTGAGACGTGGGTTGTTTTGATATTATCTCCTTCAATATTACGAATTTTGATCTGAAATTTGGAGGACCCCTGCTTCTTGGAGTCCTCAATACCTCCTCAAAATTTGGGATCCTTTTGCTCTATGCGTTGAAAGTTATAGCCGATTTCATTCAGTGTGCGCAGATTGCAAATAACCGATTGTTTCAATAGCTTGTTTGACTCTTTGTACTTTTGGGGCACATCAAACATAGAGGCTATGAAAATGATTTGTATTGGCATGTTCTTATGCATTCTTCATGCATCTTGAAAATTTTTCCTAAGAAATGATAGAAAAAAATTTCCATACATATGTTTTTTTTACAGAAGGAATGAAAAAAAAACTAAGTAAACGTAAATAGACACTATAGGGTGGTGATGGATTATAGGTCCATGCCATCATTAATCAATTTCCCAAGATTAGCATGAAAAGATTCAAGGTCAAACATAAGTGGAAGTCCAAGGACAATTGTGGAATATTTGATGGGCTTTCCAAAACAATCTTCTTTCTGACCTTTGACAAGTCTCGGACTATTTTGGCATTTGAAACGACATCATTTCAAAACAAGTGCTTCAAGAAGATTGTAGCTGACTTCATAAACTTTCTAGAATAGGTTAGATTGTTGAATTTGGAGTTTGTTTGCTATGAAAAAAGCCCACAAAACCGACAGCAAAAATTAAGGAAAGTCTAAGTGTCCAAGCTTGGAGACCAAAGAAATCTTTACATGGAAACCATCGAAGTGGCCAAGCACCAACAAAGATTAGCTGCCAAAATACACCTAAACTTGGTGACAAAGAAAGGAAGATATTAATTAAATATTCTTTTAAGTAATTAATCTAGTTTCTATTAAGTAGAAAATCAGACAACTTATTCTATGAGCCAATTAGGGTTATTGTTTCTTAATTAGTTTACTATAATTTTATAGTTTGTAATTGGCTATTTAAAGTCACTTTATGTACAAGTTTAAGGGAGTTGAATTTGATAATAGAAAAGCTTTGGCTTAATTTCGAAATTGGAGTAATTCCTTTTTCAACCTTTGATGAGTTATATCAAAAGTATCATTGTGTAAGTAATATCACAAGATTAGACTCACTTGAAGTTCTGTAATATCTGGAAATTAAGCTTGCACTAAGGATGCTAATAATTGTCAATTATTAGTTTTAAATAATAATAATTGGGAATTTTGAAGATTTCAGGATGATTTTTATTACGGAAGATAATACCCCGAAAATATGTTTCGTAAACGTAATAAAGTTTAGAATAATTAGTGATAATTATTGAGAATTAATTGAAGAATACTTAAGAATTTAATTAAGTATTAATAGGATTAGATTGGGTGAAGTTGGAAGATTTTAGTGGAAGAAATGGCAGGGAAGGAGTGTTGTTGAAAATAGCAGTGGCGAGTAAAAGAATAAAAAAAGAAAGGTGGGTAGTAAAGGAGGTCAACGGACAGGATGAAGGCGAGGTTGATAAAATGGAGGAAGGGGTGGTCGACTGTGCATGTCGACCGGGATGTTGACCAGACCAACGGTGTTTCACAAAAAATGTGTTTTTACGTTGCAGCGGTTGACTGTGCATATCAACTAGACACTCGATCGGGATGTCGACCGGTTCTACTGGTTCTGCGGCCTGAGAAGATAATTGAAAATCCAAAGACATGAATTGTTTGTGATTGCTCCACGTCTCCTTTCCTTTACAAATGGCAATTGATAAGATGAAGTGGGTGAGATGTGTTGGGATAAATAAGGCTTCCTAGGTACACATCTTAGCATATAGAAGAAAGACAAAGGGGAGTGTTTTATGATAAAAACACTCTAGAGAAAAGTGAAGCAGATCTCGGGTGATAAGGAGTTGAGTGGGTGAGGGCCTCTGGAGAATTAAAAAGGCCAAGAGCCTCTGGGAAATAAACGGAGGAGAAGAAGAGGGAAAACCTTCTTCATGAAGCTGAGAAGAGAAAGACAGAGTGAGAGAGAGTTTCGTGAGGTGAAGCTCTTAGGTTCTTCAGGTGAGAAAAGCTCTCTATGTTGTTAATGGTGTTGAGGGAATGTTTATCTGCTGATGAAGTTTTGTTCTATGTTTTGGTTAGTGCTTCTGGAGGTTGAAGAAGAGTGAAAGGGGGAGGTTTCTCTATGCTGCTCATGGGTGCTCCTCTGGTAAGCTATTCTTCACTTCTTTTATGGAATTTATGGAGATAATAAGTAGAAAATAAATGGATTGTGTTGAAGAAGTTGTGTTGTTTATGCCCTTTGTTTATTCTCTGTGGTGTGATTCTACATTGTCATATTTTGTTGAAGAATGCTATTGAGATTATGCTGTGATTTTGGTTAAGGATCGATTGGACATAAATATTATGGGAGAGCATGTGGAAATGTTGGATCTGCCTTCTGTAAATAAATGTTGCTCTGATAAGTAAAGTCCATGTTTTAGTTTTGTTACTACCGAGTCTATTGAAGTAATATTTTGATATTTGGTTTCTGCCACTTGAATTATTGGTTAAGGTTGGAATGATACTCTGTTGGTTGAGTCTTAAATGGTTGAGGTTATTCTGTCGGTTCTAATGGGTTTTACCATGTAGATATATATGTTTTGGAGATTGTGGATTTCGACTCTGTATGATCTGCAAGGTATTAAGCTGCAGATAATGGAAGTTGTTAAGTGAATTGCTATGATTGGATTGTGTAATTCTATTAAATTGTAAATAAGAAATAATTGTATCAAAGTTAAGGTTCATAATTGGTGAGAATGGATGAATAAATGTTATAGTTTTGAAGGTATTAAGAAGAAGGAAGGATAAAGTGCAGAAACGCACTACAAACCGCAAGTAAGTTGATATTGTATGTGTTTTGGTCTTTGGGGCCCTACATCACAACAATTAGGAATTGTATACTGATTGTTTACCGCTTTATTAGACTAGTATGATATTAAGCATGTTTCACAAATTGTACTGCTGCTTGTTGGGTGTTTATTAGAATTAGGTTCTTTTAATGATATGTTTAATAGATGTAGGTTCTTTAGGTTAAAAGTTATGATATTGAGCATGTTTAGATGTTATAGTAATGATACGATAGATACTGTATGCATTCACGATATGTGAGCTTGTTAGTTGGTCTTCGATCGAAGATGAGAGTGGTCGATCAACATGTGAGTGAGGTTGTTTAAGCGATGGAGTGTACAGCCGCTAGTAGGTGACAGTTGTAGCCCTAGCCTGATGTTGTGCGTCTTAGCGTACAACAGCTAGCAAAACTTTCGGTCGTAGCTAGGGCTGCTTATCAATGAGGTTTGCTCGTTGTGCATTGGAGTGCATAATAGCTAACGGGCGATTCGATTGGAGTCGAGCCTTTACCACACAGCTATTTATGAGTCCTCGGTTGGAGCCAGGACAAACCAGCCAATGGTTAGTGAGGCCATTTAATCGTTAGAGCACACGGCTGCTAGTAGGCAACGGTTGTAGCCCTAGCCAAATGTTGTGCATTGTAGCGTACAGTAGCTAGCAGAGCTTTCAGTCAAAGCCGGAGCTACTACACTAGAGGTGTCTAGTAGAGTGTATTGGATGAACCGATCAATGACTAGCGAGCTTTTGGAATATGCGACTGCTGCTATACTGAAAGTGTCGGGGTCGGGTGCATTGATATAAAATGAAAATAGAAAACACAAACAAAAAACGAAAATGTATTTAAAAGAGCATAGCATGTGCATTGCATATATTTATTTTGTATCACTTACTGGGCGTTAGGCTCATTAGTTTATGTCTTGTGATGTAGGTACACGCACAAGAACAGGCTAAGGAGCAGTTGATGAAGGATTTGCACGTGCGGATCTTATGGCTGGCAATGCTAAAGGTTTTGAAAGGAAAATGCTTGTAAAAGGTTTTGTAAAGATAATGTAAAAGATTTATTTATTGTATTTTCAAATGATTTGTTCTATTCTTTCGCTGCGATTTGTAAAAAGAGTTTTAAGAAAAAGATTTAAATGATTTTATGAAAGAAAAGTCTTCCGCTGTTTTATAAAAGAAAAGTTTTAAATTTTACACGTTTTCGAAAGTAAGAAAAACCAGGTTGCTATAAGTTGAGTGAGTTCTCTTATTAGCATCTGCCGCCCTACTCCTTAGGGAAAGGTTGTGTGTAGTGGTGTCCAACCATCACAAAGGTGTTCCATTCGCAAAGTCATCAAAAAGGGAGTGCAAGCTGTGTTACTTTCTATTTCCAACCACTTGAATTGTTTTTAGTATATCTTCTAATTCTTGAAAGATTTTCCCAAAGTTCTTGAAGGTGTTCTTTCCTTATTCATTCAAGAAGGCGTGATCAAACTTTTAGCTCAAAAGTTTCTAAAACGAAAAAGTTACAAGCTTTCAAAGTTGGGCTTTCCATAAGTGAATTATGGCAAAATTAAGGAAATAAGAACTTGTCGATCAAGCTTGACCGCTAGTTTAACCGATCGCTTCATCAATTTACTTCTGCCTATTTCAGGATCGACCTTCTACTCAACTGCCACCACAAAATAACCTGTTCGGACTATTTGCTAGCGTTTCTAACCATTTTGATGTCGACCGCTTTCTTCTAGTAGTTGCCACTTGGTAGCTCCAACATTCTTCTTTCTTCAACAGTTCTTCAACCGGCAACAACACTTCAACAACATATTTTACAGGTTATTTCTTTACCCCTTCCGCTGGTGCATCATTTGGTATAAGAGCTAAAACAATTCCTACTAATTCATGATATTTTTTCAATACAATGACAAGGGACCGAAGCTATGCATGGAATTAATTTTCGGACGAGGAAAATTCACCACCATCCATTCTGACTTTTAGTTGTGCCGAAGATTATTACGATTGGGAGGATGAAATCCTGGAGATTATTTGGAGGGTGTAGTATTCAAAAAGAGAATTCGTAAAACTTATTTCTTCTAAATTTTAAGGGAGAGCTTTATTATGGAGGAATAATTTGGTTACCTTCCGAAGAGAATACGAGGAAGACAACATCAAAACATGTTTCGAGATGAAGAAAGTTTTGAGATGAAGGTATGTGCCATGTTTTATCAAAACCGTTCCATCCTGCCCACCAATCATAAGGTATGAAAGTTCTTCCAAAAATCGACAAGCTCAACTCAATAAAATTAGCACCTTGTTTGAAGAAATAATCCAACGATTTGAAGCAAGTATACCGACCACTCCGATTTTACAAGCACAAGACCATGACAAGGTATTAGAAGGTACTCTTGAGCAAAACGAAGAAGATGTTACAACACCACAAGAAGAGCCTTCACCATCCTTGGGGTGTCAAATAGAGGAGGAAGAATTTCTAGAAAAACAAGTGCCCGAACCTAAAACTATAGAGGACCAAGTTGACTCCTTGGCAACAACAACACAAAAGGAGCAATCTTTCCATATTCCAGGCTCCAACGTGAACAAGTTTTGTTCTTTATTCATCAAGGATGAAATTTGTGCTAACATCGTTCCTTTGATCATGGTTAAGGGGCTTAGCTTGGAATTATTGATACATGATATTACTTACAAATTTTGGTGGCACATTGAGAAGTACCACAATGATCATGGCTAAAGCTTAAACACAAAAAGGGTATGTCCTTTAATCGAAGATGGAAAGAGTGACGACATTGCAACTTTGGCATTCTCAGCTAGGTCATCCATCTTTATCCGTTGTTAAATGTGTTCTTTCTAGTTGTAATATTTCATTTTCAGACAAATCTAATTTTCCTTATACTACTTGCAATTTAAGTAAATCGCACTGTCTTCCCTTTTCTAACTCTACTTCTCGTGCTTCATCTCCATTTCAAGTTATTCATAGTGATCTATGAGGGTCTTCTCCCAAATCATCTTGTACTGATGATCGTTATTTCATTTTGTTCATTGATGATTTTAACGTTTTACCTGGTTGTATTCACTAAAAACAAAGGATTAAGCGCTTAACACTTTCATTCAATTCTACACTACGATTCTAAACAATTTTAATATTTCAATTAAATATATTCAAACAGATGGGGTGGTGAATTCTTCTATAGATTTTAAGGAAAGTTTAAGTTGGTTAAATGACAAAAGGGGCATCAAGGTAAATCAAACTTTGACTGATTTTTATGGAAGTTTTACTAATATATTGATTTATGACTTAACAAGTACTAGCAAACCTTTTTGGGAATTACTGTGGCATGAACATACAAAATATCCTAATTTCCTTCCTAATTATTACACATTTAAAGATGGTGGAAGGATAGGAAGAATGGACAAGCTAGTTCCACCTCAACCAAAGCAAGTTCCAAAAGGTTATGAGTTATTAAAGAAAAATTAGTTGAAAATTCCTTTGCTCATGACAAAGAGGTATGCACCATTGGATAAATTGATTACTTGGATTTTTAGAGTTGGATGGACTAAAACTTCTCATATTATTGACATGATATTTGGTTATGGCATTTATGGTAACAAAATTGTTCTCTTTAATTTTGGTGGAACCTTATTTGTGGATATGCATATTGGTGGGAAAAGAAGGTTGTTATTAATTAATCTTGAAGTTGATTACTATTTTTGGGATTATGGAAACCCATTACATCTTGCATGAAGATATTAAATTCATTCTTGGGCAAGACATTTATGGCAACAATGATAATTTCAATATTAAATGTTTTATGATTTCAAAAACTACTTACCTATTTGTACATCATTGTCCAAGAATAAATTGCTGGATTATTTTCCTTATTTGATCAAATGCAAAAGGGAAAAAACAAAACTATTGACCAATTATTCAAGTCAAAGATTGTACTTCCAAAGATGGCAAGCTAGGTATGATAACTCATGGAATTCGAAAATAACTCATAAGGAAAGTATTTGTGGAGTTCCTAGTAAGCCAAGTTAAGGAAAATGCCACTCAAGATTATATTTATGGCAATCATTATTGTGGTTTATATTACTTCTAAGTTGTAGGCAAAAAATGAGAATCTAGTTTCCGATTTATTATTCAAGCATAGGAAGAGGTTTATGGAAATATCGTTATCCTACTACAACAATCATTATTTGTTTCCTTATTACAACCATGGAGTATTGAAGATATTGCTAAGTTGATGGCCCAACATGATTCCTCTTTTTATGGTAATAAAGAATATGCTGACACAAGATAGATTCGAGGTTGAATCCTTTTCAACCCCGAGAGGATGATGGACTACGGTTCCATTCCATCATTAATCAAGTTTCCAATATTAGTATGAAGAGATTCAAGGTCAAACATAGGTTAGTCCAAGGCAATTGTGGAATATTTGATGTGCTTTTCAAAACTATCTTTTTTCTGACCTTTGACAAGTCTTTGACTATATTGGCATTTAAAATGACATCATTTTAAAACAAGTACTTCATAAGATTGTAGCTGACTTCATATAATTTCTAGAATAGATTTGATCGTTGAATTTGGAGTTTGTTTGCTATGAAAAAAGCCCACAAAACGGAGAGCAAAGACTAAGGAAAGTCTAAGTGTCCAAGCTTGGAGACCAAGAAAATCTCTACATGGAAACCATCCAAGTGGTAGAGCACCAACAATGATTAGTTGCCAAAATACATCTAAACTTGGAGAAGAAGAAAGAAAAATATTAATTAAATATTCTTTTAGTTAATTAACCTAGTTGAAAATTGGGCAACTTATTTTATGAGCCGATTAGAGTTATTGTTACTTATTTAGTTTACTATTAATTTATAGTTTGTAATTAGCTATTTAAAGCCACTTTATGTACAAGTTTAAGGGTGTAACATCTAGGTTATTCTTGCGATTTAAAACTTATAATTTTGAAGACTTTTTCTTTTAAAATCATAGTGGAAGACTTTTCATTTGAAAACTAGTTTAAATAAGAAGTGCATAAATAAACTCCTTTTGTTAAACCATTTATTAGTTAAAACATGTCATATTTGTAAAGCTTTAAAACATTTGCAACAGCAGAAGACTTGTATTTACAATACCAAAGAGTTAAATACAATTTGAAAACCTTCTTAATAAAATGAAATTCTATAACAATGGTTTACTTTCCTAAAAAATGTTATTACCGATCATTACATTTCTTCTTTAATCTTTTAGCTAACCAGCCGCCAAGCCCGTAACGTACAAATGCCTCATCAACTGCATCTATCCTCGATCCCATGCATACCTATATCACAGGACTTGACTATGAGCCTAACACTCAGTAAGCAGTATAAAAGTAAAACGTGCTCATGCAATACTATTTAAATACATTGTAACAACCCGATTTTTCTTACCTTTTTAAAATACGTAAAATTTAAAACTTTTCTTTTATAAATAGCGGAAAACCTTTTTAAATTAAAATCATAGTTCTTTTCTAAAAATTCGGACCGTTAAAAACCCTTTCTTAAGACTTGTTATGAAAATCGTTATAAGTAGTGGAAAAACTATAGTTATAAAATGTTTTCTTAAAACATAGCGGAAACATAATTAATTCAGTTAAGGAATACTAAACAAATTAATAAGGTTTAATCACAAAACATTTCCTCTTTTACTCTCTTTAGACACTACTAATGGTGTAGGGCCTCCACTAGCCAACGACTCTACTCAATTTCTTACCTCAAAGCTTTATCGCGTTTGGTACTTAATAGTTATCCTTCTTCTCTTTTCCACACCTTCATAATTAAAACATCTATCATTAATAATTACGACTATAAATTTAATTTCCTTTCCATATTCTAACTTGTATAATAATTCTAAGAACTTCTTCGACGCCTATACGGAACATAACTTATTTCACCTGAACTATCAGTAGACTATATGACATGCCTCGGGGGCCGAGGCCTATTACTCGATCGCAAACAAGGTCCTTACTGTCACTTAGCCAAATTACTGATGATCTTGTTTCTTTTGCAGGTATTAACTTCGAGGATGATTCTATTTGGGATGTTGTCCCAACGGATAAGGAGCAACCTGTGCATGTCTTGACTTGGGACACACGTGATTGTTATGAGCTTTATCATACGGGAATTTGTCTTCCCGGCATCCCAAACGTGTAACCTTTCAATTCTGCATATTTTTATTTATTTCTTATTTTTATTTTCATGGCAAACATTGAGCCTATTTTGTGAGGGTAAAGCACGGTTATAAGCTTTACTCATTCATGCATTTAGATTGTTGGTTAGGTTAGATGGTGATGATTGAGTTATGGGCTAAGTCCAATCCTTTTCAAGCCCAAGGAAAGAGCAAGCCCAAAGAAAACATCAAGGAGCTGCCACGTGTACGCCATGCATGTTCTTCCACCAGCTTTAATCTCGGCCATTCATTCCACATTCATCCAAGAGCCTGCATATTGCCACCCACATGCCTCATCTTGGCCGTCCATCATCTGCCTCATCTCGACCGTCCATCACCCCTACTCATCATCACCTAGGTTATAAATTTCCATGGTTAGACGCATTGAAAGACAACTTTTGACGAGATTAATATATTACTATTTCCCTTCCCTGTGAGGAGATTCCGACTCCGTCGAGCGGCCGCCCCGGATCTTCGAATCCGAGACGAAGTAGAGGACTTCCTTGTTAGCAAGCTCGTGGTGCTTGAGCTAACTCGTAAGTTTTCCCTTTTCAAACTTCCATTGGGAGTTTGAGCGAGGGAAAACCGAACCATTGCCCGCGATCGGTAGATTTTCTTCGAAAATCTAGAATCCGTGAACCTAACGTTAGATAGTTCCCGGATCCGATCAAAGGTCTACATCTCCGTCCTTGTCATTCTTCGTGGGTTGCTAACACGTACTTCCTTTTGCAGGTCGTCTCGTGTCACTATACATTCCAAGGAAGTAGAAAGCATACATCCAACATTTTCCTCAACCATTTAACAATTTACAATAGCTACGTCAAAGAACATTATGCATTTATAGTTAACAGAACTTGAAATCTTCAATATAATTATCCTTAATAATCAACAGAGGGATTAACCTATCATAGCACATCAAGGCAAAATCCAACATTTCATGCTTCACATAAAATAATAAAGACAGTAGCTCTACCAAAATAGATTATCTATATTATCCATCACAGAGAGTTCATTGAACCTTAATCCAACAACAGAGCATCAATTTAACATTCCCCACGTCCAACAATCCATTCATAATATTTATCCTTAACATGGCACAGACTAACAATTAACAAAGGAGAATTGAGTTACCTAGAGGAAGTCCAAGCTGAACCAGGAGACCCGAGGAAGGGAGCTAACTCCTAAGAAATGACTTATCACTCTAATGGACACCCACTACATACCCCCCTAGCCAACACAGAACACACAAGATTTCTAGGGGATCTCTCTCTCACTCACTCGCAAGGAAGCGAAAATGATAGAGAGCAGCGGGGATGACTGTCTTAAGTCCTTACCTAGGCGTGCCAATCGTTCAAAAAATAGGATGGAGGTCCATACTTGGGCGTGGAGGGAGCTGCTTCTAGGCATAGGGATGCGTTTCTCGGTGAGTTAGTGGATTTTTAATGGCTAAACGACAAAGAAACCTATTATTTAAAACCTATATTTTTGCAGAACTGGGAGTTTACAGATGAGGGAGTGCGTCCTTGCCTCGTTCGCGTTCGTCTGAAATCCCCATTTCCCAGGCAGATTCGCGTTTTCAGGTAAAAGGAAGTCATCCTCGCTCTCGTACTGGCTCGTTCGAATTCTCGCGTTAAAGGATGAAGGGCGATTTTGGATGTGGAGTCTCATCTTACGTCGTCCCAATATGCTAGGGATGAAGTGCAATGTGTTTTCGGACGTAGCTCTTAGTCCGTGTGCATCCAAAAACCCAAATACACATGATATTCACTGCGTCTGAAATCTCCAGTATACCCTTTCTCATCAAAACTTCATACTTTAAATACTCCATAACATTTACCCCATATATACACGGCATAAATTAACACGTATCGTAATATATGAATTATTCCATCAAATAATTATATAGCATACAAGGGAAAAATTATTATTGGGGTATTACACACATACAGTTTTATGTTTTGTTTATCTATCTTTTACTGTTGAGTTTTCCTTTAAATATGTCTTTTATTATCATCTTCATGTTTATTCACGTTTGGGTGAGAACAACCTCTTCAGTCTCCGAACTCACCACATGGATTTGTTTATGTTTATTTACATTTGGGGAGAGAGCAATCTCTTCTGTTTCCAAACTCACCCACCCGTTGGATGAGAGCAATCTCTTCAGTTTCCAAACTCACTCAACAAGCTTGTTTTCATTACAGTTTGGGGTGAGAGCAACCTCTTCAGTTTTTGAAATCATCCACCCGTTGGATGAGAGCAACCTCTTCAATTTCCAAACTCATCCAACGAGCTTGTTTTCACATTTATTACAGTTTGGGGTGAAAGCAATCTCTTCAGTTTTTGAACTCACCCACCCGTTGGATGAGAGCAATCTCTTCAATTTTTGAACTCACCCAATGAGCTTGTTTATTATGTTTAACCAAAGTGTAATTTGCAAGAGCTGGAAGACGAAACAATATCAAGGTTCATCTAAGACTTCACAATGACATTGGAAGCATGATGGAACCACGACCTTATGACACGTTTGAAGATGTAATCAAGATGACACTAATAATTAAGAGACGAAATTATGCTCTACATTCACCACCACCACTTCAAAGGTATGAATATTCTTCTGAAAGTCAACAAGCTCAACTTGCTAAAATTAGTGCTTTGTTACATCAACTTGAAGCGAATATATTGGGTAGTCTGACCTTACAACCACAAGACCGCGATGAGGTATTAGAAGATACTCTTGAGTAAATTGAGGAAGAATGTCAAGAAGAGCAAATACCCGAAACTATAGATGACCAAGTTGACTCCTTGGCAACAACTGTAACGACCCAGATTTTTTGTAATTCCTTGAAAATGCGAGAAATTTAAAATTTTCAAAACATTCCTTTATAAAACGAAATCAGAGCGCGACGCTAAACCCAGATCGCTACTGACCCTTCTTCAAACTCGTTATTGAAAATCCAATTAATGAGATGCGGAAGCGTTATAATAAAATCATTGATATAAAATGTTGCAGAAGCGTCAATAATTTAAACGAAGGAAACTATATGTTTAATTACAATTTGGAAAACTTAATTTAATTAAAACTGTTTCTCTTTTACCCTTTTATGCCTAGTCAGCCACGAGTCTCGTGCGTGCAAATCCTTCATCTCTACTTTATTATCTGATTATTGTCTTCCGCATTTACTCCTAAGTCTATGCATTGGTTTCACGTACAAGTACCTACATCTACACCATAAGAAACTGTAAGCCCACATGCTTAGTAAGTAAAAAAGGTTTAATGCAACATGAATGCCACTCTTTAGTCCGTTTGGAATGGGGGTCACCCAAACCAATCCTTTCATTAAGCTATTCGTTCATTTATCATTCATTACTCATTCGTCTCCTGTGTGCTTACTAGATGCTAGACTACAACTAGCTTCCTGTGTACATACTAGCTGCTAGACTACAACTAGTCTCCTATGTGCATACTAGCTGCCAGGCTAGGAACTAGCCTCCTGTGTGCATACTAGATGCCAGACTACAAACTAGTCTCCTGTGTGCATATTAGTTGCCAGACTAGACCCGATTACCCATTCATTTTATCATTCATTTTTAACATTTTCCTCACTCATGCATGTGAGTACCACCCCAAGGCGGCACTCCCTATTGATTTCTATTAGCATGATGCATGATCATACATTCTCATCCTAACATGATGCATGATGCATGATGCATTATAACATAACAGTAATAGAAATTGAAGTGCGCATTTAAGTAATTAAAAGCAATTGTAATTGAAAGCAACTGTAATTGAAAGCGCAAATAATGAATAGTGGAAATTGAAAGTGCACACCAGATAACAACACTGAATTGAAACAAGGAAAACATGCTTGAATTAATTGAACACAATACTATTATCTCAGTCCATTTACATGCTTCCTACTTTTATTATTCTAGGTGATTATTCTAATTATTTTACATGATCCTGACAGGTCACAACCATTAAGCTAATTAGTCATTCCTAATTACTTACATGCTCAAGAGTTATTTACATGCTCTTATCGTAATTTGTTAAACTTACTTTTAATAGTTTGATGGATTAAGCATGCATAGCTAATTTATAATTAATTAGACATGCTTGACTAGTTGTATTAAAGTCTAGTTAATTACTAGTTGATTCATTCTAGCTAATTGATTTGAACATGTCAATTAACGATAAGTTATCTAATTCAACATGCTAGTTAATTAGTTCAACATGCTTGAGTTTAGTTGGTTATTCTAGCTATATTAATTAACATGCTTTCAAGTTAGTTAATATGTTTGACTAATGATTAACATGCCCAATTCTAATTACTTACTTTAGTTAGTTACCGAGTTGACTAACATACTGCTAATTTCTTTACCCATGTTATGCTAATTAGTTAATATGTTTGACTAATGATTAACATGCCCAATTCTAATTACTTACTTTAGTTAGTTACCGAGTTGACTAACATACTGCTAATTTCTTTACCCATGTTATGCTAGTTAGTTAATTTAAACATACAAATTAAATAAATCTAAATATGCTAGTTAATTAATTAGACATGCTAGTGGTTACTTATTAGTCAATTTTCATGCTCAAGAAATAACAACCCTTACCTAAGCACATTTTAATTAGACAAGTTAGTTCACAGGTTTAGACTAATTAAATCGTTTACGTGCTTGGATCAACTAAATTAGTTAACATGCTAAATAAAGTATCATTTATCTAAATTGGTTGACGAGTAAACATGCTGGGTATAAAGTAAGACATCCAAATGGTAACAGAACCATAATGATGGAAATATCAGTTTATAATTAATAACTAAATAGAAGTCAAAGTGCAAGAATTAAGTTGTCACTCATTTGTCTAACATTTCAGACTTAATCCATTCGTCTAAGCATTTCTCATTTGCCAACTATTCATGTCTAAGCATTTATAACAAAGCTAATAACAAAGAACAGAGAAAATAGTAAAGGAATTGACAAGGAAATCCATGGACTACCAATAGGGAAACATTACAGGGCTACAATAATCTACCGAACTAACAAGGAAATATCACAGATTTAGAAATAATCCACAACATACTAGCACTCTACACTATCTATCAAGGAATTATCTAACAGCAAGGAAGATAACCATAACAAAGAATCAATAGGAATGCATTTAAACATAGAACCAGTCAAGGAAATATCATAGAACTATCAATAATCTACAGCATACTAACATATCTACGCCATCAACATCAAGGAACACACTCACGCCCACTACTTGCGGTGTAGGGCCTCCATAGGCCGAGACACCCCTAATTCTTTACCTCGAAGCGATAACGCATATTGGCTCTTAATCTTCATTCTTCTTCTCTTTCGATACCTTCATGATTAAAACTTTTATCATTGACAACTTCTCATCGAATTCAATACTTTAACACTTAACAGTTCCCAATTAATGTTGTACCAAAATGCTATAATCCACGTAAGTTGAATAACAATTTCCATTAATAAAACTCAACAACCAACCAACCAATAGAATTATCTCACTCTTCACTATTATATTTTCCACAACCAATAGACAACAAAGTATAAATCCGCAATTACACTAAATCCAACATATTCATACTCTAGGTAATAATCAACAGAGGCTCCCCACAAAAAATCCCAACTCTCATCCAATTCCTTCAACCCATAAGCATTATTTATTAACAAAAGGATTCAACATTTCCCACAACCTAACATTTCCCCTTCACTAAGCATTTATGAAGAGTCAAAATCCATTTATAGAGTCAAAAGCATAAACTCAAAAGATTCCAACCAATAAATTCATTCAAAAATCCTTAGCAAGACAATAAATAATATCAACGTTGGACTAACATTCACAACAAAATTCAAAGACTGAACAACAGAGAAGAAAGCTCACCATCAAAAGCTCTCGGCCAAACCCGCCAGCCCCGCCCCCCC
>CM039472.1:19990933-20010220 GCA_022433065.1 Begonia loranthoides
ACCAGAAGAAAGGGAAGTTCTCGGCTGAACCCAAAGAGAGCTCCCAGCTTTGCACACCCGAGGGACTACCCTACCAGAACACCCCTCTCCCTCACCTTTCTTCTGTCTTCTTCCTCTTCTCTGCCATATTCATTTCTCAGAAGAAGCTCCATGTCCTGCCCAAGCGATGCCCTGCCTCGCCATGCCACTATGAGGTCTACGATGTTTCCTCCTATTGAATTTCTACAGAGTAAGGACCAGGGAAGAAAACCGAACCACAAGCTAGACAAGGGGCTTCTACCAGTCCAGCTTGAACCGCCAGTTCCCCTGCCTCCCTACGCCATCCCAGCATTCATCCCCATTGCCATTCATCATTGCTGATGCCATTCATCATCGCTGAGCATCACTGGGAATCTATAGAGCATCACCGCTCTTTGCGACCCGACGCCCAAAACCGACGACCCGCAAGCTTCTACCCGAAATGCCCAACGCTGCCCCAAGTTCCTATCGCTTGAGCCCGAGCCAAGGGCTCCTTTATTTTCTAAATTTTTATTTATTTTGTAGGTTTTTGAATCAAATAAACAAATAGGAGTTGGCATTTGGGCTGATGGAGGTCATGCAATCTTTTGGAGAAAATTATGGGTTTTCCAATTCCTCCTAAAATCTGAGTTGCAGACGTTCAAGGGCTATTTCTACAATCAGTATGACGTCTTTTCAACTTTGGTCCTTCATACCAAATGTAGCCAACATCTAGAGCTTTCTAACAAGCTATTGAACGTTATATTTCAGTTTCATTTGGTATGTCAAATGTCTCATTTACAGAGACTAAAAACCCAACTCGGATTTAGTGTTTTGGTGTTTTTCTTCAGGGTTGTTTAGTCATTTGTTATTTAGGGTTAATTTCATCTTTTGTCATGATCTTGTAAAACTTTTGGTTTAAAACCCTACCTGGTTGCAATTGGAACGGACTTTTGAGAATTGAACACAAAAACCCCTTGTTTGAAGAGAGAGCACCACGCGGACTTCCCCTCCCTCGGCCTTCCTCCATTTGCCCGAACTTGCAGCTCTTGATCACTTCTTGAGCAAGTTGGAAGGGCTACTATTTCTTCCAAAGCTTCACCTTAGTGGAGTATTTGTGGTGTGGAGATAGGAGAAGCATCGGACCCCTTGGAGAGATCTTAATCATCAATTGAGCTAGGAGGTAAAACGGACTCTAGGGTTTTATTTGATATTTTTTACGATTAAAGCAAGTGATTTCTTGTTCTCCTTATTTTGTCCCTTTTATAACTGGTTGCTATTGAGTTGTGTTGGAAAATATATTTGTTGCTCTTGTTGGCTTGGAGGTTTTATTTGATTTCTATTCTGCCGCAAATTCTGTTTTCTGTTCTGTGCTGTTGGATGAGTTCGATTGGGGTTCTGTTTTGAAGCCCTTATGTTGGTTCTCTTGATTTTTTTTCTTCTGGAGATTTGTTCTATAATGAGCTAAGTTGCTGACTGCCAAATTTGGTGTTCATTGGTTGTATGCAAATCGAGTTAGCCCTGTTTGAATTCTGGTTGTCAGATCTGATCTGTGAAGCCCTGGATTTTGGAGTTTTATTGATTTGATCGTAACTGGAGATCCAGAGTGGTTTTTAAACTGAAATTTCTACAGAGTTGTCTGGTTGTATCATTTTGATACCCTTCAAAAATCAGGTTGCGTTCACGCGTGAATTGGGAGATACATCTGTTTTATTGTTACTGGTTCAGAATATTTTACAGATTGTGTAGCCGATTTCTATATTGTGCTCTTAGCAATCCTTGGAGCACATCACATCACCATTGCCATTCATTGTTGCCGATGCCATTCATCGTCGCTGAGCATCGCCGGGAATTGGTAGAGCATCATCGCTCTTTACAACCCGACACCCAAAACCGACGACCCGCAAGCTGCAACCTGAAATGCCCAACGCCATCTGCTCGCCATATGCCAGGCGACGACTCCCGAGCCTTGGCCTTTGCCTTCCACCCTCATCTTTGTCTTCCCCTTCTTCGTCACTGGCTCATCCTCCCGATCTCCCATCCCTCTCTCGACTCCCCGCTGTCTCTCTCCCTCTTGTTTTGTTCTCTCTTTTCCCTCCATCTCATTTCTTCTGGCTGAAGGCCATTTGACGAAATGAGGAAAAGCTGAACCGGTTCTCCAACTGAACCAGTTCAATTATTTAATAATAATCCCCACTTATGCATATTAATCCCATTCTTAATTGTAATTATGATCCTACACCTTGATTAATTTCTTCAATTAATATAATAAATCCCTAATTATTTCAATCCTTCAATTAATCCAATAATTAAAATTATTTAATCAATCCCTGATAATTTTTCTCACATTTTAATCCCAAAAAATTCCCATTATTTCCTTTACTCTAATTTTTAACAAAGCCGAGCCATGTCAAAATCATTCGAACCGATTAGAACCAAACCAGTTTGATCCATTATTTTCCAATAAATTTCTTAAGTTATAATCTGCGAATACGTCATTGGTAATATCCTGATAATTGTTCAACTTAAAAAATCAGGGTGTTATAACAACAACACAAAAGGAGCAAGCTTTCTATATTTCACTCCCATGTGAACAAGGTTTTCTCTTTGGATATTAATGATAGAGTTTGTGCTAATATATCTCCTATGATTTTGGTTAAAGAAATTTACTTGGAGTTATTAATGCATGACGTGTAACGACCCAATTTTTTCTAAATCCTTTGAAACGCGTGAAATTTAAAAATTTTAAAAGACAATTGAAATCGCTTCTATCGCTTCTAAAACAATTATCAAAGTGCGCCTAAACCGGACCACTACCAATCTTTCACAAACTGTGGTATACTGTGAAATGTCACAAATATAAAATCATTTGTAAAACATAGTAGAAGCGTTATAAAATCATTTATTTAAAACATTGCAGAAGCATAAATCATTTATCAAATCTCTTGTTTTGCTCTACTAACACTAAATAATTAAATATACTTTAATTAAAAACTATTTTCTCTGTTACTCACTTAGCTTGGCCAACCACAAGCTCCTTCATGTGCAAATCCTTCATCCTTGTTTTAATATCTGATTATCATCTTTTGCATTGACTCCTAATTCGGTGCATTTGATTCACGCATACAAGTACCTACACCTACACCACAAGTAACTATAAGCCCAAAGGCTTAGTAAGGAAAAGGGTTTAATGCAACATGATATGCCAGTCTTTAGTCCTTTTGGAATGGGAGCCACCCAAACCAATCCTTTCCTTAAGCCATTTACTTTTTTATTACTTTACTTTAATCCATTCATTCGCTACTCATACTTTGAGCTAGAGATTCAGGGATTTTCTCGTGCAATGGTGTAGTGGATCGGATCTAACCTTTTTCTTGCATTTAGAACTCTTGTACCCTACGAGGGAGGGGCTTTGCCTAGTCACAGACTAGACCCGCTACCCATCTGCCCCTAACTCCCCTTTCTTCTTCCTTTTCTTAACATTTTACCTCACTTATGCATGTGCGAGTAACACCCCAAGGTGACACTCCCTACTTGTTTCTATTAGCATGATGCATGACCATACATTCTCAACCTACCATGATGCATGATACTTGATAATGTAACATCAATAGAAATTGAAGCGCACATTGAAATAAAAGTAACTGTAATTGAAATTACAGAGATTAAAAGCACGTATACAAGGAAGTAATGCATACAATGGAAGGTAACAACCAACATGGAATGGCACACAAAAGGACAAGTAATAACTATGGAACATTCAATAAGTAAAGCATATGAAGAGACAATTATAGAATTTATTAAACAACATGGGCCATGCTTGGAAATGTAACTTACAATAATAGAGGAAATATAAAAGAACCAACAATCGACGTGCATCTGAAGTAAAACATAATTTAATGTAACATGCTCAAGAGTTAATTACATGCTTTATCCTAGTTAACGAATCACGTTTGGTTTAGTAGACAATAACATACTAAGGACAATTAATTATAAACAAGGTTATAAGCAACACCAAGAAGACAATAACAAAAGCATTTATTCACTTAGTCAATGAAACCCTTAGTTCGTTCACGTTTAACTCATTCTTTCATTTTCCTCATTCTTTTCTAATAAGTGCAGCATCATTATAGAAATTACAATAAATGAGATTGCAGTAAAAGATAATATATTGAATATCCAAAGGAAGAATTAACATGTTAATTAATTAAACACGCTATGGTTATTAAACTAGTTAGCTATACGTGCTCAAGTCTCATTAGTTAAGTTAGTTAGTTAAATTGCTTGAGTCTAGTTAATTGTTGGTTAATTGTTCTAATTAATTGACATTCATCAAGACAAAATCTTATGATTTAAACATATACAACTAATGAGTTAACATGCTCAACCAATTAGTTAACATGCTCAAGTAAATGCTTCGATTATAATTCTAATTAGTTATTCTAATGAATTATCATGCTCAATTTCTAATTAAGTTAACTACTCTAGTCAATTAACATGGTCAATTTCTAGTTAAGTTAATTACAATAGTTAATTAGCATGCTTAAGTCTAATTAATTACTTTAGTTAATTATCCTAGTTCATTAATGTGCTGTATGCGTCCGAATGTATCCAGAAATTGGACAGATTCGATCTGGATGCAACCACCCACGTCCGCACATGTCTGGACTCGTCCGAAACTGTCCAGGATTCGAACAGATTCAATCCAAACACAGTCATTCGCGTCTGCATTGTCGAGACATCATCTGGACATCGTCCACAATTCCACAACAAGGTGAAGTCAGGATGCGACATCGTGTCCTAAGACATCCCAAGGCTAAGGGCGACATGCAATGCACTTGGCGACGACACATATCGTCCAGAAGTCATCTGCATGCGTCTGAAAGTCACCATTTAGATGCATTAGGACACAATTTCTCCTCCTGGTGCATCCCAATCATTGGGGATGCCATGCAATGCACTTGCGGACAATATAACTCGTCCGCATGTCGTTCGCAAGCGTCTGAAAATGCCTTGGACAGCCTTTCTTCATATTTTTTCCACTTGACTTTTTTTCCCTAATATTTTCCCCATAAATACATGTCATAAAATGACACGTATAAAAATGCAACGTAATATCCTAACTACCCCATCCTTTAGTTACATCGCGTATACGGAAAAACATAATGGAAATACCCCTAGACTTAACGCTCCGAACACCTCCTTGGTAATATCCCGATAATTATCCAACTTAAAACAAGTTGGGGTGTTACATGACGTCCCACACAAATTCGGATGGTACATCGACAAGGAACAAAATCCTCAAGACCATTATATAATCAAGAAAGAGGTTTGTTCTTCCAATAGTGATTGCAGAAATATGCCTTCCATGGATTTTAAGGAAAGTTTAAGTTAGTTAAGTGTCAAAGATGTTATTAAGGCAAATACAACTTTGGTTGGTTTGTTTTATGGAAGTTTTACTAATATCTCATTGTGTGATATGATGAGTACAAGCCACCTATTTTTTGAAATATCAAGGCTTGATGACAAGTGGCACACGCATGACAAGCATTTAAATTCGTGCTCGATTATGGAATATGGTGCATCAAAGGAAAATCAGTTTAAAACTATTAGGCTTAAAGTAAAGAGGTATGTGCCATTGGATAGTTTAATTGCTTGGATTTTTAGACTTGGATGGAATAAAGTAATATTTGGTTATGTTTATGGCAATATAGAAAAAGTTGATTTGGTGGAAAATAATTACTGTTTTTGGATTATGGAAATCTATTGCATCTTTTGGACAACCTTATTGCATGAAGATATTAAGTTGATTCTTAGGGAAGACATTTAGGGCAACAAGGATAATCACGAAATTAAGTGGTTTTATGATTTCAAAAACTACTTACCTATTTGTGCGTTATTGTCCAAGAATAAATTGTTGGATTATTTTCTTTATATGATCAATTGAAAAAGGAAAAGAGGATGTTAGTGGCCAATGCTTCATCTCAAAGATTTTGTTTCCAAAAAAAAAAAAAGCAAGCTTGGCATGACAACTCATGAAAGTCGAAAATCACTCATAATGAAAGTGCTTGTTGGATTCCTAATAAGTCAAGTCAAGGAAAAGACAATTCAAGATTTTATGAACACATTGTTCTTTGGCCACACATACTCAAAGTTATTCTCACAACTATTTTCATGAAAATCATTGAATTATAAAGGGGTATCTATGACAATCCAAACCTATTTTTCAATTATGGAAAATGGTTTATGAATATCTTACTATTATTGGCCTAACACATCATACAAGGATTATTTCCTAATTTTATTCATGGAGATTTTGAAGTCAATGAAAATTTCAAGGCCCATGAAGATATTATTCTTTGGTCACATATACTTAAAGGAGTTCTCAAACTTTTATTTATGATAATCATTATTGTGGCCTACATTATTTCCGACTTGAAGACAAAGGATGAAAATCTATTAGTCGAGTTATTATTCAAGCATGGAAAGATTTTTATGAAAATCTTAATATCATTAGCTGGCTACATCAAACCCGACTTGTTTCCTTATTACATTCATGGAAAGATTGAAGAAATTGGAATGTTGGTAGCCTATGATGATCTTTCTTATTATGGTAATAAAGATTATGGCAATGCAAGACTTGATTCGAGGTTGAATCCTTTTCAACCCTAAGAGGATAATGGATTATGATTCCATTCTATTATTAATCAAGTTGTAGATAATATCATGGAAAGATTCAAGGTCAAGCATAGGTGGAAGTTCAAGAGCAATGAAAGATAAATGGAAAGACTTTCTAAAAATTGTCTTCCTTTTGACCTCCGACGAGTATTTGACTATTTGGGCATTCAAAACGATATCATTTCAAAACACATGCTTCATGAAAATTGTAGCTGACTTCCTAAGCTTTCTAGAATGAGTTGTATCATTAACTTTGAAGTTCATTTAATATGTCAAATGCCCATGGAACAGAGAGAAAAAGTTAAGCAAAGCCTAATTGTCCAAACTTAGAGAGCAAGGAAAATCAAGATATGGAAACCATCCAAGTGGACGATTTCAACAAGAAATAGCTTCCAAAAGACCTCTAAACTTGGAGAAGAAAAAAGAAAGATATTAATTAAATAATATTTTAGTTAATTAATCTAATTTCTATTAAGTAGAAAATCGGACAACTTATTTTATAAGCTGATTAGGGTTATTATTACTTAATTAATTTAGTATTATTTTATGCTTTGTAAAAGGCTATATAAAGCCACCTAATACTTATATTTAATATGACTTGATTTTGAATACAAAATAGCTTTGGCTAATTTTGAAATTGGAAGAGATTCCCTTTTCAAACGCTTTGGTGAGTTACATCCAAAGTTCCTCTTGTGTGAGTCATATCACAAGAAGGAGTTCACTTAGGCATAAGTGAACTTTCTTCCGCAGCCCTACTCTCTACGGAAAGGTTGTGTGAAGTGGTGTCCAACCATCCATCAAGTCTCTATCCGCAAAGTCAACAAAAGGGAAGTGCAAGCTACCCTACTTTCTATTTCCGACCACTCATCTTGTTTTCAGCATATCTGGCAAGTCTTGAATGCTATTTCCAAAGTTCTTGAAGGGTTGTTTTCCAATTCCATCCAAGAAGAAGTGGTCCAAATTTTAGCTCAAAACAATGGGACAAAAAAGTTACGCGTTCAAAGTTCACTTTCAATAATTGAAATTGCAGAAAATTTAGGAAAGAAGGATAAGGTCGACTTGTTTTTGCTTCTGCTCATTTTGAGATCGACCGCGCCATCTAGGAGCAGCCCACCTAGTTTCTCCAACATTCTTCCTTTCTCAACACGTGCTCAACCACTTGCAACAACACTTCAACAACATAATTTGCAAGTTATTTCTTTACTCATTCCGCTGGTGCATCACAACCTCTTCCATTTCCTTTTTCTTCTCAATCTCTATCTCTCCCGGTGAAATACCTCCTCAGCCAACAAGATTATTTTTGGCCAATTTTAGGGAAGTAATCGAGTCTGTGTTTGTGACAGAAATTGACTTTGGTAAGTTGTCTCCTCTTCTCCTCTATAAAATTCAAAATTTTTTGTATAGGATTTTGAAATCTTGGTTGGATTTTGGGGCATGAAACAACCAGAGAACATCAAAGGGGTATCAAACTTTTTCGGTGAAGACGGAGGGTTTGAAATGTAACGACCCGATTTTTATTTACTTTAAAAATCATGTAAATTTAAAACTTTTCTTCTTATAAAAACATCAGAGTATTTATCTTTTATAAAACATTTATCAATTGCAGTGAAAATAATAAAATCATTTTCTGAAAATGCAGCGGAATTAAAGCAAGCATTAAAGAATACTGAATAATTTACAAACTCTATTACAAATAAATTTCATGTAATTCTTTAGCCCAACCAACCACAAGGTCTACTCGTGCAAATCCTTCATCGACTGCCTCTTAGTCTGTTCACCTGTGTGTGTACCTACATCGCAAGACTTAACTAATGAGCCTAATGCTCAGTAAGTGATATAAAATAAAATGTATGATGTACAACTTTTAAATCTCTTTTCGTTTTCTCTTTCTGTTTCTCTTCTTTATTTCTTTTCTTTTATCGTTTTCTTGATCTTCACTTTGCTTTATCTTGACTTTACTTTACTGTTAATTTCTTTACGTTTCATGATCTTAACTTCATTACTTTATTGTTTTGCCTTTAGTATACAACTCAAGCCTTAACCAATGGGGGACTAATCCACCCAAAGCCTCTAACCATGGGGACCATGTCTACCAAACCTCTATTTATTGTTCTACCTTTGGTATTCATCTCAAGCCTCAACCATAGGGGACTAATCCACCCAAAGCCTCTAACTATGGGGACCATGTCCACCAAACCTCTATTTATGAATTTGAGTTCAACACCAAAGCCTTACCCGTCTAACATTGAGATGTAACTCAACCATTGGGGGACGAATCCACCCAAAGCCTCTAACCATGGGGACAATGTCCACAAAGCCTCTATTTATGAGTTACATGCCAAAGTCTTAACTAGTTACCATTAGAAACATAATCCAACCATTGGGGGACTAATCCACCCAAAGCTCTAACCATGGGGACCATGTCTACAAAGCCTCTATTTATGGGTTATGTGCCAAAGCCTTAAACTATGGGGAGTGCGTCAACTAAACCTCTAACAATGGGGGAACAATCCGCCCAAGTCTTTATCTTTTTCTTTACTTTACTTTAGTATTTAACCATTTAATATTCGATTCCGATTTCTTTACAAAACCATGCTTAAAACTCATTTTCGTATTGTTTTGAAAACCATGATGCATGATGCTCGTGGATGCATACATTCTCTACTAGAGGAATTTAATGGCGCAACTAACATACAATTCATAGAACATGCTTATAACTTCGTAAACAATGAAACGTGCTATTTAAAACTGTAAACACCGAAACATGCTATTTAAAACTGTAAACACCGAAAAATGCTATTTAAAACCGTAAACACCAAAACATGCATCTCCTATTCTTGCGATGTAAGGTTCGAAGACCAAAACACATGCATATCACTTACCTTGCGTTCGTGTCGCGTTTCAAAAATTAACGTTGTCCTTCTTTCTTTTTATACCTTCAAAATAATTATAATTTATTTATTAATATTTCTATCAATCATAAGCCTTAACTTTAATATTGTTATTCCTATTTTATTATTTAATAATTTAATTATCGCTTAACAAATTTCTATTAATTTTATAGTCGATAAACGAATAACCTTAACTTATACTTTTTCCTTTTTAAATCACAATTATCCAATTTAATGATATTTATTCATTAATAATATAATTTTTAACGCTTAGCAAATCTAATTAGTCAACTTAATTATTTAGCAACCATGCAGTAATAATTTCAATATCTTAACGTGTGTAACGAGATAACGATAGTCAACAAATGCTGCTCATTCCATCAATGTGCCATGATAATAAAGAGAATTTACTTTACAAAACCTAATAGTATTTTGTCACAAAATCACATTTTCCACAGCAAAGTAGAGAACCATTTAATTCATTTTATCCAAACAATAATCAACATAGCACACTTATTCACACTTATTTATCCTTTTTATCTAATTAGAAAGGCGGTTGGTAAATCATCCAAATGTACGAAGCATGTATCAACGTTCAAAACACTTAACTTAATTAACAATCACTAAATTTAATCCGACATATATGCATAATATCTCTAGTAACCAAAACCAAATCCCAGCATATTATTGCTTCTGAAGAGTACCCCACACACCAATTGTTAAATCTTTACATTCTCAACAATCAACAAAGAACCAATAAATAATCTCAACTAATTACCACCAACACTATATTCCTATCACCAAAGGCAGAGATCATTCAATTTATTCCATTTCATTTTCAGACATCACAACAAGAAAATAACCATCAACACATGTCTAACCAAAATCTTAAAATCATGTGATGTAGGGGCCATATGTCCAGCAAAACAGATCACAACATATCATGCCTTTGGAATTGACCATCATTAACCAAAGACACAAAATCAACACTAATAGTAGTGCATTATCCAACCAACCGAGATGACAATCAAACAATAGTTCATAATCGACAGATTTCTTTATATGAAACTTAACCCATCTCCTAACAAACACCAACCAAGAAACAGAACGTGAATTAACCAACTAACAGAGCTAACAGTCAACAATAGTTCACAATCGGATCCTGACAACAAAGCAAATTTCTTTCAACAGATTATTCTCTTTACAGATTACCCATTAACAGAACAGAATCTAAACAATGAACAGCCAGTTTATAGGATATACAAATGTTCAACACCGTATCTTCCTTAAACGAAGACAACAGAACGAACACATTCCATTTTCACAGACAACTTTCTTTCAACAGAGACAAAATCAAAGAAGGAAGAAGTCTATTACCTGCAGACAACACACAACTCTCCACAGCTTCACAATTCTCCAAAGAAACACTCGGCCACCATCATCCTTCGGCACACTTCACTGTCACTTTTCCCCCTCCATCTCCAGCAAATTCCTTTGCACCAACTAACTCCGAGAGAAAATAGCCACTTCCAACCTATATAGGCAGAGAAAAATTACACAACTCAAGGAGGGAGGTCCAACCAGATCACACCACATGGAAAGCTCCAATCGTTTCAGGAGGAGGAATAAATCGGCTCATACGTGGACAACAGAATCGGACACGTGCCAAGCCCCTACCTCCAGCCTCGCCAATTCGTCCCTGCCGTCGCCACTACCGTCGCCACTACCGATGCCAAATCATCACAATCGGAAGTCAGGAAAGGGGAACACAAAACGTAGGGCATCGACTTACCTCCACCGGTGATTCACAGTTCAATTTCTGACTCCAAAGCGGTGGCACACCGAGCCCAGGCTCGCCGGTACGCCAATGATCGCTGCAGCAGCCCGTGCAGTAGCCGGCCGTTTCTCGTTCGCCAAACGTCGCCTCGAACCCGTCGATCGCCGTCGTCTCCCCTTCCCGATCGCTCTGTCTCCCTCTCCTCTTCTCTCTTTTCGCAAGCAAAGATGGCCGCAGGCCATAAAAATATCTCCCCCTTCTCTTTTATTTTTCTTCTTCAATTAAATTTCAATAAAATCTTAATTTAAAATAAACCACCACAATATCTCCAGCAACCGAGCCAAACCGGTTCACAATCCTATTTCTTTTAAAACATTAATTCTAAATAATCTCTTCCTTCTAAGTAATTTTAAGAAATTTTATTTCAGTTTTCTTCTGATTCCATTTAATTAATTCTTCATTTCTCTCTCCTTTAAATAATTAAATTATTCATTTAATTATTTTCATCTCACTTTCTAATTACAAACTTATTCTAAATATTGATTAACGATTATTACGGGTCTGATTTATATATCGCAATTTCATTTCCTAAATTAATTTTCTTATCAATTAAATCTCAATTATCTCTAATTAATTATGTTTACAAAAATCGGAGTATTACATGAAATCTGCAATTTTCTTCTGAGCACCTATGATCGAATATTAGGTGTTCAAATAGAGGAAAAAATCTGATCTTTCTTTTTCATTTTTGACTCCATTTACTAATGTTGTTCTGGAATGTTGGAATGTTGATTTATAATTGATAAACTTAGATTTTCTAGAAGAAATTTTGGATTGTTGTTATTGGCCAAAATTTTCGACGAAACTAGCAACTTAATTACTCAGTTAATGCCAGCTCTAGAATGTCGAGAACACGGTCAGCAAATGTAACACCCCGACTTTTATATCAGAATTTAAAAAAGATAAATTGGAAAGTAATTGAGGATATTCGAATTAGTCAAATAATTATCGGGGTAGTACCAAAGACGTAATTGTTAGATTATAAATTATGGGAATTTTATATTGGCTAATCAAATTAATATGGGGATAATATTGGGAAAAAAATAATGGATTAGTTGGGATTAAAATGTAGGAGAATAATTAATTATAGATTTAATGAATATTATGTGAAGATTTAATGAGGGATTAATTGGATTAATGAATTTAGAGAAATTAAATAAATGGAGAATTAAAATGAAGGAGGAAAGGAGAAGAAACCGGTTGAAGTTGAAGTTGGAATTAAACTGGTTCATTTCAAACCGGTTCGATTTGCACTTATAAAACAAAATTGGCCTTCAGCCATTTGAGAGAGAGATAGAGATAGAGAGAGAGAGAGAGAGATGAAGCAGATGAGAGAGTGAGAGTGAGATCGAAGAACAGAGAAGGGGAGCGACGCGAAGAGAGGGAGAAGAGAGTGCGACAAAGGAAGAGAGAGGGCGGCGGAGCGTTGGGCGGCGACAATGCGGCTGCGGGCGACGTGATGAAGGACAGGTTGCCACGGTTAGGGCTCGGGAACAGAACTCTGGGCGTTGACGCGAATCGTCGGTTGTGGTAAGTTGGTGATTTTGCATTTCGGTTTCTCCTCCATGTCTTAGCTACAGTAATATCCAAAATATTTCTTTCAAAAGTTGGTGGTTTGAGTCGCAGAAACTGCTCCCAGCCGGCCTCTGCAGGTACTATAGCGGAATGGTGATTTCCGTTACCGTTACCATTCCCATGCCCGTCGCCGTTACCGTGTTCCACGAGCCTTTCTATAACTTGGGCTTGTTGTGCCATAAACTGGGCTTGACGCTCAAATACTTTAACAATTCGGTTAAGGGCTTCATCCCTTTCATTGGGTACCGGTATGTTATTCCTTGCTCTTCGTGCCATCTTAGTATTTTCTCTACATTTTAAATTAAAGACTAATAAGTTATTGGGCATAATTAAAATTTAAAATTTGAACCTTACTTACAGTAGGAGGAGTGTTCCACGACGATCCTTGTGTTATCAACAGTCTACAGAACCGATTTTTGACCAAGTTGTGCTCTAATACCAACTATAACGCCCTGATAATTTAAAACTATTTTTCCTTATTTAAAAATTCTTCATATAAAATTTTTCATTTAATTTGTTCAACAACTCGAAGATCATTTAAAGAAAACATAACAGAGTAAACTGTGTGGAATAAGTAATGAAATTTCACAACATAGTTTCCAAATGTTTTTAACACAAAAGTCCCTGCTTATAACATTTTAAACAGTGTTAATACCAAAATACTCAAAACGTCCATACTACGAAAACACAATTATTTCCCAAACCCATGTGAGACACACACAGCAGGTCAAATCGACTGATAACACGAGAGGTCATCCTTGAACGCCTCCTCCTTAACTAGTATATCGTCATTATAAGCGTCACCAAAAGTATCACCTGCATTACAGGAAAAACAATGAGCTTAAAGCCCAGCAAAAATCAGAATTTAAATGCAATGCAGATGAATGTGTGATCACACAATGCATTATAGAAGAAAATCATACTCTTCTAGAAGTCAAGGTGGAATACTCCCTAGGGTAATGTGGCCTAACCAGTCACTCTGACGAGGAGATATATCCATCGGGGGTGTTCCACAAGCCGGCATCCTCACTTTTGTTAAAGACGTTGGGGATTTCAGAACGGGGGAAGTGTGAACCCTAGATTCCACGTAGCTAACTCTCATCTCACTGCTCCCTATGTGGGAGTATCCTATAGTATGGAATTTCACCAATCACCTGAACCCCCACACGCCTATTTACATATATTAGGTATGACACACAACATGTAAACAGCTTCATAATTCCTAAGGTGATGCATGAATGCCACAATAATCCATACTATTATTTCATGAGAAAAACAGTACATCTATAACCACGAGAGAAACACTACATCTATAACTAATTTGCAGACTTCATTCAATTTGAAGTACAGTACTATCAACATTACTAAATGAAACTTGCACATAAGTATTTCACTAACGCATAGAATTATGGTAGTATAATTAGAGTCATTCTTTAACAGTTTCTAAGCACGAATAAGGAAAACAACTTCTAGTCCATTATTAGAACAGGGTTTAGCTTCAACATACTCCAACCATCCTAGGTATGCTTGCACTTCAACAATACTCATACGAATGGAAAACAATCCACATTCCTCAATTTCAGACTATCATACATCAAAATTTCCAAACAATCTTAAGTCTCCAATTTTGATACTTCCAAACATTTAGTTTATCCCTTCTCATTTGATAGTAATTATGATATTGCTTAACAATCACCAAGTCATATATCTAAACAAGTCACACATCTAGATTCTTCATGTTTTCTACAATTAATTTTGCCAATCCATGCGTATTACTTGTAAGCAACAGTCAAAGCATAGACAATTTAAGTAAAAGCATCAAAATTCATAGTTTCCAGTAACTTAACATAATTTAGAATTTCAATAATCAAAATCATCCAAAAACCCGTAATGTAGGGTCTCCTCTGGCCAACTACGAATTCTAATTCTTACCTCAATATTTAGCTTAGTATCCAGTAGTTACAGTAACTAAAACAACAGCCAAGGTGAGGTTTTTCCAATTCTTCCAACCCCAATATTTCTTAAGCAAATACAACATTAGAGATTAAATTCAATACTCATAACCAACTTGTCTAAGACGTTGAAAATCCATAATTCAATCAACAAATCAATCCTTACCTTCACGGTGGGCAGACCTCACAGAAATTTCTTTAGAGTAACACTCCAGTTATATCACACTATCCTTCACTCACTGACTAGTTACTTCACACTCACAAGGCACCCATCCTAACACCTCCCTTAAGTTTGTAGAATGGAATATAGAGGAGAATTCTTACCTCTTATAGACGAAAGAGAGAGAGAGCTGAGCAGTTGTAGAGATCAGCTGCATAAAAGGGGAGATGGCATTACCCAAATCAAGGAGATGAGGTCCACTCACCAAGGGCCACGTGGAAAAGCTTCCACATCTCTAGGTTAGACTGGACATCACTGTAGGGGTCTGGAGGTGGGAGATTTTATTGTTGCAAACACGAAATCAGAAGAGACAGAAGGAAATTTAAATGGGTTTTTTGGATATTTTCAACTTTTCGAACGAGATAAGTCATTCAAAATCTATTTCGGACAAGAAAGACGCGTCCGAAAACTCACCAAAATTGGTACATATTCATTTCTTCCACGTAAGCATTGTCCGCGCCCTATTTCAGACGAGATAGACACGTCCAAAATGTCCCCAAAATTGTACAGATTGATCATTCCCTCGTCTGCGCCGTCTGGACTTCGTCTGAAAACCCACCAGTACACATTTTTCCTTAACTTTCACATTTAGATTAATTTTCCAGTATTAACCCCATGCTTCCCAAACATAATTTAACACGTATCACTACGCAATATGACAAAATATTCATATATATTACTTATTCAAATTTAATACATCCATAAAATGAGTAAAATATTTTCGGGATATTACATCCTACCCACCTTACAAAACTTTTGTCCCCAAAATTTAGCTAAACAAACAACTCTGGATATTTAGCCAACATATCATCTCTCCTTTCCCATGTGGATTTATGATCGTTAATCTGGTTCTACCATAATACCTTCACAAGGGGGACGTCTTTATTGCGTAGCCTCTTTACACTGGTGTCTAAGATTCTGAGTGGTTTCTCTTCATAACTCAGGTTAGTGTGCACTCTGATCTATTCTTGAGGTATCATGTGAATGGTTTCGCCAAGAAATTTCTGCAGCATCGATATATGAAAGACATTATGTACTCTCGACATAGCTTCTGGTAGGAGTAACCGATACGCCACATGACCGATTATTTCCGTGATCTCAAAAGGGCCAATGTAGCGCGGATTGAGTTTTTCTTTGCGTCTAAACCTCATAACACCCTTGAATGGTGATAACTTCAGATAAACCCGATCCCCAAAATTGAACTCTAAGTCTCGGCGATGATTATTTGCATAACCTTTCTGACGACTTTAGTCAGCTTGCATCCTCTATCAGATAACATTTATAATTTCAGTAGTCTCTTGTATCATATCAGGTCCTTAATACTTATCTTCACTGACTTCGCTCCAGTAAAGAGGGGATCTGCATTTCCTGTCATAGAGCGCTTCGTAAGAAGCCATACCAATGGTTGCTTGAAAGCTGTTATTGTAAGCAAATTCCACCAGCGGGAGAATCCTTTCCAATCTAACTTGATATTCCAAAATGCAAGCATGTAACATATCTTCTAATGTTTGAATCTTCCATTCACTGTACCCTCAGTTTGCGAGTGAAAACCAGTACTAAGCTTTAGTTCTGTACCCGTAGCTCTGCTCAAACTCTTCCAGAACATCGATGTAAATTGTGGATCTCGATCGGATATAATGGATACGGGAACCCCATAGAGTCGAACAATCTCCTTAACATATAATTCCGTGAACTGATTCATTGTATAGATCATCTCCACTGGTAAGAAATGGGCAACCTTTGTCAGTCTATAAACAATTACCCAAATCGCATTATGTCCCTTTGCTATCCTTGGCAGTTCGGTAACAAAATCCAGAGTAACATGCTCCCATTTGCACTCAGGTATAGGTAGCGATTGGAGCATACCCCTAGGTCGCTGATGCTCTACTTTCACCTGTTGACATATGTCACAATGGGTAACATAGTAAGAAATATCAAGCTTTATCCTTGGCCAATAATGGTGTCTTCATTTTATTACATCCCGGGTGGATCGAAAAACTGGAAGAATGCGACTCCTTCATTATTGCTATCTGTAATAGTGTCTCAGGCACATACCACATGTTCTTATACTTCACAATCCCATCTGCTGATAAAGAGTAGCCCTGAAACTCGGGGAGGGTCGGATCGAGTTTAAAATCTTCACACAGGGCATCCGTCGCTTGTACTTCTTTAATCCTCTCCAGAATAGAAGGCTTAAGTGTCAAAGCTGATAAGATTTCTGTCAACTGTTCAGGAACTAACTGCACATCTAATTCCTGCATATCTTTCTGCAATCTCGCTGTCATTTCTTTGCAGGTTATACTCATTAAAGCAACCTTTCGACTCAAAGCATATGCGACGACATTTGCTTTTCCCAAATGGTATTTAATTTCACAATCATAATCCTTCACAAATTCCAGCCAGCGTCGTTGTCGCATATTTAGTTCCTTCTGTGTAAAAATATACTTCAGACTCTTATGATCTGTGAAGATCTCACATCGTTGCCCGTAGAGATAATGCCTCTAGATTTTCAATGTAAAGACCACAACAGTGAGCTCAAGGTCATGAGTATGATAATTAATTTCATGTGGCTTAAGTTGCCTTGAAGCATAACCAATCACCTTTTCACTATGCATTAGAACACCACCGAGTCCACATCTAGATCCATCGCAATATATACAGAAGTTACCGTCTTCCACAGGTAAGGTCAATATTGGTGCAAATGTTAACCGATGCTTCAATTTTTAAAAGCTTTCTTCACATTTATCAGACCACCAAAACCTCACATTTGTCTTGGTCAAACCAGTGAAAGGCATAGCAATTTTGGAAAACCCATTGATGAATCGTCGTTAATAACAAGCCAATCCTAAGAAATTTCGAACATCACTCACGTTTTTTGCCTGTACCCATTCAACAATTGCTTGAACCTTTGCAGGATCCACAACAATACGCTCTTTAAAAACAACGTGGCTAAGAAAATTGACATCTTTCAACCAGAATTCACACTTAGAGAACTTCACGTAGAGTCGGTGTTGCTTCAGAATAGATAAAGCGATTCTCAAGTGCTCAATATGTTCTTCCTCCGATTTCGAGTATACCAGAATATCGTCAATAAACACGATGATGAAATTGTCTAGATAATTCTTGAATATGCGATTCATTAAATCTATAAAAGTTACAGGGGCGTTGGTCAGCCCAAAAGACATCACGAGAAATTTGTAGTGTCCATATCTGGTCTGAAACGCCATCTTAGGTACATCTTAATGCTTAACTCTTAATTGATAATACCTCAAATGTAGATCAATCTTCGAGAATACACAAGCAACATGCATTTGATCGAACAAATCATCGATCTGAGGTAAGGGATATATGTTTTTAATAGTCACCTTGTTCAGCTTCCGATAATACACGCACATCCGTAATCACCCGTTCTTCTTCTTCACAAATTAGACGGGAGCTCTCTAGGGTGAGAAGCTCGAACGAATGAACCACTTATTAGTCAATTTTTCAAGATGACTCTTCAATTCATGTAACTCGATAGGTGCCATCCGATACAGATTCTTTGAAATTGGCTCCGTACCAAGATGATGTGCCCAAACGGGGTTTGGAACAATGCGGAAGTGATGTGAGGAACAAGGGAGACCGGTGGGGGTGCTTGGACTTATTCCTGATGGAATGGACTTAGCTCGCCTTGCTAAGTTGATGGAGAGAGGATTAACTTGAGGGATCAAGTTAATTGATCTACACTCACACTTCGCTTGGATATGACTCACCAAGAAAAATGAAGGCTAGCTTGGATATGACTCATCAAGCTACGGTTTGGATATGACTCACCAAACCTACTAACACTCAATTTGGATATGACTCACCAAAATAAGGGATAGCAAAAAATGAATGAAAGAATTTCACAAACTAAACACAAGAGTTTTTTATTCAAAGTTGATTTTTCTTCGAATTACAAAAGAGGGGTATATATAACCCCTCTTGGACACAAGTTACAATGCAAGTAATAAATAGATGCTAATAACCAACCACCTAGGAAGAGGAAAGGTCATTAGCAAACCAAAACAAACATTAATTACTTAGAAGAAAGGGGATGAGAAAGAGGGAGGATTCATCACCTAGGGAAATGAAAAGAGCCTAGAAAACTATAAGAGC
>CM039472.1:20010425-20180493 GCA_022433065.1 Begonia loranthoides
GGGGGTATATATAACCCATCTTGGACACAAGTTACAATGCAAGTAATAAATAGATGCTAATAACCAACCACCTAGGAAGAGGAAAGGTCATTAGCAAACCAAGACAAACATTAATTACTTAGAAGAAGGGGGATGAGAAAGAGAGAAGATTCATCACCTAGGGAAATGAAAAGAGCCTAGAAAACTACAGGAGCATCTTCGAATATGAATTGCCATCTCTAGATCCTTCTTTGGTGAGACAAGGCTTACCTAGGAAGATGTAAAGTTCTTTTAGTAATTCCAAGGCCACCTAATACATTTAAGGAGAGCAATTGGGCCAAGGATGTGTGGGCTTTCTTCTCTTCTCTAATTGGACTTGGTCCCACCCATTTGATTAAGTGTGTGGGCTTATCTAAGTCCATGGTTGATGGGCCGTTCTCCAAGCTTCCATGGAAGTTAATTCCTAATTGTCCTCGGTCAAAATGTGATTAAATATCGAGGAGCCTCCTTGTCATCATGCGTTGGTTCGTGCTCAAATTCTTCTAGTTTATTCAATCCTGCAAAATAGTAACTAATTACATAAGCAAAGAGCCTATTGGCTTGGGTCCGGATGATAGGACTTTGGGGTGCATCACAGGATGTAGATCTATAACACATTAAGATTGTAAGAGACATATGCATACAATTGGATAACAGTTGTGTACATGATATGACTGTCGGTAGTTCTTCCTCTTCATTATCTTCTCCTTGCAATGAAAACACCGGTAGGGTAACACCGCCAGCTAAAGTTGGGCAGCTCTTTGCTATATGCCCAGACTTCCCACATTTAAAGCATCCATTAGTATTCACTCTGCGCTACCGAGGGTGACTCTTCTGACATATGGGGCACGATTTAGGTGCCACAACAATTGCTTCAATCACAGGGCGCTTGTCACGCCCTTGTTATACCTCAGGTTTAGGTGGCCTTCTCATGCCACGATTTATTGGTGGTGTCCCACGCTACTGAAAACTCTAATTGTTCTTCCCAATCTGCTAAGTGAACTCTCGCTGTCTGGTGGCAATTCCTTCCACGTCCTCTAGATCTAGTGCCCTGGCCACGATATGCGAATAGGGAACACCCCGAATGCCAATCATCCTCACACACCTCAGAATCTCTATCTTCAATCCTTGTATGAAATGTTGCACCTTTGATCCATTATCATTGACCAAGTGTTGGGAAAACCTTGATAGTGCTTCAAACCTTCAGATATATTCAGATACATTCCCAGTCTGACGCAACCGCATAAACTCTGCAAACTTCTGATTCTGAACTGTAAAGCTGAAATATTTTTTGTTGAATAACTCCTTAAAACCCTTCCAGGTGAGAGTTTGCACCTCCAATGTCATCTTTATTGCATCCCACCAAAACAGTGCATTGTGGGTCAGTAGGTAAATTGCACACTTCACTTTTTCTCCTTCTTAAATGTCGGCGTAGACAAACTTCTTTTCGATCGAACGTATCTATGTCTCAGCTACAGTAATATCCGAAATATTTCAATCAAAAGTTGGTGGTTTGAGTGACAGAAACCGCTCCCAGTTGGCCTCTACAAGTACTTTAGCGGCACGGTGATTTCCGTTACTGTTGCTATTCCCATGCCCCTTCCCGTTACCGCGTTCCATGAGCCTTTCTATAACTTGGGCCTGTTGTGCCATAAACTGGGTTTGATGCTCAACCACTTCGGTAATTCGGTTAAGGGCTTCATCCCTTTCATTGGGTACTTGTATGTTATTCATTGCTCTTCGTGCCATTTTAGTATTTTCTCTACATTTTAAATAAAGGACTAATAAGTTATTGGGCATAATTAAAATTTAAAATTTGAACCTTACTTACAGTAGGAGGAGTGTTCCATGACGATCCTTGTGTTATCAACAGTCTACAGAACCAATTTTTGACCTAGTTGTGCTCTGATACCAACTGTAATGCCCCAATAATTTAAAACTATTTTTCCTTAATTAAAAATCCGTCATATAAAATTTTTCGTTTAATTTGTTCAACAACTCGAAGATCATTTAAAGAAAATATATGAGAACTATGCAGAATAAGTAATGAAATTTCACAAAATAGTTTCCAAATGTTTTTAACATAAAAGTCTCTGCTTATAACATTTTAAACAGTGGTAATACCAAAATACTAAAAATGTCCATGCTACCAAAACAATATTATTTCCCAAACCCATGAGAGACACACCCAGTATGTTAAATTGGCTGATAACACGATGGGTCATCCTAGAACGCCTCTTCCTCAACTGGTATATCATCATTATAAGTGTCACCAAAAGTATCACCTACATTACTGGGAAAACAATGAGCCTAAAGCCCAGCAAGAATCAGAATTTAAATGCAATGCAGATGAATGCGTGATCACACAATGCATTATAGAAGAGAACTGTATATCTTCTAGAAGTCAAGGTGGAATACTCCCTAGGGTCATGTGGCCTAACCAGTCACTCTGACGAGAAGATATATCCATTGGGGGTGTTCCACACGCCGGTATCCTCAATTTTGTTGAAAATGTTGGGGATTTCAGAATGGGAGAAAGTGTGAATCCCAGATTCCACGTAGCTAACTCTCACCTCACTGCTCCCTATATGGGAGAGTATCCTACCGTATAGAATGTGACCAATCACCCGAACCCCCACACGCCTATTTACATATATTAGGTATGACACACAACATGTAAATAGTTTCATAATTCCTAAGGTGATGCAAGAATGCCACAATAATCCATACTATAATTACATGAGAAAAACAGTACATCTATAACCACGAGAGAAACACTACATCTATAACTAATTTGCAGACTCTATTCAATTTAAAATACTATACTATCAACATTACTAAATGAAACTTGCACATAGTATTTCACTAATGCATAAGATAATGGTAGTATAATTAGAGTCATTCTTTAACAGTTTCCAAGCACGAATAAGGAAAACAACTTCTAGTCCATTATTAGAACAGGGTTTATCTTCAACATACTCCAACCGTCCCAGGTATGCTTCCACATCAACAATACTTATACGAACGAAAAAGCAGTCCACATTCCTCAATTTCAGACTATCATACATTAAAATTTCCAAACAATCTTGAGTCTCGGATTTTGATACTTCCAAACATTTAGTTTATCCCTTCTCATCCAAGTAATTATGATATTTTTAACAATCACCAAGTCATATATCTAAACAAGTCACACATCCAGATTCTTCATGCTTTCTACAATTAATTATGCCAATCCATGCGTATTACTTGTAAACAACAGTCACAGCATAGACAATTTAAGTAAAAGCATTAAAATTCATAGTTTCCAGCAACTCAACGAAATTTAGAATTTCAATAATCAAAATCATCCAAAAACCAGTAATGTAGGGCCTACTCTAGCCAACTACAAATTCTAATTCTTACCTCAATATTCAGCTTAGTATCCAGCAGTCACAGCAAGCAAAACAACAGCCAAGGTGAGGTCTTCCAATTCGTCCAACCCCCAATTTTTCCTAAGCAAATATAGCATTAGAGATTAAATTCAATACTCATAACCAACTTGTCCTAAGACGTTGAAAATCCACAATTCAATCGACAAATCAATCCTTACCTTCAGGGTGGGCAGACCTCACAAAAATTTCTTCGGAGTAACACTCCAATTATATCACACTATCCTTCACTCACTCACCAGTTACTTCACACTCACAAGGCACCCATCGTAACACCTCTTTACGTTTGTAAAATGGAATACAGAGGAGAATTCTTACCTCTTATAGACGAAAGCGAGAGAGAGAGAGTTGAGCAGCTGCAGGGATCAGCTGCAGAAAGGGGAGATGCCATTACCCAAATCAAGGAGAGAATGTCCACTCACCAAGGGCCACGTGGAAAAGTTTCCACATCTGTAGGTTAGACTGGACGTTGCAGCAAGGGTCTGGAGAAGGAACTTTTGTTGTAGCTGACACGAAATCGGAAGAGAGAGAAGGAAATCCAATGGGTTTATTGGATATTTTTGACTTTTCAGATGAGATAAGTTATCCGAAATCTATTTCAGACAGGAAAGACGCATCCAAAAACTCACCAAAATTGGTACAGATTCATTTCTTCCACTTCCGTGTCGTCCGCACCTGATTTCGGAAGAGATAGACGCGTCCAAAATGTCCCAAAAATTGTACAGATTCATCGTTCCCTCGTCCGCGCCGTTTGGACTTCGTCCGAAAACCCACCAGTACACATATTTCCTTAACTTTCACACTTAGATTAATTTTTTAGTATTAACCACATGCTTCCCAAGCATAATTTAACCCGTATCATTACGCAATATGACAAAATATTCATATATATTACTTATCCAAATTTAATACATCCATAAAATGGGGAAAATATTTTCGCAGTATTACAATTCTGTTGAACATATTAGACATTGAGGGGTTGTTATTTTGAAGTGATATTGGTTTCTGCCACTTGAATTATTGGTTAAATTGAGAAAAGTGAATAATGTCTCGTATGTCATTGTTGGCTATGAAGCTTGAATGATTAAAGATATATGAGATTGACTTTGTAAATTATTCACTCGATAATTCATGTTAAAGAAAGAGTTAAATGGTTCTTGACTCTGCTATGGGAATAGGTTATGATGATAGTACATTGATGTTTGGTTGGTTCCTATAATTGCAAGTGTTTGGATTCCTTCTTTGATGGATTGGGAAATATACTCTGTAATTGGGGGAAATGGTTATCGATCTAAGTATTGCCTTGTTAGAAATCATTATGGGACTGAACAGTAAAAGTGAAGTTAGTAATTTGTGATTTTGATGATAGTTTATTTAATGGTTTTGAAGGTACTAAGAAGAAGGACATAATTACATTGAAGACTGCAAGGTAAGTTGATACTTACTGTGCTTTGGTTTTTGGACCCTACATCGCAAGAATTAGGATTTGCATGCTGTGTGTTCTTTTAATGATATGTTTACTGGACATTTATATCATCATATAAGATTGTATGTATTCATGAACATATTGCATGACATAATTAATATATGTAAATAGGCATGTGGAGGTTCGGGTGATTTGGTGACATTCCATACAGTAGGATACTCCCTCGTAGGGAGCAATGAGATAGAAGTTAGCTACATGGAATCTAGGGTTCACACTTCCCCCATTCTGAAACCCCCAACGTCTTTAACAAAAGTGAAGTTAACGGCATGTGGAACACCCCCGATGGATATACCTCCTCGTCGGAGTGAAATGGTTCAGCCACATGACCCTATAGAGTATTCCACCCTAACTTTCAAAAGAGATACGATTCTCTTCTGTAATGAATTGTATGATCATGCATATCATTTGCATTGTATTTCTTTCTATCACTTACTGAGCGTTAGGCTCATTAGTTAGGTCTTGTGATGTAGGTACATACGAAACAAGTGAACAGGTCAAAGACAGTTGATGAAGGATTTGCACGAGTGGATCTTATGGCTGGCTGGGCTAAAGAATTTAAAAGGAAATTATTTTTAAACGGGTTTGTAAATTACTTAATATTCTTTAATATTTTGTTTTAATTCTGCTGCGTTTCATAAAAGGGTTTTGTTACTTCTATTGCAATTGATAAGTGTTTTAAGTAAAGAGTTTTAATGACCGAGTTTTATAAAGGAAGAATACTCTAATGTTTATATAAAAAGAAAAGTTTTGAATTTCACACGATTTTAAAGTAAATGAAAACTGGGTCGTTATAGCAAAGGCTGAACCGCAGTGTACAAATTTACACCTTTGGTCAGTTGGATGACTGGCTGAGAAATGAAAGATCTCGACCAGAGTTGAAATAATCAACGACGTTCGAAGAACAACGATGTCCATGGATTGGCCGTGTGTGAGGGCCATCATTCTGTCCCTGTGGGCCGCAAATAAGAAGGAATTTTGGGCAAAAGTCCAGATTTTGGACTATTTGGATTGAACCAAAGACCAGATTCATTGGGCTGCCTAGTTGGGCCATGGGCAGGTCTACCCTAGGCTGCAATCCACTGCCTTATTAGACTTATTGTTGAACTTATTTTGAGTTAGATTTTAGTATTTTTAAGCCCAACTAATTTTAATTCAATTTTTAAATAATAATTAGAACTTCTATGGTATAAAAATTTGACTGGAACTTAATACCTTAAATTTTGGATAGGTACCCATATTTAATTAAAAAACCATGGATAGTTGGATTTGAGCTATTTAAATTGGGCTATTTGGATTTTGGACTTTAGCTAGTGTAAGCCACTTTGAGGTAGAGATTTATTTTATACACTACATTGCATAATTCTTTTTTTAAAAAAGTGATTATTTTGAGATTTATCTCATATTAAAATGATACATTCATTTCATGGCCGTCAGATTTTTATATTATATTTTATTTTCATTGTACAAGTTTTAATCATGCATGCATTTAAATATTTTTGAATCAATTTGATCATGCAAATCAAGTTTGATAGACTCGGTTTGGAGTCCGTTTTATTTTCACACATTCTACAGTGCGAAATGTGTTTGTTTTTTTTGTGAAATGGGTAATAGGAGATGTATGACATGTCCTTGGGTTCGAATCCCTAAAGTGCAAATAGGTAATAGGACAGCTGCATGTGTCATGTCCTTGAGTTGCGAATCCCTAAACCTGATCAGAGTGTTTCTTTAGCTTTTACGATCGCCGAGCATCCCTTTATTCTGTTATATGCCTATGACATTGTTTGCCCAGAATCCGTGAGTGACTTCATTTTCACTATGATTTTTAATTTGTACAACAATGACTTATTTTAATTAAGTACCACATATTAATGGGTAATTTCATACACATGCCCTTTTGTATACCTTTTACTGAAATGAATTTATAAAATGTGAGTTTTAAATTCATGCATGCTTAAACATCATTTTAATTAAATTTTTCTTTAAAAACATAATCCCTATTGAGTTTAGTTAACTCACTCCAATGACACCTTTTAGGGTTGTTTTACCAGTTGGATATCCAGTTTCAAAGTCAAGTTTAGATCCGGCAGAGTTTTGTTTATATTTTAGTATTCTCCCTTAAGAAATATTTTTGTGAGGTATACTTTAACTAGATGACTGTAATTCTATTTTTAATTTTCACACCATTATTTATTTTGAATTATATTACTATGCTATTAGATATCATTGTAAGACTTGTTAAGCCCATGTTTGTCGGGCCCTGACTTATAATTAATATTTTTAAGACTTCCGCTATTAATTAATTAATAAAATTTATGAGAAAAAGGGTCGGGCGATTAAGTTCTTTTGGGCTAAGTCATTTCTCGTTTTATCTCGAGTCCCATGCGAGTCGCGACAGGAATTATATCTGGAAGCACTTAAACTTATCACATTCTTTATTCTAGCCTATAGTTAAGACAACCTATAATCTATACATAACACACAACCTATGATCTATGTATAACACAAATAACAGAGTCTATCAACTTATAAAGTAAAGCAATATACTTACAGTCAATGAAATATTTCCACGTTGTGACTTGTGCTGGTAGGCAATATACATAATCGATTTTAAAACCCGAGAGCTCTGACACCATTTGTAGCATCTCAGTTATTCTTTCAATTTAAAACTTATAATTTTGAAGACTTTTTCTTTTAAAATCACAGCGAAAGACTTTTCATTTGCAAACTAGTTTAAATAAGAAGTGCACAAATAAACTCCTTTTTGTTAACCCATTTATTACTTAAAACATGTTATACTGTAAAGCTTTAAAACATTTAAAACAGCAGAAGACTTTTATTTACAATACCAAAGAGTTAAACACAATTTGAAAATCTTCTTAATAAAGTGAAATACTATAACAAATGTTCACTTTCCTCAAAATTTGGGATATTACAAAGGAAGTTGAATTTGATAATAGAAAAGCTTTAGCTTAATTTTGAAATTAGAGTGATTCATTTTTCAACCTTTGGTGAGTTATATCCAAAGTATCATTGTGTGGTAATATCACAAGATTGGGATCACTTGGAGTTGAGTGAGTTCTCTTATTGCCATCCGCAACTCTACTCCTTGGGGAAATGTTGTGTGAAGTGATGTCCAACCATAAAGAGGTTTTTCATTCGCAAAGTCATAAAAAAGGAGTGCAAGCTGTGTTACTTTCTATTTTTGACCACTTGAATTGTTTTTAGCATATCTCCTAATTCTTGAAGGATTTTTCCAAAGTTCTTGATAGAGTTCTTTCCTTATTCATCCAAAAAGGCAAGGTCAAAATAGAAGAATGTATCAAACCCAAGATAGAGTGGTCCTTTTGTGGAGGATCCGATTCACTTGAGATTTGGGGCACATCAATTCTTCTTTCTTTAACATTTCCTTAACACTTCTTCAACCACTTGCAGCAACACTTCAACAACATATTTTATAGGTTATTTCTTTACCCCTTCCGTTATGCATAAGGTGGGATTTGAGTTAGCTGTCTCGCATGAGGTGGACCAAATGATGTCTCTCTCTTAGATTGAATTACCCCCAGCAGTTGAACTATAAAGTAAAAGAAGAGAAAGACTGAATACTAAAAATACATGTTGTACGAAATTGCATAATACGACATAACATGATTGTATCTTTTACTAAGTGTTAGACTCATAGATGTGATGTTTGTAATTATTGTAAGTTGGATAAAGAAAATGTTAATTGATGATAGTGAGACTACAGTTGATGGAATATAACTATGTTGAACGTTTGTGTTGTTTGACAGTTTTGATTAATAGGTTATGACTCAAGATAATATATTTTCGTATAAAATGTTTTAAAAAAATGTATGTACTGTTTGATTGACAATTTCATGATGATGTTTTGTAAGATGTGTTTTTTACTTATGAAAAGATTTAATAAAGCATCATGTTGTGGAGTTGGTTTTAAATTTATATAGTTAAACTGAAGGGAATGAGTTTCAATTGATGAGAACGAATAAATTTTTTTATATTTATAAAGAAAAGTATTTTGATACGTTAAAATTTTAAAAATTCAGTTAAACACGTTTAAAAATAAAAACTTGAAGGAAAGGGGGGGGGGGGGCGTTATACATGACCATTGCTCTAGAGCGAATATATGCACTTTGAATTCTATATACAAACTTGAAAACAATAAAAGCTATATATACAATCACTTTGATTATCATATCAGTTTCGCCAATCTCTTAAGTTTAGTTTAGGGAATAAATTGTGCATTTAGCATTAAAATTTATTGATCTCAATTGTCTCATGATAATAGAGTGGGTTGAATTAGAAATATTAGAGATTAATATGATAATGACCCACTTGGATGTTATTCGTATCAGCATTTGACGACAAAGCTCCCTATCGTGACAGGTCAATCACGCTGTGCACCAATTGGTTTTCACGGCGGATTGCGAACCGTTTTGACCATAAGAAAGGAGTTTGATCCCTCTCTCGCCCTCTCTTCCTCTTCCCCTTTTATCAACAAAACAGCTTTGCTCTGGTTCTTCATTTTTGCGCTTTTTCTTTTCCTTTCTCTTTTTACTTTTTCTGTGGCTCCTCTTTCATGGGCTTGTAGATATGGCTGTGCAACTCATGATGAGTTACAGCCCCAACTCCGATTTCTCTGCAAAAATGGAGGATTCTGCCGTTCAAGAAGCAGCTTCTGGCTTTGAGAGCGTCGAAAAGCTCATTAGGTTACTCTCCCGTGCGCAGCAAAACCAGAAGCCGGAGAATAACTCTCACTCGCCCAGCTCCAGCTCCAGGATGCCTATGGAGGTCGAGATGGACTGCACGGCCGTGGCCGATGTCGCTGTTTCTAAGTTTAAGAAAGTTATTGCTCTTTTGGGTCGAACCAGAGTCGGTCATGCCCGCTTCCGAAGAGCTCCATTTGAGCTTTCCAGTGCTGAAGTTCACTACGCAACTCCGATTCAGCAAATCCCTCCTGTCCCTAACCGTCAAAACGACTGCGTTGTAGTCACTGCTTCTAAAGGCGCCGTGATTGAGAGGAAGGACTCGTTTTCCACTGTTAATTTTTCTCAGTCCTCGACTCCTAACTCGTTTATGTCGTCGCTGACCGGAGACGCTGACGGCAAACAGCCGTCGCCGCATTCTACGTTTCAGATTACGAATCTATCTCAGGTCTCCTCCACCGGAAAACCACCTCTCTCTTCCTCTTCCTTCAAGAGAAAGTGTAGTTCCGACAACCTCGGCTCCGGGTCTGCTAAGTGCGCGGGTTCCTCGGGCCGCTGCCTCTGTTCGAAGAAAAGGTCTATTCTTATCTCCTCTCTCCCTCCATCTCTCTCGCTCTCTCTCTTAAAAAGTTGATGATTGGATATTTAAGAAACAGATTGCTTTTGAAATTTAATGACAGAAAATTGAGATTAAAGAGGGTCGTGAGGGTTAGGGCGATAAGCTTGAAGATGTCCGATATTCCACCGGACGATTACTCTTGGAGAAAATACGGACAGAAACCCATCAAAGGATCTCCACATCCAAGGTTCATAAAACTTGCTTCAATAATTCCGTAACTTCCTTGTTTGATTAGAAAAAAATTCTTCATTAATTGGAGAGATTATTTTTGGTCAACCTTTGACTAACAGGGGGTACTACAAGTGCAGCAGCGTGAGAGGTTGTCCGGCCAGAAAACACGTAGAGAGAGCGTTGGATGATCCAGCAATGTTGGTCGTCACTTACGAAGGAGAACACAACCATGCTCTCTCTGTTGCAGAGCCCTCCACTCTCATTCTCGAGTCCTCATAGACCATCGTCTTCATCCGCCATAGCTGGAATATTCAAAAGCTTTGTACAAGTACAACTTCCATGGCTGATTCAGACTCCAAAACTAAGCTTTTTCTCGAAGGAGATTAGGGGTTTAGTTTTTCTTTTTTGCTTGGGTCTGGTTCATTTATGAATTTGGTATGAATTTTGCTATTGAAAAGGGTTGGTCAAAGTAAGACGATGAATTGGGATGATTTTTTCTATCAAAAGGCATGATAATGGAGGGCGTTTGGTTCAATTTCTATGATCGGTTTTTTAAATTAATTTTTCTTACGTCCACACAGATTGTCAATAATTTTGAAGACGGTGAAAGAAAAAGAAAAGGGATGGGTCAAAAAAATGGGGAAAGGTGGACCAACATGTCGTTCACAAGACAGTTGACCAATAGAAGCTGGGTGTGGCCAGTTTGGACGGCTAATTTACTCTTGGTGGTTGAATGGTGAGGAGAGAGAGGGTGAGGTAGAGAGAGAGAGAGCGTGGGGATTTAAATGCCATATTGTTGGCTTCCTTGTTTGGTTGCTGAGAAAAAGTTTGCTGAAGAGGGGAGGAAGGAAGGAGTTGAGAAAGAGAGTTGGTGTAGAAGAGGCGTAAGGTTTCTTCTAGTGGGAAAATAGAGCTAGTGGGAAAACAAAACCAGCAAAAGTCAAAATGGGTGGGTGAGAAAATTGATAGGTTATGTGGTTTTGGGGCCCACTTCATTGGACTATTCTTCTTAGTTTTGGCTTTGCTGCCGTGGCCTTGAACGTTAAGGTAGCTATTCTAACTTGGTCTCCCCCGCCCCCCTTCTTTCTGCATTTTTATTTTAGTTTTTAATTTTGAATATGCAAAAAACTTGAGAAATTTAGTATGAAATTAATGATAATTCTGAAGTAAAACTCAATAAAACCTGTCATTTTGAGTAAAAATTAGAAATATCAACCCTGAAGATTCAACAATCAAATCATAGCCAGGAATGGGACAATAGTGATTGGATACTTTTCTTTTCCAAAATTTTCTACGTCAGTTTTGAGTTTAATGTCCTTTTTTTTTTTTTTTTTTTTTTTAATTGCATAAATAGAGATGGCTTAAGGAATAAATAGTTGGATCAAATGAAACTCCAAAGAGAAGGGTTGTTGATCTACTAGGGATTATCTTTTTGTATTTGTCCAAAATTTTCATATTTTAATTGCCATAGATTTCTCCATTTAAGAAGGCATGATGTTCTCTTACTAACAATCAATCAACTTTCTAAAACCCCAAAATGCATGGTTGTTCAAGGTTTGAACTTTCTTTGTATTTTAGGAAAAAACAATTTTATACTCTACTATATGCGTTAAAACTTACACATTTTAACAAATCAAAAAGGATGAATAGTTTTCGACGATCGTACCATGGCATTAAATAGGTTGTACAAGATTTTTATTTTTTTTTTATGTTTAGAGAAGGTGTGAAAATTAAAGTTGTTTTACACCTTCGGGGAGTGGTGTGATTGACGAGACTCAAAAGGCGATCGACTGACTTATGAAAAATCAACATAAAGTACCCTCTCTTGTTTAAGTGGTCAACTTTGTATAAGGGGTGGTCTATTGATCCATTGAAAATCGTAATATATAGCTCTCGAATAGATTTGTTGTAGACCAAAATTTAAAAAGTTGTCAACCAGTATCGCATTTGACTGTAGATATAAAAGAAAATTTAACCAAAGCTAACCATTTTGCATCGAAACTACGAGTCTTACTTCATTTTCTCTCGAGCTCTCTTAAGGTAAATCTAATTTATGTTATAATTGAGTAGATTGGATTATTGATTGTTTATGTGATATAGATTCCTCTAAGAATTAGAGAAATCCATATCTTAATTTTCCAAGATCGGCTATAATATGATGTTGATGGAAACTGCTACTCATTACTTATATTGAAGCAAGAACCTTGATATAAAAAATAGAATTGCATGAAAATCGCAACTCATTGCTTATATTAAAGCAAGAACCATAGTATAATAGAAATGCCACAAACAAGGATGGAAGACCCGTTTGATAAGTTGAAAAAGAACACTACAAGGAATACCTTGATAAATTCAAAGAGCTCTAAAGAACAAAAGAAAATTCTCTCAAATTTGGATGATAAGTTGCTTTCATTTCTTTCTTGCATGCTCATTTATAGGCTTAAAGTACAAAGAAGAGTTTCTAATAATTAAAGACTCTCTTAATGACTTTTTGTCTAACAAACTTGTAACCTCTTACAATATTAAAAACTGTTTATACCACTTTGAATAATAAAATACTAGTAACCTCCAACAATTGTAGAGATTCTTTTAACCACCTAAAAGACTCTTAAAAGTCATTATTGCTTATAATAAATTTTTTTTTTTGGTAACTATAATATTCTTAATTATTTTAAATGACTTTGTAATCACAATGCACCATAATAAAGACTTCTTAAGTGTTTTAAATAATAGGTTATAAATTTATGACTTGGTAACTTTGATTAATGAACTTGCCACTTTGATTAAAGAGATTGGCCACTTCCATTAATGTTTGCTCTTCATCTTCACTAACTTAGATGATGTGGACCAGTCTTTGATGTTCTTTATTAATGGCCACTTTCTGCTCCTCTTTTTTTAAATTTTCGTATTAACTGATTGAGTTCTTCCTTGAATTGTTTAACTCTAGTTCTTGTAAGTGGTTCAAATAATTCGTTGATCAATTCATTAAACTCCTTAGTAGTCATTTCATCATCATTTATGACTCTAAATTGTAATACCCCAAATTTTATCGTCTAAGTTTTGAATGTGTTTGATGGCAATGTGTTGGAATAAGAGTTTGTGGTATAATATTGTGGTGTTATGATATGGTTTATGGGAGAATGAAGATTTAGGTGAGCATTGGATGTTTGATGGGAGGAGTGCTTGATTACTTGAAGGGTTGATCAACCAGAATATCTACAAAATAAGGAAATAGTGGTTCTCTGTTATTTAGTGGTCGATCAAGGTGGGATGCGATCGTTCACCTTCTTTACAGAGTTAAAATGAGGAGGTTTTGCTATTGTTTGGTGACGACCAGTGTCTATGCAAAATTGAGTTTAGCAGTCGATCATAAGAGTTTAGCGGTCATTCATGGTCATTATAGATTGTAAAGTTATGTTTTTCGGTCAATCGACTACATGAAGGTGATTGACCAGTTTTTCCAAAGAATATACAAAGTTTGTTTTAAAATTATTTGGTAGTTGATCATTTCAAGGGGTTGATTGACGGGTAATGCCAAGAGTCGCCAGAAATGTGTAGGAATGTCATGATTTTATTGGGTAAAATAGGGATGACTCACCAAAGCTTTGATTCAGGAACACCACCACCTGCTGTGGTTGGCTGAAGATGGTTTTGAGTTATTATAAGAAGGGGAAAAGCTTGAGAAAAAGAGGGAAAGACATGAGAGAAAGAGGGAGAAATGTTTAAGAGAAAACAGATTTCTATGAAGAAGAAGAAGAAGAGTAAAGTTGGAGGAAGGTGAAGGCTTCACCTTGAAGGAAACCTTGAAAAGAAAAGAGGTAAGAAATGTTGTGTGTCTTTTCCCTTTTAAGGCTACATCACAAGAAATAAGGTTACATCATTAGGAGATTCTTGCATTTCATAGATGATAGGTTCTTGGTTTTATTGTTGTTGAGGGCATGTTGATGATGTTTATACTTAGGAAATGCTCAGTTCAAATGATTGTATTGATGATTATTGCTTTGATGCTTATGTTTGATAAATGTTAACTGCTTGATCATGTTGTAATTTGGAGATTTGATGTTGTATTGATGATATGCTAGAGGATATGATAAGTTGTATGCATTCATTTATGCACACGCATCATATTGTTTTTAAGAAATGGTAAGAAAATGACTTGTAATGCTTATGGATTTCAATTAAAGAAAAGTAAAGATAATGAGGAATTAACCAATGATAGAAACTTAGATCTTTGATCCAATGATAGAGGCTTGGGTAGTTAACCAATGATAAAGGCTTTGTGGACAAGTCCCCAATAATAAATGTAACGACTCAGTTTTTAATTACCTTTGAAAATATATAAAATTTAAAACTTTATCTTTATAAATACAGCAGAAGACTTTTCATTCTGAAAACCAATTAAAAGACAATAATTGAAATCCTTTTATTAAAACATTTTGTAAAACATAACAGAAGTCCTTTTTAAATAAAACAAATATTTAAAATATAATTTAATTACTTTACAAAGTCCTTTACAACACCCTTTTTCAAATCATCTTTCTTTAAATCCCTTTAGCCTAGCCAGCCGCAAAATTTGCGCATAGAAATCCTCCATGAACAGCCCCTTAACCCATTCTCATGTGCGTGTACGTACATTGCAAGACTTAACTAATTAGTTTAAGGCTCAGCAAGTGATACAAAAGAAAATTATAAACATGCTATGCATCTTTTAAAACCACGTGTCATTACCATTTTTTGTTTTCTTTTATCTTATTCATATTAATCTCTTTTTTTTTTGTTTCTATGTCGGGCTTTACCTACAGGTCCACAAAAACCGTTTAATTACATTTTTTTTGTTTCTATGTCGGGCTTTACCCACCGGTCCACAAAAGACCATTATCTTTTGTTTTTGTGCCAGACATTACTTACTGGTTCACAAAAACCATTACATTTCTTTTGTTTCTATGCCGGGCTTTACCTACAGGTCCACAAAAACTGTTATCTTTTGTTTCTGTGTTGGCATTACTTACCGATCCACAAAAATCGTTTAATTACATTTTTTTTGTTTCTGTGCTGGGAATTACATACCGGTCACAAAATTCGTTTAATTATATTTCTTTTGTTTATGTGTCGTGTTTTACCTACCGGTCCACAAAAACTATTTAATTACATTTATTTTGTTTCTGTTCCGGACATTACCTACCGGTCCACAAAAAATGTTTCGTTACATGCTTTGGTTGTCATGCATTACTTACCCGTCCAACCTCTTTACTTGACTTTTATTCGTATTTGATTTCATTTTCCATTTTCTATTTTCTTTTCCAAACTATGTTTGAAAACCAATTTCGTAATCTTTTGATTTGAAAACTATGATATGTGATGCTCGTGAATGCATACATTCTATCATATCAGTACTATAATATGTAAGCATGATCATCTATTAAACATATCATTAAAAGTATCTAATTCTAATAAACATCCAGTAAGCAGCAGTAAAATTTATGGAACATGCTCAATATCAGGTAAAGTAGTAAACCCTAAATATTCCATAAAAGTAGTAAATAGTCAGCATACAACCCTAATTCTTGCGATGTAGGGTCCGAAGACCAAAACACATGCATAGCACTTACCTCGATTGGTTAAAGCATTCAATACTTAAACGCTATCCTTTCTTCCCTTTTTAGCATCTTCACAATTAAAAACATTTAACATTAATCTCTACTAATTAAGAACCCTAACTTTGATATCGTTAGTACTCGTTATTTAATAATTCAAATGCTACTAAATCATTTCAAATTTTTTGTCCAATTATTCTAATAAACCAATATAACCAATAGAGTCGTAGCTATTATTCTAAAGGGTGAACAAAACCAACAGAGCGTATTTATCTATCGAAGCACAATTGACAGAGATTCCAACTTCATTCCAAATCATAAAGGGTGATAACCCACAAAATGAACAAGGTATATTTCCAATTCCTTACCCATACATATTCGCCTTTCATTATGCATATAGCAGAAAAATGCTTTAAACTCATTTCCTCACTGTTCATTTTCATATGATTAACATCCAACCAAATACAATAGAATAATTTCAAAACAGCAGAATACAACTTCCACATAAGATCCTCTAAGCCGAGCATAAATGTCCATAGTATTCCAGAGCAGTAATTAAATTGCAGGATAGCAACATAACCCATAGCAGTAAATGGAAGCACCCAAATATGCATAACACAATTTCAACTTATTTTCTAATCACAAACAGTACGCAAAATACCCAATCTTGTTTATCTTCTACTTCAATTTAAATCCAAGCAATAATCAAGACCCAAAAATCCAATAGAAGCATAATTCCAGCAATAAATAATATCTTTCACTTTGACAACCATCATCATATAATCCATAAAATTGTAGTAACTGGAGAGTAAAACCCATAAAATCCATGAATAATGTAACAACCTAGTTTTTCTTACGTTTAAAAATCGCAAGAAATTTAAAAACTTTTCTTTTCTCTTATAAAACAGTGGAAGACTTCAAAGACAATAATTGAAATCTTTTTCTTAAAACCTTTGCAATTTGTAAAACCTTAGTTATAAAGTACAACGAAAAACTTTAAGAAATAAAACATACAATAAATACAATTATTTTCCTTTACGATTTAAATACAAAACTCTTTACAAAATCTTTTTCACTTTCTTACATCCTTTAGCCTAGCCAGCCACAAGATCCACCCGTGCAAATCCTTCATCAACTGTCTTTGACCTGTTCTCGCAGAAGCCAAAGATTCCTTCCGGGAGTGTTTTCAACTGTTGGATTTAAAAGGAAAAATTGGGTGAACATTAGCCATTGGATGATTTACGCAGAGAGAGGATTTAAGTTGAACGACATCGTTTTGGTGTGGGACGCGTTTCCGTGGAAGCGTTTGTGTCCGTGATGAATAATGGAAACGTGTGAAACGATGTTGTTCAATTTAAGGAGCGTGAGTTTTGAAGCTTGCAACGTCATCATTTTGGAGGAATAGTCCACGAAAGAATAGAAGGACAAATTGCCGGTTTGGGTAATGTCATAGGTTTTGTGGCAACGAAGTCTTTCGCGAACTCAATGAAATGGGCTGACATGGCTTGCTGCCATTGGCTGAAATTGGTTTTGCAGATACCCACTCCTGCAGTTTGCGTGTCCGCTGCCTGACAAAACAAATTTAAAAGAAGATATTTTTCTATAATCCTTTTCCAGCTGGGTTCTCATCTCTCTGGATGATCCGATCATGTTTTCATGGAATTATTATCTCACGAAACCCTTCAATCGGCCATCTATTTAAACTAAATTTTAGGATGGGGAACCCTATTCTCCCCGTGGCTGCTTGAAAAAAGAAAAGGAATTCTGTCTTCTCAGTTTTTTCTCCTCAAATTCTGATGGTAAGTCTTGCGTTAAAGCTTGAGTTTTTGGTAAGAATGCAAGATGAGGAACTATGTGATGATTTTCAGTTTTACCATCGCCAACCCTCGTTCTAACTTATCTTCCATTTTCTATTGAAGTCAATCGTCTCCACAGGTTAGAACTATGGGTTATGAATTTTACCTATTGTCAAGTAAGTGATGTTGATTGTATTTGGCCTTTGTCCTGCATCACAAAGTGCTAGGTTTTTTTGTTAGTTCATTTACTACTTTTACTGTTGTTCTTGAGGATATGTGGTTTGTTGTTCTGGTTATTTCATGCTTACTGAACTTAGGGTATGATGATGTGCTCACTATGTTTATGTTATGCTAGTTAAACCGAGGATGAGTGTTTTGTTGAGGTTGACGAAAAAAGTTGAGGTTGTTTTCCAGCTACTGTTGATGTTGAGGATTTGATATTTTGTTTACATGTTTTAGGGACTATTAGCATATGGTTGATGCACTGTTTATATTTACCAAATGATTAAGTTTGAGGATTTGTTATAGTTGTTAGATGGTTCTGTTTATCATGATAAATGTACTTGAGGATCTATTGTTGCTGTTTGTTTAATTATGGAACACTATATTGATGGTCAATGGATGATGATGCGATCTACTGCATTTTATGTTCTGAATATGTTGACTACTATCATGTTGCTCGAGGATATGATTATTGAGATGTTTCTATGATGCCTTTGGCTATTGTTCAAGAACTTGATGCACGCTAGACGTTTTCTGTTATTCTTCTTAGGAATATGTAACATTGAGATAGAAATACAATGAATTTGGAGATTTATGTTATTATGTTTTTTATGCCTATTGGTTATGGATCAAAGATACATTTACTATTTGATGTTGTTGTCTGAATAATTGTTCATGATGTCTACGAACTATGAATCAAAGACTTGTTATTGATATGTTCATGTACATTAGACTGCTATTATGTTACGAATATGTTTATACATATTCGACTATCATTATGGTACAGGTATGTACATGCATTCATGAAAAATATTTTCATTAAGAAAGATAATAAGGAAATAAAAGATGGATTGGATAAATGTAAAGAATCGTTATGGGCAAGTTGGCTATCCCGCATGAGGTGGACCAAATGATGTCACTCTCCCTTAGACTAATGTCCCAAACGATTAGACTGTAAAGTGAAAGAAAAAGAAAAGAAAAACTAATGACTGAAAGAAAGAGTGATTTACGTGTTACATCTCATAGTCATGTCATATGTTGCATTTTGTATGTTACATGTTTTAGGTTATTCATCTTTTACTGAGTGTTATACTCATAGGTGAACTATGTAATGTAGGTAATGATGGAGATTAAGGAACATGATGAAATGATCATTTAATAGTGCAGTTGAAGAGGAATTCTAATGGCGAAGCTTGAACGTTGTCAAAACGAAGTTGGCCCGTGGGTGAAAATTAAAGGAAATATGAATTTTGATAATTTAAACTATTTGTTGAGATTTATGTTCATTTCTGTTAGATTTAAAAGAAACGTTTTATAAATGCTCTTGGTCATTTTAAAGTTGGGATCTACTACGTTTACTTTCTAAATGAATTTCTTAAAGACTTCTGCTGCATAGGTTTTAAAAGAATATGATAAGATAATTAATAAAGATTGAGTTTTACTCAACTCTGATTTTAAAAAAGATTTTCATAAAGACTTTCTTCATTTGAGTTTCTAAATAATCAAGTTTTCTACGATGACATAGTTTATTGTTTTAAAAAAAAAAGCTTAATGCTACGGGGCATTACAGCCCTTGTGCAAGAACTATATCATCAATCAGAATGTTTTCCAACCAATTTGAGTTTTGTTGAGTGTTTGATTCTTTGTGAGAGCTTTGTCTCCTTCGTTCTTACAAAGAGAAAACTCTAGAAAAGCCGTTGAAACTCACGAACCAACAAGTTAGAGTGCTCTTTTCTTTAAAGGCAACTATTGTACTCAAAATGTGTGTTTGGCACCTCTTTGGATAAGCTTGCGACCATTCCCACATAACTTCCGTTACAAACCGTATCTTCCTCTGAAATTTAGAGGACTTCTTCCTCACTTCTGAAGTGGCTGTGTATCCAACAATCAGAAGCAAACAGCGCAATAAGTTATAATTGAGACTGATCCTCAACAGCTGAGAACACAATCTGTATTAAAAATGAAAGGATTTGACAAAATACAAGAGTTATTGTTGCAAGAAAAAAAAAATCTAATTCATATAAAATACATATTGGACACAATCCTCGTCCACGAGGGGGAAAGGAGCATACTGTGATTGAAATCAAAACTGAATTCCACCACAATGGCCTGCCTGAACTCAGTCACGAAAATGAGCTTCTCTGCTTAAAGAATGAGATTTGAAGATCACCCAGAAACTAGATATGAGAGTGATGGGCATGATTCAGCTGTGATCAGCATGATTCGAAGAATTTTGTGGGTCGACCAGTTTGGAGTTGTGCTGCTTTCTCTTACTTCGAGTGCCTCGCCTGGATCTGGATGGCCGAGTCTTCATCGGCCGCTTCGACACTTGCTCTTGAATGCTAACTAGCTCTGTCTCGTTTAATGGGAGCTCGGGAGGAGCATCTGGCCATGGTGTACTTTTAGCAGGCACTGTGATCTCCAATGGAGGATCAATGATCCACCTATTCAAGATAAAAATAAACAAATTATATTCCTAATATTCTCTCTACGACTAAAACATAACAAATTGAGTAACGAAGTCCAATATATTTGGATGTATAACCAGATACCTCCAGTATAGTAATACCAAGAAGAGAAAATGATGAAGGATGGATTCCAATGATTTTAACCCGAGCAATAGATTCAAAAAAGCATGCAAATCAGCATAAAGATTTACGTAGCGATAAATTCGATTGATGGGGGAAGGAGTGTACATTGCAAAAGAAATTAACCTAAACCAATCAACTGAGACCCTAAATCTATCCACAAGTCTTACCAACAATGCTTGGATTCTACAAACCCTAGTGAAATAAGCCATAACAATTCATTCATCAATAATAATTCCTTCTCTTCCCCCCATTTTTTCCAATTTATAATTTACTTTCTCACTCTTCACACACAATTCACTCCTGACAACTTGCCACCTCACCATATATTATTTTCGAAACTACCCCTTGTCCAGCTCCCAACACCTACCCAGTCCCATTCTACACAAAGCTTCAATTTCTCTCTGTCCCAATAATGCCCACAAAATATTTATTCATGACATTATCTGTCCTACCAGCTGCACAACGGGTCTTATTCCAACCATATTACATCCACCTTCAAATGAATCTACGATGGTAAAGCGCTACCACATCTATACAGCGTCTAGGCTCCCAGAGTTATGTCCATAACTAAAAATAATCAAATAAGAAGCATTCTTAAGCTTAATTGCAACATTTTGTAGACAGTAAGATGGAGTGTATAACTCAATTTTGCACAAATAGCTCACTTATAATTATAACAACACGAGTAAGAATACGGTGAATGTCTTTAATATTAGGCAACTACACAAAGACTTGGACAATTAGGAGAAAGGCTCCTTCATGTCCTACATCATTACTTGTCCAGGTACAAAGCCAACTCAAAGATTTAAGAATCGCAGGATCTTATATCAAACAAGACTAGACAATTTACAAACATGTCAGACAATCCAGGCTGACTGCCCATAAACTTACACATAATTTAGGAGCAAACTTGTGCCACTCCAAATTCCAACATGAATCGGTAAAACTTCAGAAGCCTTTAGAATCATCCAACTAACATAACTCACTAAGGGCACTAATTAATCATAGGCTTTAGATAGTATTCTAAGTTGTAAAACCCAGAAAAATAGTTTACAAGAAATGTCATTCCCAACAGAAAATTCAGCTAATCCTCATAGGAAGTAGCTGCGTAAACGAGTCATCGTATGTGAAAAATTAAAAGGACATCAATCTATAACCATAAAAAAGTTCAAAATTGCCAAAAACTCCATGGAAAGTGAGAGCCAGTTTCACATAAAACCAACCAAATTTTCGAAGGACAGACCATGATGAAACAAATATATAGAGGACTTCTTCAGGATTAAATATTGTGCACGCATTAAAACTAACAACCTAAAGTCATTAAACGTTCACAGGAAGAGAATCATTACAGAAGATATGATACACATTTAGTTAAGATTCAGAATGAAAATATCTGCACATAATGAGCGAATCAAACTTTCCACTGAATTAAATGTCAAGAATATGCACATATATCGTAATCATACCACACAATCATTTTATAACAATAACTTTTTTTCTGCCAAAGTGCAGAAGAGTGATTAAAGAATTAAGTAGCAATTAGTACGCTGTATGTGCATAAAAAAACAAACTGAAGAATCAAAAGACAAAAACCTTACCCGTGAGGAAATTTGCTATCAAAACGGGCTTCAACACGAAGCCACCAGAGTAAAACTTGGCGGCCACAACTTCCAAGGGGTTCAACCATAGAAGGATCCTTCAACAGAAATAAAGGGCTTTCTAAATCATCATCACCAACATCAAATTCATCCAGATCCTTAACCCATTCTGGCTTATGTTCACTTTGCTTCCACAGCAACCGGGAATTCAACACAAACCCAGCCCATTCAAGCCACCTTGGAAGCACAGTCGCTCTGTCATCAATATTTTTTGCGGCTTTCCCTGCAAATGGAAGCGAATTGAAAGTGTGCCAACCAATTAAATTATTTGATGAGTTACAAGCAGGTCCTTGAATAGGCATTAGTGTATCGTCTTCATCATTCTTCTTCTCTTTATTTGCAACTAACAATTCATCCATACTAACAGAGTGAGTAAGTATTCCAACTGAAAGAGCACCAAACCATTTCACACTCTGAATCTCATCAAACATCTCCATACTATGCATATTGCTGTCATCTGCAAATATTACGATTCCATCTAGCATCTCTTCCCTCACAATTCTGCACCAAAATACACCTACTAATATAATTCCCGGATTCTTTTTAATGGAAAAAAGGGAATTAACGACTGAAAAAAGTGAATGACGCTAGAAATAAAAATTCTCATTTTCCCTAAGTCTCTAATTGAACAAAGATGCATTTTCACTACCAATTCCAATTTGATGGAGATGGAAAGCAACTGAACAATCAAAAACCCAGAATTATACCTCAAAGCGTGAAGTCTCATTTGAGCCTCCAATCGATGGCGACCCTCCCATGAGTTGGGTATCCGCTGATCGAACCCAACGTGAATGATATCGAGTCCTGATTTAGCGACGATGGCAGCAGTCTCGTTGGTAACTCCACCAGCCTCCACTAAGATCCAAACAAGCTGGTACGGAACCAGCATAAGCGAGTGCATCACGCCGGTTAAGTGCAGGGCCTGGAACGTTCTTACATACGTTGGGGTGACAACAATCATCTTGCGAGGATTTTTTACCCCGAACTGACGCCTCTGCTCCAACTGAACAGTCTCGATGATTTGGTGAGCCTTCATAACCTCACTTGGGTTAGGATGCGGCCAGGGCCTGATTCGAATCCCGTGCCGCCCAACAATTACGCGGCTGCTCGAGCTAGAGATAGTGGTAGAGCTCTTGTTCGCCAGAAAATCTGGATTGAGAATCGGATTAGAGGCATCTGAATTTCGAGAAATGTCAGTGACAAATCGAAAGGGAGTGAGATGGAGGTTGGGGTTGGTGGAAGTGGAGAAGAGAAGGAAGAAAACGAGGCGAGAGAAGCGGAAGCCGAGGACAAGGCTGATGAGGCAGCATAGGCCGTGAAGAAGCAGCCAGAAGATCCCGGAAGAAGACTTGACCGGACCATCGACCGACGAATCCAGTTGAGACGACCCTCGCAAGCTGTTGCTCCGACGGGAAGCGTAGCTCTGCTGTAATGCCGACAGCTTCATTCTCTCTTCGTCTCTCGTGTGTGCCCTCCGTCAGAGAGAGAGAGAGAGAGAGATTAGAAATTTGGGTTTGTAAGGCGGGGTCACTGGTTGCGTATCTTCAAAGTTGGAATCAAATCTGAAAGAAAAAGAGAGGAGGTTGAGGATGGTGATGGTGGTGGGTATAACTTGGAGTTTACGAATAAAAGCTCTTCTATGGCTTCCCCCTTGCCTGGATCAGTTGAATTGACAGAGAAGAAGAAAGAAGAAGAAGAAGAACGGGGCCCACACGAGATGGTGGGTTGAATGCCTTTTCCGACAGTGATGCCCCTCCGCACCGCTTAAATTTTGGACTCTTTACTCCATCTTTTACCTTTCCATTTAAAATGGTTAATAATACGGAAAATGTCAAATCAACCCTTATAAGCCAACCTTTATTTTTTTTTTTTTTCACAATTTAACCATTATACTTTGAACAATTACCTTGATGAATATTAAGATTAATTTTATAAAAATCACGTTAATTTTCTCAAAATTACAGTATAAAAGAATAAATATCAATAGAAAAAAATAAAAAAATTCGTAATCTTAAAATAAATTTTCAATAGAAAAAAATTAATATTCATGAAGAATAACTTTAGCAGATTTTAAATTTTATAAAATTATGAATTTAAAAGATTTCGAGTTTTGTAATTTATAAGATTTTGTAAAAGAATGTTAATGTTTGTAGTTTTTGGATGATTTACAATTATTTTATAGTCCATAGGAGAATCACAATTTGTATGGATTTTTATACGAAGAAGAAGAAGACAATGAATTTTTTCCATTTGCAGACGAACCGTGGCAGTTTGTCAGAAGACCGTTGCAGTTTGTCATGAGACCACTGTGGTTCGTCGTGAGATTGTCGCTGTTCTTCGTGTGACCGCGCGGTTCATCGTGAAACCATCGCGGTTCGTCATCAAGCCACAGCGGTTTCATGAAAAATCGCAGCGGTCTCATGACAAACAACTGCGGTGTCAGAATTGGTCTGCGCTGCTATTTGTAGAGTCTTTTGACCTATTCAACTTCAAATTTCCATAACTTTAACTGCAGGTGTCAGAATTAGCTCCATAAGATATCAAATCGAAGCTCTCTCAAAGATCTACGACCAATCATTAGATTTACCTTGTGACCCACATTTCTCAAGGTCAAAATCGCATGTTTCACCTCTCAAATTTATGATCAAAGATTTTATACAAACTGTGAGTCATGAGACTGCGGCTGTTTGACGACAAACCGTGGTGGTCTCATGAGAAACCGCTACAGTTCATCGTCAAACCGCCGCGGTTTCATGACATCCGTTGAGATTTTTTGTCAAACCGCAGCGGTTTCACTACAAACTGCGGCAATTTCACGACAAGCTGCTGCGGTTCGTCGTCAAATCGCTACAGTTTATCATCAAAATGTTAACGACAAACGTAACAGTGATGCTAGCGGCATCAATTTTTCATAATTCTGTGTTTAATTTGTTAATAACAAAGAATAATGATTAATTTATTAAAAATAATAAAGAATGATGATTGGTTTGTAATTTTACCTTAATAGGATGATATAATTTAAAACTAAATATTTTTTTACTCCACAATATTTCAGGATAGATTTGAAGTAAAGACGACATTTTAAAAAGAAAAAAAAAAGAAGATTTATGATATTATAATTACGTTGAAAATAATTAATTGATAACCTAAACTAGAATTGAAATACCAATTTTGATAGAGTTTAACCACAATACCTTAATACCATATAGAGAGTAAATACAAACAATCATTACTAGACTTCCTTTCTAAAACCCATGTCCACGGTTTATACCATTTAGCAAATTGGACGTTTTTTTTTTGTATAAAATATATCAACTTATAATTAAATATTTTAAATTCGACTTATTTAACTCATGGCTTAGACTTGACTCAGATTAAAAAATTTTTGGGCTAGCTAGTTAGGGTCGGCTCAGCTCGTTAAACTCGCTAAGTTATTAAGCTCAACTCGTTTAACTTGCTAGACTCGGTAAATCAAACTTTTTCAGCCTCTACTCGAATAACTCATTTGTCATATATATCTTCAAATGTACTCTATTTATTTATATAAATGACAAAATAAATGTTTCATCTATAAAAGTAAATTGTTCAACTAACACTCATCATTCAAAGTGAGCTTTTTTTTTTTTTCACCTAGTTATTTTATATAAATTTTGTTGAATAGACTAATTAATTCAAAATTGGTCATTGAACTATAAATTCAACAAAATATGATATTTGCATATCTTTTTTAATCAATAGTTTCTCAAGTATAGTTTGAAACACTAAATATAATTATGTCATGTGTGTCTGATGAATGTGTCGTACTTAATGAAAAATTAAGAAATGTTACAAGATCCATGCAACCAAAGTACTAATGAGAAAAACATTTCCCTATAAGTGTTGCTCCATTCTTTGTCATCTCTTTCTTTTTCTTTTTTTTTGTCTTTCCTCCTTTCTTTCTTTATCTTTCTTTCTTCTATAAATACCACATATCTACTTCATTTTTTTACTAAAAATTCTTTTAATATCTTAATTTCTTACTTTTCAATTTGTTGTTGTACTTCATCAATAATATGTAACGTTAAATATTTATAATGATAATCGTGTGATATACTTTTTTTATTGAATCGTCTCAAATAATTTTTTTTTCACAATACGTACCATTTCATACATTAATAAAATAATTTTATTAATTAAATAACTAATTATTATATTTTAACATTATAATAATAAATAATTATTATAATTTTAATACTTACATTTTTTTAAAAAATATATACATTATACTGATGTAAAATAGAAATAGAAAATTAACAAAATAATCACTGTACTATGGAATCAATGATAAGTCAACCAGTAAACAATTTTCGTTAACGAATTAAACACTGAACGATAGAAAAATAACGGAGCAAACATCGCTGTTATGTTTTTCGTTAAAAAAAATTGTTGTTTTTCTGCAGCAAAACGTCGTATTTCCGCTATGAAAAATGAGTCTTTGAAATAAGATTCAAAAAAGATTCTTTTTTTCTACATCTTTCTTCTGCATACAAGAACAAATCTATTATTTTTTTTGTGGAAAAAAGACAATAAAATTATTATTCTTCTATGCACAACAAAACAATTCTAAATCATCTTACATATAAAATATTATATATTCTTTTACAAAATCTTCTAAATTATAAAACTTAGAAAGAAATTAAAATCAACCTATACAGTATTTTCTCAAATTCATTGTCTATGGATATACCTATTTTCCACTGCAAGTTCTCTGAAAATGATATAGTCGAGTTATTTCCTTCAAAGTTAACGACGATGTTTGCGTCGTTCATTTTCCATAGTTGAATATTTTATTTGTTAACGAAAATTGTTTATTGGTTAACTTGTCATTGATCTCATAGTACTATGGTTGTTTTGTTAATTTCCCTTTAAAATATTTATGTATATTCGGCTTATTAGGTTTGACGCGTTAAGGCTCATTTGGTCTGCTCGACTTGTTTAACTCGTGCCTCCAGAGCTAGCGCGAGTTGAAAATTTTTTTGGGTAGACTCATTAAGCTCGAATCGTTTGGCTCGCTAGGCTCATAATGTTGGTTTTTAGGTTCCCTCACACGGCGGAATTACCGATGTTCACAACAACAGTAACGTGCGTAACCTATGTATTATGAAAAAACAATTTTATCATGAACATAAAAATGGATCGTTGTTATAATATATTAATAATAATATGTATTTAGATCTAATCTAAAAATAAAGAATGTTACCTTTGTAGCTCACTTCACACGGGTACTAAATCAACCGTCGATCTTCTCCGCCAATCTTCCTTACCTCAAATAAGCACGTGTGGGCGTGATGAACGAAACAAGATAACACTCAATTTATGATAGATCGTATTCTCAACACATGAGACGATCTATTTGGATTTAGAAAACAATTTTCTAAAGCCAACACGGAAGACAAAAATTTTCTCTCAAAATGGATTTCTTTTTCAAAGATTTCAAAAACTCAAAAACTCAAAAACTCTTTTGCTAATGAAATTTGACCTCTATTTATAGTGGTATTTCTCCATAATGGCCATTATGACATTTAGAGAAAAAACCCTATAAATTCCTCATTACATTTATAAAAATGTTATGAAAATCAAAAGTCTTTTCACCATATTTCAACACTTGGCACATTTAAGTTATAACACATTTATAACAAAAATGTTATGGGAAATAAAATGTCATTACATTAAATCAAATTTGACATTAATTCAAATTTGACAAAATCCATTTTAAAAACTATTTTTAAAAGTTACTTTATATTTATTACTTTATTGAATAATCAATAATTCAATTTGTTTCATTTAATGAAACATAACAAATATATTAACTTTGACAACTTTTGTCATTTTGTCTTAATTAATTGAATAATCAATAATTCAATTATTTCATCTAATGAAAAAATAATAATAATAAACTTATTATTGAGTGTATTAAATAATTAATTCATAATTAATTATTTAATCTTATTTGTTCATTTTTCTATTATTCGAATAATGATAGAAGGTGACAAAGGGACCGATGGACCTATAGTTTTAAGCTCTAATAATATTTTGTTAACTAATATAAACTCTTTATATTATTAATTAACATAATTATTAACTCTAAAGTAATTCCACTAAATACTTAGAGTTGCCCTCTCAAAACTATAGAGTATTGTTACTTAAAGTAATGTCCATTGATATAGTCATTACATATGCATTAATCTTCCATTTAGATTTGTAATAGAGCTAGGTTTATCATCCGTTAACCTCTCATATTGCTTCTTTATCCTTGACTACTATTAGTTCTTAATTGAATAATTAATTCATAACGATTATGAATTGCGCGCTAATTATTCAATCCTTGAACTAACAAACAAGGGAATCTATGGAATGGATTTCATTGTATCGATATTAACATTCTCAGCTATTCATTTTAATTTAGTCCCAATATACAAGGTATAGGAATCGTAACTTGTACAAAACTTTACCGAGTAAATCAAAAAATAAATTAAAACAAAAATATGAGTTTATTAAATACAACGAATTAAGATCATACATATATGACCATCATTATGATAAAATTAATTGTTCTATATCTAATGGAAATTATAAGAACAATGTAATTATATCTGGTCCAGTCCTATATAATCATATTATATAAAACATATTTATCTTATGTCACTACATATTTAGTCGAGATATGACTATACATTCTTAATGAGATAAACTATGTTTATGACTATGAACTATTTGAAGATTCCATACTTCAAATATAAGTCATGGACATAATTTGGTTCTTACTCTTTATATTTTATCCCACATATATACAATATATATGCTAATATAAAGTTAGCATAAATAACCAAGGAATTTTCTATGAATTTTATAAAATATAATATAAAATGTTAACATAATATCAATCAATATAAATTTATTCATATATTACAAAAGTATTCTATTACATTTGTTTGTTGGGCATATTACTCCCAACACATAAAGCTCGACTCGTTTAACTTACTAGGCTCAATGAGCTAGACTTTTTTAAGCTCGAATCAATTTGGCCAGCTGGTTTGTCACCTTTACGTATAATTTGATCTTTATATTTTTACTTTCAATAAGGGTCCAAGAATCCAATTTAATCAATAAATTCAACCACATATATCGAGTGATTTATTTATATTCAAGTCAATATACTTTTATTAACTAAAAATATTTATTTTTGGGTAAATGACAAATCAACCAGCATCCTTTACTATTAGTGACAAACCAACCACCATCCTTTTTTTGCTAACAATTTAACCACTGAACTTTGAGAAATTGCCGCCACAAACATCACCGTTAACTTTTTGAAATTTGCAGTGCAAAAGAACAAATAGCCATGAAAAAAAAGAGAAAGAACTCGTAATTTTATAATAGATTTTCAATGGAAAAGAGTTAATATCGATGGAGAATAGATTTAGAAGATTTTGGATTGGATTTTGTAAAGGAATGAATTTAGAAGATTTTGGGTTTTATACTTTAGAAGATTTTGTAAAAGAATGTTAATGTTTGTAGTTTTTGGATGATTTACAATTATTTTACAATCTATGGGAGAATCACAGTTTGTCTGAGTTTTTGTACGAAGAAGACAATGAATTTTTTTTATTTGCAGACGGTTTGATGACAAACCAAAGTGGTTTGTCATCAAGCCGTTGCGGCTTGTCATGAAACCTTAGGGTTTGTTTTGAAACCACCACGGTTCTTCATCAAGTCGATGCAGCTACGAGTGTCAGAATTGGTGAAACTGCTGCAATTCGTAGAATCCTTTGACCCCTTCAAATTCAAACGACCATAACTTTGGCTACGGGTGTCAGAATTAGCTCCATAAGATATCAAATCAAAGATCTCTCAAAGATCTACGACATGTTAAGGGTTTACCTAAAACCCACATTTCTCGGGCCCAAAATTGTGCATTTAAGCCCTCAAATTTGCCATTAAAGATTTTAGACAAATCGTGAGTAACAAATCGTTACAGTTTCACAACAAATTGCTACAGTTTCACAACAAACCGCTACAGTTTCATGACAAACTGCTGTGGTTTGTCGTCAAATCGTAGCGGTTCATCTTCAAAGCATTAACAACAAACCTGACAATGATGTTAGTGACATCATTTTTTCATAGTTTAATGGTTAATTTATTAACAAAAAAAAGAATGATGGTTAATTTATTAAAAAATAATAAAGAATTATGGTTGTTTTGTTAATTTTCCTTTATTTTTTTATTGAATGAAATTTTAATCGTTTGAATTTCACCCTTAGTGATTGTAAAACGGACCCTTCTGAATATTTGACCTAGTAAAGATTGATTAGCCGAAATATTATTTTTTTTTCTTGGCGCAAATATAAATAAAAATAAAGGACATAATATTTTGAGTAAACTTTTATTGAAAATTGAATGCAAAATCATTTAAAATGAAATTAAACTTTAAGGATTTAATGAAAAAAATTGAAGTTACAAAGATGAAATAAAAACAAAATTTAAATTATGATGTGCAATAACATAATTCACTTTCACTTACCGAAATACCTCGATTTTTCGTAACGAAATTAAGGATAAATTAAAAATTATTTGGGTGTAATTTGATTAATTAGATAATTGTTGAATATTTAATTGATAGAAATTAATTTAGAAAATTTAAGTTGGAATAGATGGAATAAAAAGGAGAAAGATTAAAATATAAATAAAGAAATTAAGAGGATTTAAAATAAAAGGAAAATGAATTAAAATAAGAGAGGAGTGAACCGATTCAAGGTTCGGTTTTTTATTTTTGTTTTAGGAAGAACTGCAATTGATTTGAGAGAGAGAGAGAGAGAGAGAGAGACTCGGGTGTGGGGGTTAAAAACGTCTCCTGCAGCCGAGTCTTCGCAAAGGGCGAAGGGCGATTGGCGAACAACGAACGGTAAGGAACAGGGGCTCTCGCGGCCGAGACCTTCTTCGCAGGGAAAGTATGTGTGGCTGGCGGGCGTTTGGACGGCGTGGATGAGCATGGATGAGCTGGATTTCGTTGCCTAGTTTGTTGGATGATAGATGTATGCTCTATCAATACAATGGTTCTCTATTTGGGTATGGCTTGCATATATGTAAATTATGTTGATGAATTATGCCTCTGTTGGTTGCGGCTCCCTAGTTTTGTTAAGTACTACATGTTGTGGTTGGATGTTAATAATGCTCTATTGATTATTGTTCTGCCCGGTTAAGATATGGTTATTGGATTTTGAAGAATGTGGATATGCTTTGAGTGACTTATGTCCTGTGTCTCCATTTTTGAATGATAAATGTACTGGGGCTTCAGTTTTTGCTTCTGATTAATGGTTGACGTTTGTGCTAAAATGTATTAATGAAAGAAGAGATTAAGTATATCGTTCGCTGTTAATTATTATTATTGAATAGCTGATGCCATCTGAAATGTTTTGAGTTAATTACTGTTTGAAGTTAGAAAGTGGAACTGTGGAATGATTGTAGGAGGAATTACATTCTGTTGGTTCAAGAATGAGAAAAATGCATGCTTGGTTAAATTGGTGTTAATAGATAATGTTGACGAAAATAAATGGACAAAAATTGTTAAGTGTCTAAGTAGTGAATAAGGAATGTGTAGTACATATATGTAATGTAACGACCCGAATTTTCATAAATCCTTTAAAATGCGTTAAAATTTTGAATTTTCTTTTTGAAAGTAAATTAGAGCACGTCTAAACCGGATCGCTACCAATCGTTCATAAAACTCATTATAAAAATCTCATGTAATAGAACTTTGCGGAAGCGTTAAAATAAAACCATTTGAAAACATAGTGGAAGCATAATTAAAATCATTTAAGAAAGAAATACTAAGAAAATGAAATACCACTTTTATGCAATTTACTACTTGACTTAATCATGACATTTAAAACCTAACTTAATTAAAACAATTTCTCTTTTGCCCATGTTCATATGTCTAGCCAGCCATGATCTCCAACGCTTGTGTAAACTCATCATCCCTGCTTACCATTGTTTGTTCTTTATCTTTCGTTACTCCTAGTCCGTGCATTCCTCTACTTACAGTACCTACATATACACCACAAGCAACTGTAAGCCCAAAGGGCTTAGTAAGGAAAAAGAGTTAATGTAATATGCTTATGACTCTCTTTAGTTCATTTGGAATGAGGGCCATCCAAACCAATTGTTTTCTTATGTTTCTTCTTTCTTTTTTTACTCGTACTTCGAGCTGGAGATTGAAAGACCCGTATGAGACGGTATAGTGGGTCGGACCTAACCTCCTATGGACAACTAGGTCCCATTCCCGATAAGGTAAGGGCATTTCCTAATTGTCAGGCAAGGACCACTACCCATCTGCCTCCCAACTCCCTTTTCTTTTCTTTCATTTCCTTTGTCTTTTCTTATCATTTTACTTTCCTTACCATGCATGTGAGTACCACCTCGTGGAAGTACTTCCTACTTTGTTTCTATTACATTATGCATGAACATATATTCTCAATCTATCATGATGCATGATGCTTCTAACATAACATTCATAGAAATTGAAGTGCGCATAGATGAAAGTAACTGAAATTAAAAGCAACTGAATGGAAAGCGCATATAATACATAACATTAATTAAAAGCACACAATAGAAAACTTTCATAATATAATCTTGTAAACAGTGAAGCACAAAAGAGGAATTGAAAACATACTATCATATCCTAATTTCTTTCCTACCCATTTTATATGCTTCCTAGTCATTTTACATGCTTCCTAAGTTTATATTTCTAAGCGATTATTCTAATAAGTTATTAACATGCTCCTACGTTGATTTCATGTTTCATTCTACTTAACTATCATAAGCAATACAAAAAAACAATGACAAAAGCATTCATAAGACATTCATTCACTTAGTCAATGAAACCCTTAATTCACTCGCATTTACTTCATTCTCTTTTCATCCTCTTTATCATTCTACTCTTTAGAAAAGTAAAGCATTGGTTACGTAATAGAAGTGCACATTGAAATAAAGTAATTGAAATTGAAAACACATATAAAGAAGTAAGGCACATAATAGAAGAAGACAACTGCACACAATAGAAAACAAGTGCAACATTGAATTGAACGGCGAACGCATACGATAAACATGCAAGTAATTGATTTAACTACCATGCTTGGGAAATAATTACATTTATCATGATAATTAATTATCCTAATTAATTACATGCTCTAGTTCATGCTTTTGTTAATTAATTACTCTAGTTATTTAATATGTTATATGTCTAGCTAATTATTTCAATTAATTACATGCTTACTTAAATGAACATGTTAAGTGATTCGTTGTATTAATTACATGCTACGATTATCATTCCTAGTTCAATTTACATGCTTGGATCTATTAATTAGCATGTTCGCTAATTAACCATATTTAGTTAATTAATCTAGTCAAGGGATTAACTAGTTAATTAATTGTGCATTCGAACTAGTAAGTTAAGCATGCCATGAGTTAGTCAATTTAACATGCTAACTAAGTTAAACATGCTAGTTACAATTTACAGGCTCCTTACATTTATTATTCTAGGTGGTTATCCTGATTAGTTATCCTGAGTGGGTTTTACGCTCGAGGGTTGATTTCATGCTATTGCAGTTAGTTAATCAGACTATTACCATTCATATGCTTCCTATAATTAACATGCTAATAATTATCATTCTAATTAATTAGATGCATTGATTTGTTAACATGCTCAATTAGTTATTCATTACACAACTAGTTAATCAGGCTTAAGAGGTGATTAGCATCTATTAATTCATTAAGCTAATTGATTAACATGCTCGAGGATTAAATGACTAGTTAATTAACATGCTTAGTTAATTAGGCATCATATTTAAACGTACTACTTAGTTAGGTCACTTTAGTTAATTTCATGTTGATGTTATTCTTGTTGATTAGACATGCTTTGGTTTGCTATTTAACAGCTAATTAAGTGAGTAAACTAATAAGCTGACGTAGTTACACCAAAACAACATGTAAGGAAATAAACAACGTTCGTAAAGGAAATTTTGGTCCGTTCATGCTTATCTCATCCTTACCCATTTCTCTCTTCACTTTCTCATTCTCTATTTCTCATCAATAACTAACAATATCACCCAATTAGCAAGAATATCATCATGGGGATATCCTGGAGCTATAAAAAATCTACAACATACTGACGATAGTAATAACAGGAATCAGAAAACATTCTAATTCTACAGAGTATTACTAACACTATCGATGGCTAACAGAAGCACTTCACGACAAATAACCTACTTAATCAATTAGCAGTAACAATCAACTAATAGTACGCATTTAACTAACAATAACACTAAACTCACACACCCATACTTGTGGTGTAAGGCCTCAATGGCCAAAACACCCCTTAATCCTTACCTCTCATTTTGATGCGGGTTAGCATTAAATCTTTATCCTCTTCCTCTCTTTGATACCTTCATGTTTAACACATTTATCCATTAATAATTTCTCTCAACGTTCATAACTAACAGTTCATAAACTTGTCACGATCAATAACAGATAGCGCATTCACCTCATACTAATCACATGGAGATTAACAATTCAATCCAATTTAACAACTTATTCCAAATTAAGGACAATCTATGCATATCATCATTAACCATTAACATATGCATCATTCATTAACTATACAGCAGGGTTAATCCCATCCATGCTAACATCAACATTTTGACATTGCCTTCGGTCCACAATTTATCCAACAACAACACTATCATACTTCACATTATCCATTACAGAGAGTTCTCACCAAATCCACAGAATACTTAACTAAAAACATTCAATTTCCCAAGAAACAGAGAGCAATTCCAATAAATCAATGTTTCCTCAACTTAGCCTTAAGTGTTAACAGGACTATGATTTAACAGGCTTAACAACATCCCAAAACCAACTAAGAAAGAGCTGCAATAGAGAATCACATATGCTATGGAAATGCATAAGTTGCTACATGCATACAGTAGATGATTTATCCAAAATTTCCAGAAAATCCCAAGCATAATTTTTAACAAAATATTTGAATCCATAGACAAATTCCATAGCACCCGAGAAGAGAACCTTACCAGCAGACATCACAATTACTCAATCTTCACAGCTTAGTCTCCAGATCACAGCCCCAGAGAGCATTATTCTTTGCCAACACGACAACACAACAACAAAAAATGCAATGGAGGAACACATCATAAACACCCAATTTGCAAGACTCGGCACTAGAGGCCGAGAAATCAAAACACAAAACAACCCCATTAACAAAAGAGCAAAACATACCCCATCGACAGAGAAACCTCGGTCGAAGTCCAGCTTCCCGAGGAAAATTCGTCTCCATCGCGTCGGACGCTACCTTCTTGCTGTCGCCAAGCCATCTCGTGCCGTCGTCGACCAAAATCAACAAAACATCAATGGTTGATGCCAAATCTGACAACCCGTGCATCGCACCGTACCCATCAGCGAAGCCCAATGCTTCATCGTCATTGCTTGCTCGCCGTTCGCCGTGAAGGAGCCGTCCATGCTGTCGCCATCCGACCCTCGCTTGCCCTCGATCTCTTGGCCTCTCTCTCTCAAGCCCTCTCTCTCTCAAGCCCTCTCTCCATTTCTCATTCTCCCCCTTCTTCTACCCCTCTCACCCTCTTTCTCTCATTTCAGTTTTGAAATAGCAAAAATGGCATTTGAAATTGACCATCATCCAGCGAAATTCTCTCCCTCTCTTCACGTTTCTGTTTTTCTTCTTAAATTTTTAATTCCTTATTTAATTATAGTTAATTAATCTTATTAAACATTTCTTTTATAAATTAATATTACATATTTATTTTTATACGTCGAACATACGTACAATATATTAGTCAACCAAAAACTCTAATTCATGACTTATCCCAATGTCGATTAACGATTATTATAAATCCAATTTAAATTTCTTAATTCCATCAACTAGATATTAATTACCATATGATAAATTTTCGTAATTAATAATCTATCAGTTATGTTCTTGGTAATACCCTGATAATTATTCGATAAAATCGAATTTTTCCAAATTACGGTCCAATTAATTTATTAAAATCCGATAAAAATTTGGGGTGTTACATGTAATACCCATAATTTTATCGAGCTCAAAAATATATTATTTATGAATTTTAGAGATTTTGTAATGATTTTCTCAAAGAATGCAATACCTCAATTTTTCGTAATAGAATTAAGTGAAAATAATCGAAAAATTAATTGGGTGTAAATTGGATAAAAATATATATGAGATATTTATTTGATGGAAATGATTAGAATTGGAATTAATTAAATAAATTAAGAAATTGAAATGAATTAATTGATGAAATGGTTAAGGTTTATTGGAATTGATTAATTAAGAAAATAAAATGAAATTATAAAGGAAAATAGGAGGGAGAGGTGATCAACTGCCAATCCTTTGTGATCAACCTCTAAATTGTGATCAATCTGTGTGATCAACCTCTAAATTGTGATCAACCACAATCTTGAGTGATGAACCAATGTGATTGATCGACAGTCTCTTGATCGACTGCCCATCAAGGAAAATGGGCTGCGGTCGATTGAAAGCAAGTTGGGCGATCGACCGGTAGCCTCATGATGGACCGGCACTCAGATTGGCTGACGAAAATTTCCTGCTCCAAATGTTGCGCTCCACTATATGTTTTGCTGATTAACTTTAGAATTCGCCTATAAATAGGCATGAATTCTCTTCAGAATTCACTGCAAGAAGTAGAGGAAGGAGAGGAGAGAAATGAGGGAAGAGAAGAGAGAAAGGAGAGGAGAAAGGGGAGAACAAAATTGTGGGAAGGAAGTTAATCTAGGGAATTCGGAATCTACCACAGGAGGAAAAATTTCTAGATCGCCTCTGGAATTTTCGGTAACGTTTCCATTCTAAAAATTATTTTAGAATTAGTTGATAAATATTAGTTAATGACTATTTCGAATATTACGCTATTATTTTAGAAATATTATTAGTGGTGTAATTATACTATACAAGTATGTTCTATTTAGGAGACTAGTATTTAATCAGACCATTACGACCCTCTAGTTTTTCTTGGAAACTTATTTGGAAAAGATATTCTTTCTAAGGAGATTGCAAAGGGTATTCTTTTCTGAAAATTTTTCTGATTGGTACTATCCACGATTAATGAATAAATAACGGTATCAAAGGTAGAATTATAACTAATAAATAAAATGATAACTATTTGGAAGGTATTAACGGGGAAAAAAGATAAAGACTTAGACGCTAAGGAACGAAGGGAAATTCTTCAAAATGTAAGAAATAGAATGTGGTGGTCAGTGGAGGCCCTATATCATGGGACTAATTTTATTATTTGCATTATATACTTTGAGGTTTGTTATAAAATAGTTGTTGTGAATTATATGCTTCAAGGATTGCTATGCAATAGTTAATTATATACTTCGAGGACTGTTATGAGCTAATTAATCATATACTTCGTAGACTATTATAATTTGAGGTTTGTTATGAAATAAATATGAATTGTCATTCATGTATCATGATGATAAGACTTGTGAAAATATGATATGCATTGCATGATAAAGAAAATGAAAAGAATGAAAAGAAAATGAACATTTGGAGGGTTAGGGAGAGAGGGTGACGATCGTAGATGGGAACACACCTGACGAAATTCTCCAGCTCATGTAGAGTGTGGAGTCAATTAGTCCATACAGATCACCAGATGTATCTCTGCTTTTAGTCCTCAAATGGTGGTAAGAGTCGTAGGTGGGAACACCCTTGTTAAAATTCTCCATCCATATAGGGATGGAGTTAGTTAGTCCACACCGACCAAGAAATGTAAAAGAAATGATAACATGAAAAAGAAGAAAAGATAGGTTCTTTTCTGGAAAATGACTGCATAAGCATTGCATAATCATTGTATTATATTTCTTACTGAGCGTTAGATTCATTGTATTACCGTGATGCAGATGATATTCAGATAGAAGAGGAGGCATTACAAGAGGAGGCCTTGAGTTATCAACTGGATTCGACCTGAAGGGTTATTGCTCGAGATGAATAAAATGGGCTGTTTTTAAATGTTAATTTTATTTTGTAAAATAATGAACTGCAAAATGGCTTTAAGTATTTTTCAACTGTTACTAAAATATGTTTTCCACTTAAACACTCTGATAAGGTTTTAAATTGCATGTTTCCAATTAAATAAATGAATTTTTTTTTATTATGGCTAAAAATGAAAGCAAATAAAAGGTTTTTAAAAGATGGAGCATTACAATATAGGTATGTGATTTTGGATTTGTTTGTGACGTCTCGCGTCAAATTCTTCCTTAACTTTTTCCTTTTTAATTAGCGTGTAAAAATTTTGCTTTTTATTTTCTTTTTAAAAACAAGTGGGAGTAAAGCTTAATGCGAGCATGGAAATTTAAAATGTATAACTAAATCAGAGTAAAAGTAGAAACATGAGATGCGTTAAATAAAATTCAGAGTTAAGAGCGAAAATATAACTAAATTCAAAATATAGTTTGAAGGTTAGGGTAAGGATTAATATTTTAGAAAATAGTGTCCTTTTTCAAACCATTTTAAAATAGTAATTTCTTTCCTTCTTCTTTCGAGCCATAGCCTACTCACGTCGATTCAGCTAGAAAACCTGTAGGCTCAATGGGAAATGCATCCTCATCTTCCTCCTAGAATTATTACGTCTAGATAATTTTCTACACCACAAGTAAAACAGTGAGCCTAAAGGCCTAGTAAGAAGTGGGGTATGCAGTATGATATATGCCTCTCATTCATTCTTTTTGGAATGGGTTCCGCCGCAAACCATTATTTTTTTTACGTTTTGTTCTTTTGTTCATAACTCGTATGTCGAGTGAGAGATTGAAGGAATCCATGTCAGAGGAAATAGTCTATTCTCGATTTCTAACCACCTAGGGTAGCTAGTCCTAAACCTGACAAGGGAGGGACTTAGTCTAGACTACCTGATTAGATTCGAACTACCTGTCCATCCTCCAATTGTGACGACCCAGATTTTTCTATACTTTAAAAATGCGTTAAATTTAAAACTTTTATAAAACAACTGAATCCTTATTAAAACCCTCAATTGAAATCAAAGTTCTTTTCTTAAAAAACCAATCGTTAAAACATCGCACTTAAAACTCATTATGAAAATCGTTATAAGCCGTGGAAAACTATAGTTACACAATCTTTTCTCAAAACATAGCAATAGCGTAAAACATTCCATAGCGAAAGCATAAATCATTCATTTTAGAAAGACCATAAATAAACTTTACATCGCACTTTACATTTATAAGACCTTTTCTATTTTACTTTACTTAGCCTAACCAGCCACAAGTCCCGCCCATGCAAAATTCTTCATCAACTGCTCTTTGATTTGTTCATCATTTTATCGTCTGTGTACCTATACCATTAGCAAACTGTGAACCCGATGCCCAGTAAGAAATGAGATATGCAGTATGATGTATGCCTCAAACTCATTATTTTGGAGTAGGTCCACCCCAAACCGTTCTTTTCTTTATGTTTCATTCTTTCATTCTTTACTTGTACATCGAGCGAGAGATTGGAGGAACTTGTGGTGAAGGGAATAGTCTTGATCGGTTTCTAACCACCTAGGGTACCTAGTCTCGTTCCCGACAAGGGAGGGGCATAAGTCTAGACTACTTGATTAGATCTGAACTACCCATCCGCCCCCCAACTCCCCATTTCCTTTCTTTTCCTTTCATTTATTTCATTTATCCGTTTTTCACACATAAATACATATGAGTACCACCCCAGAGGTGACACTTCCTACTTGTTAATAGTATCATGATGCATGTTAATGAGAAACAATATCGTGATGCATGTCAATGAGAAACATTATCGTGATGCATGTCAATGAGAATTAATAATCACAACAATATAAAAGTATGAGATATGGAAAGTCTACTAACATACTATACAGACATGCTAGGTAATTTAAAGGAAGTGATAACAATATTGACATGCTTTGCAATTTAAAGAAAACAATAATATCATATGCATGCTTGGCATTTTAAAGAAAGCGATAACGATATAGACATGCTTTGTAATTTAAAGAAGGCAATAACAAAGTAGATATGCTTGGCAATTTAAAGGGAATAATAACAGTATAGACATGCTTGACAATTTAAAGGAACAATAACAATATGGTAACATCCTAAACATGCTTAGAGATTAAATTAATAACGTGCAAACAACATGGGCATAATGTGGTAGCATAGTAGAAACACAAACAAACAATTTAAGGAAAAGATACAGCTAATGGTGTAGGGCCTCCACTAGCAAACGACTCTACTCAATTTCTTACCTCGAAGCATTAACGCATATTAGCACTTAATGTTTATCCTTCTTCTCCTTTTCCATACCTTCATAATTAAAAACATTTACAACTTATTAATTTCATTTTCTTTTCGTATTCTAAATTGTACAATAATTCTATGAACCTGTTATTGCCTAAAATGAAACACAACACTTAACAATTCTAAAATTCTCAACTTAACAACTTTATCCTTATCTATAACCTTAATCTCTTTATTCATCACTTGATAACATTTCATAATCCAAACACCACTCCAACAAAACATAAACCTTCCATTACAAACCACACTCCATCAGAAATACCCTTAACCAAAACCGAGAACATTTACTATCACCCAACCATAATTGTACGTGTATAGATCAATATTCAATCTAAATATCCCACGGAACCAAGGAGCAGTTAAACAACAGGAGCATTAACAGATAGTATCCTTCACAATCAGTAAAGCAGTAAATAGTAGGAGCATTAATAGATTATCAACCACATGGCATGACATCACCAAGCAAAAATAAAGTACAGACCCAAGCTTTAATCCAACATGCATCATACTTTCACTTCACCAACTAAGCAGTAAACACAACGAGTATTAACAGAGCATCCATCACACCACAAAACTAAAGAGTAGAAACCAACAGAAGCATAATTCATCCACATAATATGCATATATACAAGCCAAACACAAACAGAGAGCCATTCCATTGACAGAGCATACTTCCATAATCCATAAAAACCATAGAAGAGAATAAATGAGGTTACTAGAAAACACTCGAGAAGCTCCTTCTCCACAATCTCTATGGCTTCTTCCTTTCTCTTCACTTTCCTTCCCTCACGGTTTATCCTTCTAGAGAGCATTTCACTCTCTGTCTTAACTCTCTCTCAACTCAGCTCACCCGAGAACACTATTCTCCAGCCTTCCCCTTCTTCCTCTGCATTTCAACTCACCAGCCAAGCACCCTTTATCTAGTCTTTGCCACTGACACCCGTGGGTGTCCCAAGCCATGCCCTGCCACTGCCCTACCATTCCTCACACACGTTCCATTGATAGTTTCAATAGAGCAGGAACTAGCCACGGGTGGATCGGCTTGGACCTAACTACAAGCTACTCCAGCCATCCCTCACAAACCACCAGCCCCTCTGCCTTTGACTCGAGGCTGGAGATCACTGTCTCACCATCGCCAATTCTTACCGTCGCCATTCCCTTGTAGCCGGTCACCAGAAATCTGCAAAGCGTCGGGGCACACCTCGACCCAACGCCAAATCCAACCTGCGAAGCCCAACTATTTGAGCCCGCAGTCGTGAACTAATACCCGTGACCGTTTGTCCCCAGTTGCTCGTCGGACTGCGCCAACCGCGACGCACTCCTCGCCGCGTCACGGGAGAGGATTGCCCGAGACCTCTCACGCTCGATCTCCGCTCCACACTTCTCCTCTCTCTCAGCTCTCTCATGGCGAACTGGCCATGGCCTAGAATGCCCAATTCCCCTTTTCTCTTCTTTATTTCCAGAACTGCCAATATCTAGCATGAACCAGTTCTCCTGCTGAACCAGTTCTCCTGCTGAACCAGTTCTCCTCTCCCTATTCATTAAAATTCCTCCTTCTAATTATACATTTTTAAATTATAATTCCATCTTAATTTAATCTTTCACTTTAATTATTCACTAAATTCTTAATTTTCAAACAAATCCAATTAATCTTATTTCTTCTTCTTCTTTTAATTAAAAGAAAATCGAGTCACCAAATTTTTGGACCGAGCCAAACCAACCTAGTTTGATCCCTTATCCTCCCCTTCAGAATTGTGATTTTGGATGAAGGAAGGCGTCCGCATCTCGTCCGCACTCGTCTGAAATGTCTGATAATTTGGACAGATTTGAACTCCCTTCGTCCATCGTCGTCCGCCTGCGTCCGAAATCTCCAATGACACCATTTTTCATTAAAATTTCATACTTTAATTACTCCATAATGTTTACCCCATATATACACAGCATAAATTAACATGTACCGTTATGCAATGTAATATTTGAATTAGGGGTTGATTATGCATGGTCATGTCAAAGGAAATAGCAACTCCTAACTGGCTCCAAAACTAAATAGCATTATCAGTCATGTCTACCATATTAGCAAACAAGATAATAATAATATACAACAAATTCAACAAATAGAATCACTATCCATGTAGTAACTCACAGCTCATTCATACGTAACATGACACAGAATAATCTTTAGTTCATCAGTTTGAATCATATAGCTAAAGGTAAAAAATCATAATCTTAGCAGTAGCATTATCCGTTCCTCTATCAAACAAAGCATTGATTTTGCAATAAAGGAAAGCACTACATATTAATCAAAGAAACAAACAAACACTACTTATGGGTAGGGCCTCTACTGGCCAACGACTCTACCCAATCCTTACCTCAGTTTACTATTTGTTGAAGGATTCCAATACTGAAAGAAGAGCAGCAGCGAGTCACACTCAAACTTTGCGTTCCTTAGCTTACAGAACTCACACCCAGTACACACGTATTACTTGAAGAAAATACACTTCTCTCAACTCAAACTTACAGAACACTCACACACTCCAGGGTATTTCTCTCTCGCACTAGGAAGACGAAAACGCAGAGGACTGCAGGGGGAGACACAACTGGATGATTAATAGACGAAGCCTTACCTGGAAGGGATGGACACTTACCGAATAGGATGGGGAGGGGTGTCCAGGCGTGGGGTAGATGCTTCCTCGGTTAGTTAAGTGAGATTTTAATGGCTAAACGACAAAATAATCTATTATTTAAAACCTATTTTCTCGCAGAATTGGGCATTTTTGGACATGGGAAAGCATCCGTGCCTTCGTCCAAGTGCATCCAAAACTGTCCAAAAATTGGACAGATTCAAACTCTCGTCGTCCGCCATTGTCCCTGCTCGTCCTAACTCGTCTGAAATCTCATGTTACAGGCAAAGGACTAATTGGGAAGCAAAGCCTCGTCCTGCCTTGTCCCAAAACGCTGGGGACGACATGAAATGCATTTTCAGACGCAATCCCTAGTCCTCGTGTCGCTCACACGTGTTTGAAATCTCCAATTATATCTTTTTCATCAAAATTTCATACTTTAATTATTCCATAATATTTATCTCATATTTACATGGCATAATCAACATGTACCGTCATACAATGTAATATATTGATTATTCAAAAAATTAATTACCTCACATACATAGGGAAAATATTATCGAGGTATACTTCTACCCCCCTTACAAAAATTTTGTTCTCAAAATTTAGCTAACTAAATAGCTCTTGATACTTGGCTCTCATATCGTCCTCCTTCTTCCAAGTAATTTAAAATATTTAATTACTTGAACTAATTCAAGTAAAGAATTGAAATGCCACTAAAATAGAAATCATTATTCAATAGCAATAAATATCAATATATAGAGTAGCTTCTCTCAAACAAGGACGTCCCTCCTATTACCAATCATAACAAAAATTTGTCTGAACAAAAACATTGACAGATCACATTCATTCGCACCTTTTAAACTGATCTCAAACAAAAAACAAAAATAAAAAATCAACAACAGACATACCCTAGGTCAAAATTGCGAACCCTAAATCAAATTCATCAGAAATCAAAAACAAAATCTCAAGCCCTACTAAATCGAACTAGAAGCAACATTTTTTAACAGACATATCCGCAACAAATTTGCAAACCCTAAATTCGGAAGCAACGTTTTTTAATAGACATACCCTCAGAATCAGGGGAGCAAGCTCGCAATTGCAGTCGTAGTCGCATTCACAATTGCAGGCTCGCACTTCATAGCTTCGCAAATCGCAATCGCAGCTTCGCCTCTCGGTCTCGGTTCCAGACTTCCAGCTTCGATTCGCAGACTCTTCCCAACTCCCTTAAGTTTTAAAACCAATCGGTTCTCGGTTCTTGAATTATGGAACCGAGAATCGAACCGCAAATATAAAAAAAAAAACTGAAACCGAAAATGGTAAAAATTTAGGAACCGAGAACCGGAACCGAAGCTTTGTTCCAGGTCGATTCTCTATTCTGGTCGGTTCTTGCCCACCCCCTACAGGGTTCACAATAGTGTCAATTACATTTATTATGAACCCGTCACATCCATTTCTTGACAATTTATCTGCTTTGAGCACAGAGATAATAGCTAGTTTTTCCTTCTCCTTAGTTCCTCGGAAAGTGTACAATTCACTGCCTGGAGGGCAAAAGAAGACTTCCCTTTTCTTATAATTGATGATCGCATGGTGTGATATTAACCAATCTATTCCGATGATAATATTGTACCTCTTCAAGTCCATAATGATTAGGTCGGCCCAAAATAAACGACCATTTATCTCTACAGCATAGGCCCTAAGAATTCCATCGATAATTAAGTGATCGCCAGAAGGCGCAACACGCAATGTGTACAATTCACACTATTAGAGAAGCAATATTCCCATCCATAGAACTTTGTAAAAATAAAAGAGTGCGTAGCACCCGAATCAAATAAAATGTACGCAGCACACTTATTAACATACACCATACCTGTCAGGATTAGGTAAATTATTTATTGAAAGGTAAGATCTCCTAATTAAACTAGGGAGCAGTTAACATCACATATAGACAATTATTACATAAAATTTTGTGTACCTACCACAACTGCCGGCTTCTCCACATCCTGGTCCGATCCATACATGGCAAAAACCCGCAGGGCCACTCCTCCTTGTCCACCAAGTCAGGCTGTGCAATTTCTGGCAATATGGCCTAGCTTCTCACACATATAACATTTCTCTGAATCGGCCAAACACTCACAGTGATGAGCTTTCTTACATTTTGGACATGCGTTAGGTTGAGGGGCATTGAGTGTTTTTGTCATTGGTCGCTTGTTTGGTCCTTGCTGCGCCCCACCATCAAAGGATCGCTTGAATCCCTAGCCCGTTGACAAACCACTACGTGAACTGCTGGCTTGAGTTGGGTTTCTACATTCTCTGACTTGCTTCCCTTTGTCTTGCTGCCATGAATTTCACTCATTCCACTGCTAAGGCCCTTGCCAAAATTTTTGAATAGGGGACACCTTTAGTGCTAGCCCCAATAACTCTTTCTAAATCTTAATCTTGAGTCCCTGAACAAAATGGTGGACTTTGTGCTCTTCGGTAGCCACCAAATGAGGGGTAAAATGGGATGATGCCTCGAACTTATGAGCATACTCTGATACGGTTCCTGTCTGGCACAGGAGTATAAATTCTACCAATTTTTGTGTACGGGTGGTGTGGTTGAAATACTTTTCATTGAAAAACTCCTTGAAGTCATTCCACGTGAGAGCTTCGACATCTTATAAGAACGAGGACTTAACCAAGTACCACCAGAAATGGGCATCATGCATCAGCAAGTAGGTAGCACAGTTAACCCTTTCAGTCTCGCTGATATCTGTATATATGAACTTATCCTCCAAGGAGCGTATCCACTCCTCGACTCCCGTAATATTTGAGATGTTCCCATTGAAATGAGAGGGATTGAGCTATTGGAACTTTTTCCATCCTTCCTCTCTTAGAATCGGCACCGCCCGATGATTCCTGTTCCCATTTCCATGATCTTGCCACATAAATCTTTCCATATATCAAAAATGTTGCTCCATGTATTGAGATTGTCGCTCCTTACTTTGAGATTACTACTCCACAACCGCAGTGATACATTCAAGAGTCTCATCCCGGCCATTATTATCCTCTCGCTAGCCTTGCGCTCTGTGTCCCTCTTCGTTAAACAGAATATTCCCTCGGTTTCACCTAGCCATCTATAACCCTATATGTTTTCACAATGTAGCCTAATAAGTTAAAGGAAAATAGTTCAATAACATAAAAGTAAACTTATAGTAGGAGGAGTATTGCCCGATGAGTCTTGGGTTATCAGTGGTCTACTGAATCGCACTTGGCCTAGTTAGGGCTCTAATACCAACTATGAGGGCCCACGTCAAATTCTTCCTTAACTTTTTTCTTTTTACTTATCGTGTAAAAATTTTTCTTTTTATTTTCTCTTTAAAAACAAGTGGGAGTAAAACTTAAGGCAAGAGTGGAAATTTAAAATGCATAACTAAATCAAAGTAAAAGCTAAAACATGAGATGTGTTAAATAAAATTCAGAGTTAAGATCGAAAATATAACTAAATTCAAAATATGGTTTGAAGGTTAGGGTAAGGGTTAATATTTTACACAACAGTGTCATTTTTCAAACCTTTTCAAAATAGTAATTTTATTCCTTCTTTTTTTGAGCCATAGCCTACTTAGGTCGATTTAGCCAGATAACCTGTAGGATCAACGAGAAATGCATCCTCATCTGCTACTAGAATTTTTACGTCTTGACAATTTCCTGCACCACAAGTAAAACAGTGAGCTTAAAGGTCTAGTAAGGAGTGGGGTATGCAGTATGATATAGGCCTCCCATTCATTCTTTTCGAAATGGGTTCCTCCCCAAACCATTCTTTTCTTTACGTTTCGTTCTTTCGATCATAACTCGTACGTCGAGCAGGAGATTGAAGGAATCTGTGCCATAGGGAATTGTCTATTCTCGGCTTCTAACCACCTAGGGTAGATAGTCCTGAACCTAACAAGGGAGGGGCTTAGTCTAGACTACCTGATTAAATCTGAACTACCCGTCCATCCCCCACCATTTTCCTTTCCTTTCGTTCATTTCATTTATTCATTTTCCTCATGTAATGCATATGAGTACTACCCCAGAGGTGACACTTCCTACTTATTTCTATTGTCACGATGCATGTTGTTGCAATACTAAAATTAGAACTATCAAACAGCGAATAAAAAGAATGACCAGAATAGCAAAATAAAACAACAAATATCACAGTGAAATAACATGCTTTGAATTTACAAATCATAACAGCAAAGAAAGCAGTGAATTTAGCATGCTATTAAATTGAGATTAAATGGGAAATTGCAGCGAGATACTCAAATGGATTAGGCATACTTGACAACCGTACGATGGCATCAAATAAACATGCTAAGTAAATCGATAAGAGTTAATGACATGAATCAATTATAAACGAGTGTACCAAAGACAATGTACATCCGAAAGTAAAATATGGTTCAGTGGCATTATTGTCAACTAGAGTTAACAACCTATTTTAGGGTTACAGAAAATTAAACTAGTCATATTAGGGGTTGATTATGCATGGTCATGTCAAAGGAAATAGCAACTTCTCACTAGCCTCAAAACTAAATAGCCTTATCAGTCAGGTCTACCATATTAACAAGCAAGATAATAATATACACACATTCAACAAACAGAATCACTATCCATGAAGTAACTCATAGCTCATTCATATGTAACATGACATAGAATAATCTTCAATTCATCAGTTTGTATTGTAGAGATAAATTTTAGAAATCATAATCTTAGCAGTAGAATTATTCGTTCGTCTATTAGACAAAGCATTGATTTTGCAATAAAGGAAAGCACAAAATATTAATTAAAGAAACAAACAGACACTACTTGTGGGTAGGGCCTCCACTGGCCAACGACTATACCCAATCCTTACCTTAGTTTACTATTTGTTGAAGGATTCCAATACTGAAAGAAGAGCAGTAGCGAGCCACACTCAACCTTTGTGTTCCTTAGCTTACAGAACTCGCACCCAATACACACATATTACTTGAAAAAAACACACTTTTCTCAACTCAGACTCATAGAACACTCACACACTCTAGGGGATTTCTCTCTCGCACTGGGAAGATGAAAACGCAGAGGACCGCAAGGGGAGACACAACTAGACGATTAATAGATGAAGCCTTACCGGAAAGGGATGGTCGCTCATCGAATAGAATGGGGAGGGGTGTCTAGGCGTGGGGTAGCTGCTTCCTCGGTCAGTTAAGTCGAATTTTAATGACTAAAAGACAAAATAATCTTTATTTAAAACTTATTTTCTCGCAGAACTGGGAATTTTTGGACGAGGGAAAGCGTTCGTGCCTTCATCCGCGTGCGTCCGAAACTGTCAAAAAATTGGACAGATTCAAACTCTCATCGTCCGCCATCGTCCGCGCTCGTCCTAACTAGTCTGAAATCTCGCGTTACAGGCGAAGGACTAATTGGGAAGCACAGCCTCGTCCTGCCTCGTCCCATAACGCTGGGGACGACATGAAATGCATTTTCAGATGCAACCCCTAGTCCTCGTGTCGTCTGTGCTTGTCCGAAATCTCCAATTACATCTTTTTCATCAAAATTTCATACTATAATTATTCCATGATATCTACCCCATATTTACATGTCATAATTAACATGTACTGTCACACAACTTAGTACATTAATTATTCCAAAAATTAATTACCTCACATACACGGGGAAAATATTATCAGGGTATTACATTGTTGGACTAGATAGTGATGAGTATATGTTAAATTATTTTGAAAGTATTAAAAAGAGGGAAATGTTAAGTGTGAAATGCATTACAGATGCTAGGTAAGTGTAAACATGTGTTTTGATCTTTGGGGCCCTACATCGCAAGAGTTAGGCATTGTATGCTAATTGTTTGCCACTTTATAGCAAGATATTGAGTATGTCTATTGCTTTATTATGATAGAAAGATATTGAACATGTTTCACAAATCGTGCTGCTGCTTGCTGGGTGTTTATTAGAATTGGGTTATTTTAATGATGTATTTAATAGATGAGCATGCTTAGAGATTGTAGTAATGATATGATAGATGTGACGCCCTGCGTCAAAACATTCTTTCTTAACTTAACTTTTTCCTTTTTAATTATCATGTAAAAATTTTTCTTTTTCTTTATTTAAAACAGGTGAAAGTAAAACTTAAGACTAGTGTGGAAATCTAAAGAGCATCAGTAAATCAGAGTAAAGTAGAAACATTAGATGCGTTAAATAAAGTTCAGAGTTAAAAGCAAAAATATAACTAACTTCAAAATACAGTTTGAGAGTTAAGGTAAGAGTTAATACAAAACAATGTCCTTTTTCAAACCATTTCAAAAGAGTGATTACTTTCTTTCTTCTTTCGAGCCATAATCCTACTCAGGTCGCGATTCATCCAGATAACCTGCAGGCTCAACGGGAAATGTATCCTCTTTTGCTTCTGGGATCATTACATCTTGACAATTTCCTACACCAGAAGTAAAATAGTGAGGCTAAAGGCCTAGTAAAGAGTGAGATATGTAGTATTCTTTATGCCTTTCTTTCATTCTTTTTGGAATGGGTTCTGCCCCAAACCAATCTTTTCTTTACATTTTGTTCTTTCATTTCTTTCATTCATAACTCTTACATCGACTGGGAGATTGGAGGAACTTGTGTTGAAGGTATAGTCTTGGTCGGCTTCTAACCACCTAAGATAGCTAGTCCCGTTCCCGACAAGGGAGGGGCTTAGTCTACACTACCTGATTAGATCCAAACTACCCGTCCGTCCCCCAACTCCCCATTTCATTTCCTTTCCTTTCATTCATTTCATTTATTAGTTTTTCTCACGTAATGCATATGAGTACCACCCTAGAGGTGGCACTTCCTACTTGTTTCTATAATCATGATGTATGTTGATACAGTACAAAATTACAACTATCAAACAGCGAATAAAAAGAACGAATAGAACAACGAATATCACAGCAAAGTAACATGCTCGAATTTATAGAACATAACATTAAAGGAAACTGCGAATTTAACTTGCTATTATGCTGAGAATTAATAGGTAAATTATAAGAGATACTCAAGAGAATTAGACATGCTTAACAATCGTACTATGACATAAAATAGACATGGATATAACAAGTAATTGGAAACATGCTTAGTAAATCAATAAGAGTTAATGACATGAATTGATTATAAACAAGTGGACTAAAGATAGTGTACATCCAAAAGTAAAGCATGGTTCAACCGCATTATTTTCAGCTAGAGTTAATAATCTACTTTAGGATTATAGGAAATTAAACATGTCATATTAGGGGTTGATTATGCATGGTCATGTCAAAATAACAACTCCTAACTAGCACTAAGATTAATAGCATTATAAATCGGGTCTATCATGTTAACTAGCAAAATAATATACCACACCTCTAACAAAACAGAATCACTATCCTTGAAGAAATTCACAGCTTATTCGTACGTAACATGCCATTGAATAATCTTCAGTTCATTAGCTCAGTTCATCAGTTCGTATCATAGGGCTAAACATAAGAAACTATAACCCAAGCAGTAGCATTATCATTTCTCTATTAGACAAAACATATATTTGTAGTAAACGAAATTACAAAATATTAACAAAGGAACAAACTGAAACTACTTGTGGCTAGGGCTTCCACTGGCCACGACTCTACCCAATTCTTACCTCTGTTACTATTAGCTGAAGAATTCCTACACTGACAGACAAAGGCAGCAGCACCTAGCTCACAGAACTTCACAAGTAGCCAGTGGCCAGTGGAAGAAAACACACTTTGCGCTCCTTAGCTTACAGAACTTCACACTCACACTCACGTATTACTAGAAGAAAACACACTTCTCTCAACTCAAGACCTCACAGAGAACTCACACAAACACCAGGGGATTTCTCTCTCAACAGGGAAGATGGAAGACTGCAAATGACTCCAGGAAACTGACTTAAAGATATGGAGTCCTTACCTGGGTGTGCCAGTTGCTCAACAAATGGGATGGAGGGGCTTACCTCGATGTGGAGGAAGAGGCATCCAAGTGTGGGGAGTCGTCTTCTCGGTCGGTTTAGTGGGTTTTAATTGACTAAACGATAAGGAAGTTTATTATTTAATACCTCTTTATTCGCATAACTAGGACTTTTCGGACGAGGGAAAGCTTCTTGGCCTCGTCTGCGTTTGTCTAAAATCTTCATTTCTCTAACAGAGTTGCGTTTTCAGACGACAAAAGGCATCCCCTCTTTCATCCGCATGCATCTGAAACTGTCCAAAAATTGGCCAGATTCGATTTCTTTGTGTTTGCTATGCCTGCCATCGTTTGGGTTTGTTCGAAAACTCTCGTTTACAGGTGAAGGATGATTTTGGATGCGGAGCCTCGTCCTGCATCGTCCCAAAACACTGGGGATGACATGCAATGTGTTTTCGAACGCAACCTCTAGTCCGCTTGTGTCTGAAATCTCAATTACACATTTTATTCCCTAAATTTTCATAATTATTCCATAATATTTACCCCATATATACACGACATAAATTATCATGTACTGCCATGCAATGTAATATATTAATTATTCCAAAAATTAATTAAATCGCATACACGAGGAAAATATTATCGGGGTATTACAATAGACATTGTATGTATTCGTGAGCATCATGCATCATGGTTTTCAAAAGAATACGAAAATGAATTTTCATGCATGGTTTTAAAGAATGGTTTAATAGATGCTCACACATACTAAGTGTACGGTGTTCTCGAGGGCTGATCACTCAAAGTGAACTACCATCATTTGGGTTGTAGGAATATCCATTTTACCATAGAAAGAGAAATGATAAAAAAATAAAGTAAAGAAAAGAAAAGGCAATGGTATAATGTGTGGCCGTTTCAGTCCTTGGTGGGTATGGTCACTAGTCGGGCTTTTGAATTATGTCGTTGCTGCTAGCTGAGTTTTCGGATTATGCCATTTGTTGCTCATATTGGTTGCGAGGTCTCTAGATTACAATGGGATGGACCGACCAATAGTTAGTGAGGCCGTTGAAGCGTTGGAGTGCACAACCACTAGATTTTAGATTATGTCATTGCTAGCAAGTTTTAGAGTATGTCATTGCTGCTATATTAGAGGGGTCAGATCAGAAAAGATAACAGAAACAGAAAATAGAAAGATAAATATTAAAACGTAAAAGATAAAAGATAAAAGAAAGATGAAAACATAAATTGTATACAAATTTGAAAGTGGCATAACATGTGCATTCATATCACTTAATGAGTGTTAGACTCATTAGTTTATATCTTGTCATACAAGTACATGCACGAAAACGAAAAAATAGATTAATGAGCAGTTTGATGAAGGATTTGCACGGGCAGATCTTGCGATTGACTAGGCTAAAGGGATTTTAAAAGATATAGAGATTTTGTAAAACATTTTCAACTGATTTGTTTTATTAAGTCTTCTGTTGTTTTTATTAAAGAAAATAAAAAGTATTAAAAAATGAAAAAGTTTTAAATTTTACACATTTTCAAAAGTAAGAAAAAACCAAGTCGTTACACTTACAGTATATTTGGCAATGATGATCAGAAAATTCACTTTTCATTTTCATTTTTATTCTCATTATCCAGATGAAAATATTTTGTTGGGGCGCTTATGCAGTTCCTGCCTAATATATATTATAACGACTCGGTTTTCCTTTTTTTTAAAACGTGTAATTTGAAAATATTTTTTTATAAAAATAGCATAATATTTTTATTAGTAAAATAAAATAGCTGAAAATGCGATAAATAAAATTAATTTTTTTTACAATTCAAATACTTTACCAAACTCTTTACAAATCATTTCTCTTAAATCTTTTATCCTAGCTAGCTACAAGATCCGTGGGTGCAAATCCTTCCTCAATTGTTTCTTACTCGATCTAGCATGTACCTTCATCATAAGACCTAAACTATGAGGCTAAAGCTCAATAAACGGTAAAAAAATATGTAGTATGCAACATGGCATGCTCTTTTAATAAACCATACGCAGTTTACATTTTCATTTTGGTATATTTTCTATTTTCTGTTTACATTGTCTGCTTTGGTAGGGATAAGACAGATATCCACCACTATTATCACACCTCACGTATTTATTCCTAGGATAAGATAGGAATCTGCCACTATTATTATGGAAACAAATACATTTATTTACATTTATTCACATTTAGTTCCGTTTCCGTTTCATTTCCAAAACCATGCTGAAAACCATTTTCTTAATGTTTTGAAAACCATGATGCATGAATGCGTATGAATGCATATAAAATCTATATCCTTAAATATAATCAATATCAAAATCCTCTAATCCTCGAAGCATAATCAGTATCAAATCTTTAACTTAAAGAACTTAAATATAATAAACACATTATTAAAAGAGCTTAATTATAATAAACACAACATCAAGCAGCAGGACATCTTTAGGATATGATCACAACCTATTACATCTAATAAATGCAGGCAACATACAAAATTTAACTCTTAGGATATAGACCTTTCGGCAAAACACAAACAATATCTCTTACTTGGCAGTCTTCAAATTAATTTACAAATGCTTATCTCTCGAATATTCATGTACAACTTCAAAATTAATAAACTTCCGTTAATAACTATTTCCTATCGTCCATTCATAATACTCTCAGTGAATTAGAAATGAAACTTGATTAACATAGCATAGATCCTTATTATATATTCACAACCAATTATTCCAAACAGAGAGCAATCAACTTAATCTTATTCTCAACATTTTTCTTCACTTCACTATTTAACATTTTCGAACACGACAAACAACATAATTCATGTAAGTAAACATGAAACACAACAACCATAAATAACCCCACTACCAAGCGTTAGTCCTCAACAACAATTATCTAATTAGTAACAAATTAGAAAACCAAACTAATCAACAGAGCACTATCCTCCATAATAATTATCAAGCACTACATGAAGTAAAGGGCAAAACTTAATCAATAGAGTATTATCCTCAACTATGTTTTTACCAAGCAGTAACGAGCAGAGTCAAATCCCAAACAACAGGGCACTGTCATCATCAATCAAATATAGGCAGTAAAACATATATCCGAGTATCCATTAATAAGCCACGAGCATAAAACATTAGATCACACGCCCTCTGTAAATTATCCAGTAAGCAGGTAATTGAGAGGTAGAACAGATCATACATTAATAGAGCAATGTCTCTCAACAACAAACTAAATAAGTAGAACATTAATTCTCACACTTATCACTCTGTAGAAACCAACCCAAAGGACAAAACTAAACTGGTAGAACAACATTTCTCAAAACATCTCTCGGGCAGAACCCAACTAAAGAACAACATCATTTTCATCAAAGCATGAAATCAATAATGGCCATCAATAGTAGAAGAAATCAGAGAACAATCATCCCCTAGTACTTTGCATTGCATGGCTGAGAGGCCAATACACATGCAACATATTATTAGAGAAGCTAATGTGGACTGGAGAAGATACTGTGGAAGAAGCTGATGTGGACAATAGGAGTTATTTTTAACTGCTGTATTTTGGTAGTATAAATAGTTGTAAAGACTATTGTCATTTCAATAAAATTTTACTTCATTCAATTAGTTTTCTTTCAATTAAATTCTTTAATATGGTATCAGAGCTAAAGCTTGTGTTTTTCTTGGTTATCCTGCAAAATACAAAGGATACAGGTTTTGGATTTAGAATCCAATGAAATTCTCATTTCCAGAATGTGGTTTTTTATGAAAATATTTTCCCTTTCAAATATGATTTTAGCCAACATTCTGATTTTTCTTTTTCTATTTCTCAACCTGTTTCACAGTTTCTAGATTCTACACAATCTGTTTCTCCTTCTTCTGGTAATTGTGATCAACCAAGTATTTCTTCTAAACGTGTTTCAAAACCTCCTTCTTAAGTTACTGATTATCATTGTTTTTTAGTTAATGGTAATCCTGGTATTCCTCTTTCTTCTATTCAGTATCCTTTATCAAATGCTTTATCTTATCATAGATTGTCTAATGATTTTAAACATCCTACTTTGGCTATTTCTTCCAATTTGGAACCTAAATTCTATCACCAAGCTGAGAAATCCCCTAAATGGCGAGAAGCTATGAGTGCTGAGCTTAAAGCTTTGGAGGATAATTTTACTTGGACTTCAGTTGATTTACCTCAAGGAAAACATTTGATTGCCAGTAAATCAGACTACAAAATTAAGTATCATGCCAATGGTACCATTGAGAGGTATAAAGCGAGATTGATGGCTAAAGGGTATACCCAACAAGAAGGTGTTGATTATCTAGGTAGTTTCTCTCTTGTTGCTAAATTTGTTACTGTCAAATTGTTGTTATCTCTTGCTACAATTCATGGTTGGCATTTATCACAATTAGATGTTAATAACGCATTTTTACAAGGTGTTTTGTATGAAGAAGTTTATATAAAATTACCTCCAGGTTATTTGGTTTTTGAAGTTTCTAAACAGGGGGAGCTGCCATTGGTTTGTAAACTCACTAAGTCTCTTTATGGGTTGAAACAGGCTTCTAAGCAATGGTTTTCAAAATTTTCCACTACTATTATTAATCCTGGCTTTCACCAATCTCCTGCTGATCATTCCTTATTTGTTCAGTCTTCTAATGACAGATTCATTGCTATTTTTATCTATGTTGATGATGTGATTATTGTTGGTAGTTCTCTTTCTCATATTGCAGCCATCAAGAATATGCTTAATACAAAATTCAGATTAAAAGATTTGGCGGATCTCCATTTTTTTCTTAGGTTGGAGGTGGCACGAAATTCTAAAGGTATTACTTTAAATTAGTGTCATTATACTTTGGAATTGTTAAATGATACTGGATATTTGGGCTGTAAACCTGTTTCTATTCCTATGGAACCCAATTTGAAGTTTCCTGCTGATGATGTTCTGTTAGAAGATCCGAGTGTTTATAGAATATTGATTGGGAAGCTTATTTATCTCACTTTTACAAGACCAGGCATTTCTTTTGCTGTTGGACGTCTGAGTTAGTTCCTTGCTTCACCAAAACAGATTCATTTACAAGCTGCTTATCGGGTTCTTCGCTATTTGAAAGGTACTCCTGGACAAGGTATTTTTTATTCTTCAGATTTTGAATTACATTTGAAGGCCTATGTTGATTAAGATTGGGCATCATGTGCCACTTTCAGAAAGTCTGTTACTGGTTTTTGTGTTTTCCTTGGTGATTCCTTAATTTCATGGAAGTGTAAGAAACAACAGACAGTTTCTAGGTCTACTGTCGAAGCTAAATATCGTGTGAAACCAGCTGTTATATTTTTGTGATAATCAAGCTGCTCTTCACATTGCAGCTAACTCGTTTTTTCACGAGTGTACAAAGCATATAGAAATTGATTGTCATATTGTTCGTCAGCAATTATAGCTTGGTCACATCAAGTTTTTATATGTTCCTTCACAATTTCAATTGGCAGATGTGTTGACTAAACCTTTGTATCCCAATTCATTCCATTTTGTCATTAGCAAGATGGCTCTTTTGAATATTTACTATCCTTCTTGAGGGAGAGTATTAGAGAAGTTAATGTGGACTGGAGAAGATACTGTGAAAGAAGTTGACGTGGACAATAGGAGTTATTTTTAACTGCTGTATTTTAGTAGTATAAATACTTGTAAAGACTATTTTCATTTCAATGAAATTTTACTTCATTCAGTTAGTTTTCTTTCAATTACATTATGTAGTACATATACTTTGTAAAACCTGTGAAATTTTTAATAAGAAAAGTCACGTATAAATTTTTTGCGTTGGAACCGGTCAATACATGAAATGTTTGACCAGATTTGTCGTGCAGCGGCCACGTACGCACATTTGGTCAATTGGTCAAGTTTGTGAAAATTGGAAATTTTCACACGGAAAATTTATTTAAGAAACAGAATTGGAGAATTAAGTTGGACTGATGATCGTCGTTTGGTGACGTTCAGGATGAGCCGAAAGTGAGGAATGAGATAATTAAAAACGTGATAAATATGTATTTTGATATATGTGTGACATTAAATGAATAAGTGAGATTTAAATTAAATAAAGTGAAATTAAAGAATTTATTGGATAAAAGAAATAAATAAGTGGTGATAAGTGAAATAGAAGAGTGAATGGATGAAAAATGAAAATGGAGAGAAAGAGGGAAAGAATCCCGCCAAGAATTTGGAGTTGAAAAGTTTAAGGGTGAATTTGTAAATGAAAAAAAAAAACAATAGAATTAGGAGAAGAGGAATTTAGGGCTTCCTCTTCTCCCTCATTTCATTCAGCCGAGAAGGACTTCAAAAGAGAGGGAGAGAGGGACGTCGGCTGGAGGACTTTCACGAGGGAAGGAGTTGTGCGAGGGTTGATTCCGGCGACGAACTTCGGCTAGCTGGGTGACGACAGAATCGCACCTCACGAGTGCTATTTGGGAGAGGAAAACTGAACCTTCCAAGCTCGACGTTGGCCGGAGCAAGGACAGACAACCTTGGACGGCTCGTGCGCTCTGTCCAGTAGCGAGCATTCCGACCTACGGCGACGACAAGACAACTCCAAACCGGGAGGCTCCACTTTGCCGGCTTCCGATTCCGGTGAGCAAAATTGAACACTCGATTTTGTCTCTGTTCTTGAAATTTAAAAGCGCATTCTCCCTTTGTTTTGTCGCTGGATTATTGTTAAAAAAAACTATGGGAAATGAATTGTTGTTGTTGAAGCTGGATTTTGTTATGGATTGAGAAATTTTAGAATTTGTCATTGTTTGAAGGAAGGAATGTCGGCTTGATTTTCCCTGTTTGGTATTGTTTTACAGTGGGTTATTTATTCAATCTGTTCATTACTGCTTGGATTAAAGTGTTGAGGATAATTGCCTTGTTTTGTTCTCGTCTTTTATGGAGAAATTGTTTGAAATCGCCCATGCGTTGTTAGTTTTGTTTGTGATGGCCATTTAGAAAACTACATGGATTTATTGAGGTGTTGAGAATGAGAAGATATTGTTGATGCAGTGGAACCCGATGAGTGATTATGTTTTGGGACTTATACTTTGTTGATTTAGGCTTCGTTCTTCATTGTGGTCACAAATTGATAAAATTTGTTGAGTGTTCTTATTTTGTCAATTGAGTTTATATTATTCATTCAGTCACTAAGTGATGGATTAGGAATGTTACTGCTGTTTCCATGGGAATTCCAAGGATTTGTGCTATGTAGGAAATGGTTATCCCATGCTCTATGTCTCAATTTGATAACTCAATAATTGTAGTTGGAAATTGTTTTTTTTTTTTGGAGATAAATATTGAAAATGTTTTTGCTACTGCAATGATGAATTGGGTTGGGGTTCTTATTATAGTCATGCATGTGATAGAGCCAATTCTGTCTAAGTTTGGGGGACATTATGTGATATTGCTAATTGTTTTAAGCGTTGCACAATATATTGAGAAATTAAGTGTTTTCTTGGATCTTGGATTTTAAATTGATAGCTGTGATGAGGATGTATGTTCTGACGAATGAGATTTTGGATTTCTGAAACTGTGTAGGTGTTCATAATTGGATTATGAGTTTAAGAAATATTGTTAGATAAAATTTGGAATTTTATTGGGATTATTAAATGGGTCACCCACCTCGGTTGGGTTCTTATTCCCGGTATAGGGCCCTCCGCATATTTCCTAGAATTTACTTATAAGTCCTATCGTTTATACTTTTGTCACGCTTGGACGATTTCGGCGAGTGTGCTACCATTCCCGAGGAGACAGTTGCCCCGGTTGACAAGAAAAATTGTCGTCGAGGTAGGGATTTCTATACCTCTTATATTGCATTGCATCTCGTTTTCAAAATAATTATTTTGTGGAATACCACACTTGAAAAATGACGGGGACTGTTCGACAGCACGTCAGTTTTTATTAGTAGTATGTTTTCTCACATTTAATTCCATACATGGTTTGAAATTTATTGTGCATATGTTGAGGGATGGACCCGCTATCCCCTTTGAAACCTTCTGCTGCGTGAAGGTTGATTGTTTGACGTGCTACAACAGATCGGGGCATTGGTGACGTGTTCTCAGGTCGAAAGCCCTGAAAGTGGTAAACAGTATGGGAGGGTGATGTCCTTGGGTCAAAAACCCCTAAACCTGGCTAGGATTTGTCCCACGGATCAGAAGGTTGTCAGTCGCTAAGACTTAATTAACCTAAGTACCATTTCATTTGACGAGTGGACAACCAAGTTTACTCGTCAGCAACCTTCGTCCATTTGGAGCTTCTTGGTATCTTAGTTGTTAAACAAGTCCACATATAGCGAGCAACTGTATCCGTTATATTTGATCGTATGACCCGTTGGATCTACGGACCACCATCGTTTATATTTCCTCCTGCCTCATGAGGTGTTGTCGCTGACGGGTGACCACCTTTTCTCTGCTGAGTGGCAGGTGAGTCTTTGAGTGACCACCTTTTTTCACTGTTATTGTTTTTAGATTGGAAAACGATGATGGCCTATTTTACGAGGTATAGCTGTCTATGTATACAGTGAGTTTTTGATAAAAGCCTCATCGATGGCCTTGGTCCAAATTTATAATATGATAAGAGATTTCAAATTAAAATCCATGTACAGTAAAATGAGAAACATAACCCTGATTTCGAAAATATAGAAAAACCAGTTTTGCATGAGGTGCACCTAGTATAGTTATACTTTATTGAGTTAGTCACTCATTTCAAATGACTCCTCTGCCAAAACTTCAGGTAAAGGCAAGAACAGTTGAGGATCAGAAGATGAAATGTTTTGTTATTTCCTTTGAGCAATTTATCGTTACTTGGTGAGGATATTTACATTTGGTCTGTAAACCTTAAACACCATTGGTTTGGATTTCTCACATAGTATTTGGATTTCATTTTAATTTACGTACCGTTACTTTCTCGTGATCCTTACTCGGACCTAGGCCTATATCCTTCTGGGCGGAATTAAATATCTATAAGTCTTCCGTTAAAACTCACGCCTTGGGCTAGGTGATCGGGTTCTCTATGAGGATCGGGTTGCTTGACCCGACGGTTCTGTCCAGCCCGTCTTCGGGTCGTGACATACTTACCTCAGCTCTTTAACGATGGAGCAATTGGCCGAACCCACCACTGTAACTTGCCTCTCCATTGCGAGCTAAGTCTCCATGTTGAAGCTTCAATAGTGAGCCTCAATGACACCTGCAAAAACACCGCACGACTTGCCTATGTTCCCGAGAGCTCAGGCTCATCGCGAGAGCTGTAACGACCTGAATTCTATCATTACCTTTATTTTTCTCTTAAAATGCGCATTTAATTAAAAACTTTTATTACACTTGAAATTTTTATGATCAGAGTGCTCGTTTAAAATCCCGATCGCCACTACGTTTTCTAAAAACTCGTTTAGGCCATGGAAGGTTGAAATCATTTAAATCTGTTTGAAAGATATAGCAGAAGCGAAATAGAAAATCATTTTTTTAAAAAAATTCATTAAACAGAAATATTAATCAAAACATACTTAAAGTTCAGGGTTAAAAGCATCACATATTCAAAATATGAGTTGGGGCCATAGTTAGCATTTTTACAAAAACGTGTTCACTAATAACCCTTACAAAATATATTCTTCACCTTTCCTTGAGCCATCAGTCTACTCTTGTCGTGTCTCCTCCGGATACCCCACAGGCTCCACGGGGAAGACCTCCTCCTTTACTTCTAGTATTACCATCTCGTTACCTACACCACAAGTAAGGATATGAGCCAAGGGTCCAGTAAAGGAAATGAGGTTTATGCTTATGTTATGCCTCTCTTTAAATCTTTATGGAATGGGGGCCACCCAAACCAACCATTTCATTACGTTCATTCATTTATTCATTCTTTACTCGTACATCGAGCTGGAGATTGGAGGGTTCATGAGGAATAGAATAGTTGACCATACCTAATGTTCTACTTGTGATTAGGTCCCCATTCCCATCAAGGTAGGGGGTTTTGCCTAACCACAAGCTAGATACGCTACCCATCTGCCCCTCAACTCCCTTTTTCTTTTCATCGGTTTCTTTTGTTCCTGTGGCGCGCTAAGCTACCGGACCATAGAAACCTTTTTTATCTTAACGTTTTCCTCACTCAATGTATGTGAATACCACCCCAAGGTGGTACTCCCTATTGGTTTCTATTAACAAAATGTGTGATGATACATAGATAGTGCACATTCATAAGGTAAACAACAGCAATTCAATTGAATGATAGTTCGAAAAGTAATTGACAACTCAATCAGTAATGGCGGGAATGAATAGTTACATGAATAGAACAAAAGCATAAATATGGGGCAGCTATAAAGGAAACATATGGAAACGATCGGGACATGCCATTTAAAAGTAAGTGAGCAATGGGGTTATATGGTTCAACTAATTAATATACTTCAGGCTTAACAAGAATTTGACAATATGCTTTAAGATTTAACAATAGCTAACTAATTATGCTTAGAGTTAAATGAGTACTAGCAAGTAAACATGCTTGAAGATTCAACGATTCAATTGTCATGCTTGAAGTTAACGAACAATAACTAATCAGTATGTTTAAAGCTAAAACAAGTGACTTAACATGCTGGAATTCAATGAGTAATAATTGAAGCTAAAATAATTAGTTAGCAGGCTTGAGAATTTAACACGTAATACAGTTAGCTACCATGCTCGGAAAGTAGACAAGAGTTAACTAATTGACATGCTCAAGGTTTAACAAGAAATGGCTAATCAACATGCTTAGACAAGTAATGCCAGACAATTAACTAACAAACGTGCTCGAATAATTAGAATACTCTGGACCAGGAATTAGCATGCTTGATCTAGGACTAATTGGCATGTAGTTAACGTGTATTTATAATATTAGGTTTACCAACTAATTGATAGCGTGGGATGAACAAAACAAAGGTAAATCATGCTCTTAACATTTGACTGAACGAAAGTACAGAATAAAATAACAGCGAACATGGGTAGCATATAAACGACACATGTTCAGAACCCAACAGGTGCTTCGCAAAAATTAATGAACGACAAAACAAGCTAACACATACTTCACAGAATAAAGTGAACAACCAAACAAGGATATAACTAAGAGATCCCATAAACAAATAGAATCATTTATTTCCTTCCTCCTCATTCATTAATACTCATTCACGGTTCCATTCCTCATGCTATATTCTCTCAGTAAATGAAATTCAAAAGTGAAATGGAATTATCAACAAGTTATATATATATATATGCAATCACTACGCAGTAATATATGGAAGTAACTTGCGGGATTAAGACAAAGTGTCATCTAAAAGAAATTTACAGGTTCTCCTACAATGACAGAATCAAACACACACACATACAATTTATTTGTGGGTAGGGCCTCCTCTGGCCAAGGCTAATCTATATCCTTACCTTAGTTTTGAAGGAACTAACAGCAACTCCAATCCTCGTAGCTCACTCACACCCCAGACGAGAAGAAACTGCTCAACAGAGAAGAAGAAGAAGAATGCAGGGGGAAGGAGCAGCTGGAGGTTAAAAAGGAGAGCTCACTTGGACATCATCATTCACCTAGGTGATGTGCCCCAGGGTCCTCTCACACGGAGTCGAGCCAAGAAACTCATAGCTTTCTTAACTCGTTTTTATTTTGTAGGAGACTTCAAGATCTGGGATTCTTTAAAGGAAATATCACATGACGATAAAGGAGTTTCGTTCCGCTCGATTACATGGGAGCATGCTCGACCAACCTAAACCGACATCAAAGTGATCTATTTAGAATGTGGACTCGAAGACTACAAGTACAATTTGAATTCTTGATTTGAATTAGTAGTTGACTTACTTGATCAAAACTTTTGCTTGTTGTTTTTTTTTATGTTGTTGTTATTTTTGGAGTAAGTGTAGAGAGGTGCGCAGTTTGCTTGCAAACCCCGTCCTCATGCCTAAATTTCATCATTAAGGGTATTTTGGTCTTTTGACCTATTTTGTAAACCTTAGGGTTTAAGTACCCTCTTTTGGATAGATGGAAGTAGTTTTGAATGAATAGAATTTTGCTTCTCTCTTGAAGAACAAGCCGCGGCCCCTCCCTCCATTAGCGCCGATCCTTCCATCCCCAAGCAAGGGTTTCTTGAAGCTTCTTAACCTTGCATTTCTTGGGATATTATCTCTTCCAATCCTTTATCTTTATGGTAAAGATTGTGGTGTGGAGATAAAAGAAGATTTCCATCCTTGGAGAGTGTTGTCCCCTCAGCCAACCACAAGTCACCCCTCTCACTAGGAGGTCCGCGGACTCCTCGACGTTACTCTTGATTCTTGAAGGATTTCTTGGTTCATTCTTTGGTTCTTGGATGCCCTAATGTTCTGGTGATTGATTACTTAATCCTAGTTGGAGAGATTTTGTGTGGATTATTGATTGAAGAAAGTTATTGTTGGATTATTTGTGTGTTGCTGAATCTGTTTCTCTTATCGATCTGTTAATGTCACTGATTGTTGAATCTGTTTGTGGTCCTTGCACTGATTATTTTAATTCGTTCCCTTTTGAAGAATTGTTCTATTTTGTGATAAGTAGCTACCCTCCAAAAATGATGTTAATATTCCGTATGCAAGAAAAGTTCTGTTTGTTTTAATCTAGGTTGTCGGATCTGTCCAGGGGAATTCCAGATTGCTGGACTATATTGTTTTTTCTATAACTTCCGTTTTAGAGTGGATATTGAGCTGTAATTTTGACACATTATTCATGAATGTGTTGAGATGGTGCTCGCCAAAATCCAGCTAAAGTTCACAGTTGGATTTTGAGTTATTTCTGTTCTAGTATTACCTGTCCGGGTTTCACAGTTTTCTGGACAATTTTGAATGTTGTGTTCTAAGTTATTCTTGGAACCCATCATTTGGTATCAGAGCTGATTTTCATGTTTGCTGCTATTCTTGTGAATTATAAGATTGGTTATGAGTACTAGAAGTGGTGCTCAATATCATATTCCCCAGGAAATGAGAAATAATTCTAGTGCGCCACCACCCGAGGAAAATCAAGAGCCAACCGAGCCTTCCATGAAGGAGATGTTTGAAATGATCATCAAATTGCAGCAACAAATTGGATCTTCCAATAATGGTCATGCACGGGGTCCTAGAACTCCAAGATCTAGAAGGAGGATTAGCATTTCTAATGATTCTAGAGGACGCGATGCTAGTGTGTTCGATGAAGATTGGGAGAACCCGAAGATTCGGATTCACCAAGTCCTAGGAGGAGATCTTATGGTAATCATGAAATGAGGCATGTTAAAGTTTCTATCCCTAATTTCAAGGGCTCTAGTAATGGGGTAGATTTTCTTGAATGGGTTGAAAAGGTGGATCGTATTTTTGAATGTTACGATTTTTCAGAAAAGACAAAAATTTGAATGGTAGCCTTGGAATTTTCGGGCTATGCTAGTATTTGGTGGGAGGATCTCAAAGCACTAAGGTGGAAAAATGGTAAAGGAGAGGTTTGAAATTGGGAGGCATTAAAAGCGCTTATTAGGAAAAGATTTGTTCCTCCACATTATAAGCAGGAGTTGTTTCTTCAATTGCAGAATTTGAGGCAGGGCACTTTAACCATGGATGAGTACTTAACAGAATTCGAGATATTGAAAATACGTTGTAATGTGACTGAACCAATGGAACAAACCATTGCTCGTTTTATTAGAGGCTTACACAAAGAGATTGGTGAAATAGTGCAGTTACAATCTTATATTACTTTTGATGATGTGGTACAACTAGCCTTGAGAATTGAGAGGCAAAGAAAAAGGAGAGCAAAAGAGAGCATATCTCGGCCTTTCTCTAAAAACAACACTCCTTTAAAATCGATTCAGAAAGGAGAGAACAAGCCCAGTGCCGTGAAGAGTAATGAAGAAAAGAAACCTTTGTTTCATAATAACAAGCCTAGATCCCGTGACATCAAGTGCTTTAAATGCTTGGGATTCGGTCATATAGCCTCTCAATGTCCAAATGCAAGGGTGATGATTCTTAAAACGGAAACTAATGAGATAGTCAGTGAAGATGAGGAAGAGGGTGTGGCATTGACGGAAGATGATAATGTGGAAGAAACTTTCTATGCTCTTGAGGGTTCTTTGCTTGTAGTGATGAAAAGATCTATGGCGATTCAAAATCAAGTCGAGGAATTGCAGCAGGAACTATCTTCCATTCTCGTTGTCAAGTTCAAGGAAAATTGTGTTCATTTATTATTGATGGTGGTAGCTGTACTAATGTCATATCATCAGAGGTTGTTGAAAAATTGGGGTTGACCACCTCAATTCATCCTACTCCTTATCAATTAAATTGGTTGAATGACAAAGAGCCGATCAAAGTTACCAAACAAGTGATATTGTCCTTTTCTATCGGTGGCTATGAGGATGAGGCCACGTTTGATGTTGTTCCAATGACGGCTAGCCATTTATTACTTGGAAGACCTTGGCAATTTGATAGGAAGACGAAGCATGATGGGTATTCTAACTATTACTCCTTCAAATTCAAAGGAAAAACCGTGAATCTAGCTCCTCTCAACCCGGATCAGATTGCTAAGGACTATGAGAGCATGAATAAGAATAGAACCAAAAACTCCCTTATAATCACAAAAGGGGATCTTAAGAGGCCCTTAATGCAAGGAGGGCCGATTATTCTCATATTGTTTCGGGAAAGATTGGAGGAATTGGGCACTATCCCCGATTCGGTATTGGGCTTGCTTAAAGAGTTCGAAGACATATTTCCGGAAGAGTTACCTCTGGGATTGCCACCTTTGAGAGGAATTGAACACCAGATAGATCTTTTGCTAGGGGTTTCTCTACCAAACCGGCCAGCTTATAGATTAAATCCTGATGAGTACAAAGAGCTTCAAAAACAAGTCACCGTACTACTTGACAAGGGTTATATTCGAGAGTCTCTTAGTCCTTGTGTAGTACCTACCTTGTTGGTTCCTAAGAAAGACGGTTCAGTAAGGATGTGTATTGATAGCCTTGCCATTAATCAAATCACTATCAAATATCGCTTTCCGATTCCCAGGCTTAAGGATATGTTAGATGAACTCAGTGGAGCTGCCATTTTCTCAAAAGTTGATTTGAAAAGCGGATATCATCAGATTCGAATTCGCAAAGGGGATGAGTGGAAGACAACTTTTAAAACAAAGTATGGGCTCTATGAATAGATGGTCATGCCATTTGGGTTGTCTAATGCCCCTAGTACTTTTATGCGAGTGATGCATCACCTTCTTTGAGAATTTATGGGAAAGTTTGTCATCGTTTATTTCGACGACATACTTGTTTATAGCTCGGATATCTCCAGCCATCTGGCACACCTGCAATTATTATTCGAAGAATTACGGAAAGCTCAACTATTTGGCAATCTCAAGAAATGCTCTTTTGCTCAAGATAGAGTCTATTTCTTGGGATTTATTATTACTAAAGACAGAATGGAAGTCGATGAATCAAAAATAGTGGCAATCAAGGACTGGCCGATTCCAACTTGTGTCTCGGAAGTTTTGAGTTTCCATGGCTTAGCATCCTTCTACCGACGTTTTGTAAAGGGGTTCAGCTCAATCATGTCCCCTATCACTGATTGCACCAAGAAAGGAAAAGATTTTGTGTGGACTTCAGCTTGTCAATCGATCTTCGAATCTATTAAAGAAAAATTATGCAATGCTCCTCTTCTAGCGCTTCCAGATTTTACCAAGGTTTTCGAGATTGAATGTGATGCCTCGGGAGTGGGTATTGGTGCTATTCTTATGCAGGAAGGCAAGCCGGTTTCCTATTTTAGTGAAAAGCTAAAGGGGGCCGCCTTAAACTATTCTACTTATGATAAAGAATTCTATGCAGTTATCCGAGCACTGGAAGTTTGGCAACACTATCTCTTATCTAGAGAATTTATCATTCATTCGGATCACCAAGCATTGCGACACATTCGTAGCCAAGGGAGGCTTAATCGTCGTCATGGCAAATGGGTAGAGTTTCTAGAACACTACCCCTATATTATTAAATATGAAAGGGGAGAATCTAAGCAGGTCGCAGACGCTCTCTCTAGGCGTTCTATTCTGTTGACAGAACTTAATGCCAAACTTTTTGGTTTAAACTGGATGAAGGAGCTTTATTCGGAGGATAAGGATTTCGGTAGTATTTACTCTAATTGTTTGCTCAAGCCGGATTTTCCATACTTCTTGGAGAATGGCTTTCTTTTTAAAAATGGCAAGTTATGTATTCCTATATGTAGTCTTCGGGAAGCTCTCATCCTTGAAGCTCATTGTGGTGGTTCAGCAGGGCATGTCGGCAATAAGAAAACTATCGAAGCCATTCAAGAGCACTTTCATTGGCCTCATTTGCGCCGAGATGTACAAAGGATTATGGAGCGTTGTATTGTTTGTAAAAAGGCAAAGAGCCGAGTCCTTCCACAAGGTCTCTATATGCCACTTCCTATGGCCACTCATCCTTGGGTGGAAATCAGTGTTGATTTTATCCTAGGAATTCCCCGCACTCCCCGAGCTAAAGACTCTATCGTGGTTGTTGTAGATCGTTTCTCCAAAATGGCTCACTTTATTGCTTGTAACAAAACTGATGACGCCCCTCATATAGCTGATTTATTCTTTAAGGAGATCATTCATTTACATGGAGTTCCTCGCTCTATAGTGTCAGATCGGGATACAAAGTTCTTAAGTTCGTTTTGGAAGATTTTATGGCGGAAACTGGGTACTAAATTGTTCCTCAGCAATTCTTTCCATCCCCAGACTGACGGACAAACGGAGGTGGTTAATCGTACCCACCCTGGGAGCATTACTAAGATCAGTGCTCAGTAAAAGACTAACCGATTGGGACTTACAGTTGCCTTATGTGGAGTTTGCTTACAACCGAAGTGTACATGGGACTACTCATCATACACCATTTGAGGTAGTATATGGATTTAATCCTCTTACGCCTATGGATCTCTTACCACTTCCAGTGATTGATTATGTGAGTGAAGATGGAGCTGTGAAGGCCGAGCAAGTTAAGTTATTGCATGAAGAAGTATGGAAGAGTATCGAGAAAAAAAATTCTGAATATGCTAAGCTTACAAACTGGGGGCGGAAGGAAGTTATTTTTGAGGTGGGAGATCTCGTCTGGTTACATCTTCGTAAAGATCGATTTCCTAATCAGCGTAAGTGCAAGTTATTGCCGAGGGATGATGGTCCCTTTAAAGTATTGGAACATATCAATAATAATGCATATCGGATTGAACTACTCGAGGATTATGGAGTTTCGGGCACCTTCAACGTTCAGGATTTATCACCGTTCCATGACGGAGACGAGTTTTCTAACGAGGATACTTTGGAGCATTCTATGGATTTGAGGTCAAATCCTCAATCACCCGGGGAGGATGATGTGCCCCAGGGTCCTCTCACATGGAGTCGAGCCAAGAAACTCATAGCTTTCCTAACTCGTTTTTATTTTGCAGGAGACTTCAAGATCCGGAATTCTTTAAAGGAAATATCACATGACGATAAAGGAGTTCCGTTCCACTCGATTACATGGGAGCATGCTCGACCAACCTAAACCGACATCAAAGTGATCTATTTAGAATGTGGATTCGAAGACTACAAGTACAATTTGAATTCTTGATTTGAATTATTAGTTGACTTACTTGATCAAAACTTTTACTTGTTGGTTTTTTTATGTTGTTGTTATTTTTGGAGTAAATGTAGAGAGGTGTGTGGTTTGCTTGCAAACCCCGTCCTCATGCCCAAATTTAATCATTGAGGGCATTTTAGTCTTTTGACCTATTTTGTAAACCTTAGGGTTTAAGTACCCTCTTTTGGAAAGATGGAAGTAGTTTTGAATGAATAGAATTTTGCTTCTCTCTTGAAGAACAAGTCGCGGCCCCTCCCTCCATTAGCGCCGATCCTTCAATCCCCAAGCAAGGGTTTCTTGAAGCTTCTTAACCTTGCATTTCTTGGGATATTATCTCTTCCAATCCTTTATCTTTATGGTAAAGATTGTGGTGTGGAGATAAAAGAAGATTTCCATCTTTGGAGAGTGTTGTCCCCTCGGCCAACCACAAGTCGCCCCTCTCACTAGGAGGTCCGCGGACTCCTTGACGTTACTCTTGATTCTTGAAGGATTTCTTGGTTCGTTCTTTGGTTCTTGGATGCCCTAATGTTCTGGTGATTGAATACTTAATCCTTGTTGGAGAGATTTTGTGTGGATTATTGATTCAAGAAAGTTATTGCTGGATTATTTGTGGTTGCTGAATCTGTTTCTCTTATCGATCTGTTAATGTCACTGATTGCTGAATCTGTTTGAGGTCCTTCCACTGATTATTTTAATTTGTTCCCTTCTGAAGAATTGTTCTATTTTGTGAAAAGTAGCTACCCTCCAAAAACGACGTTAATATTCCATATGCAAGAAAAGTTCTTTTTATTTTAATCTGGGTTGTTGGATCTGTCCAGAAGAATTCCAGATTTCTGGACTATATTGTTTTTGCTATAACTTCCGTTTCAAAGTGGATATTGAGCTGTAATTTTGACACATTATTTATGAATGTGTTGATATGGTGCTCACCAAAATCCAGCTAAAGTTCACGGTTGGATTTTGAGTTATTTCTATTTCAGTATTACCTGTCCGGGTTTCACAATTTTCTGGACAGTTTTGAATATTGTGTTCTAAGTGATTCTTGGAACCCATCACTAGGGGGAGGAGGTTGGCTACCCTAGTGGTCCAGACTTGCATGGGACGAATTTCGCGTGTGTATTGAATGGCAATGCGACAAGTTTTCTGCTTTAAATCCCTAATTTAACGCAACTCTGCGATCTTTCGAACCAGTGCGGACGCGTAGGTCTCGTCCACATTCGTCCGCAAGAGTAAATTCCGTAGGCAAAAACTGAGTTCTCGGACAAGAAATGGCATCCCCATTCTCGTCTGTACCGTCCACAACGACATGCAGATGCATTTTGGCGTCCGTATGTATCGTCTGAATTTGTCCAGATTTTGGACAGATTCAAATAGGACGATGCCTCTCCTCGTCGGCCAGCATTCGAATTTCCCTAGGATTCTTACAGATTTAATTCGGACGAGGCTATCTGCGTCCGCATCGTCCGGACCTCGTCCGTAACTCCACAACACAGTGAAGTTAGGATGCTAAATCTCATCCTGAGTCTTCCCAAGGTGCGAGGCGACGCTCCAAGCATTTGCAGATGACATGATTCGTCTGTAGGCGTCCAAAAACTCCCAAGACGGCGTTTTTCTCACAATTCCCTACCTAACGTTTTTCCCCATAATCTTCCCCATAAATACATGTCTTAATTAACCAAGTATTGATACGAAATGAATTATATAACTTTCCTCCAAGTTTGATTACATCGCGAACACGGGAAAATGGGTTCTAGGTATTACAGGAGCTCTCCCTTTCGAACTTCGTCAGACAGAACCAAAGAATTGCCCGACCTCACTCCCCTGTTCTCTGCCCTAAGTTTGCATTTTGTACTCAAGGGTTGGGCGCAACCCCCTCCATTCGCACCTTCAGATGCGCAGTCGTCCGCAATTCGCATGATGGTGCCTTTCTGTTGGTCCAAGTCCCCCACGTTTCTTTCCAAGAGCCCCTCTCTCCTTACTGGCCTAAGTCTTATTCTTTTTCTCTTTTGTTTTTCTCATTTTATTCTTTTAGTTTTCCAACAAAGGTTTAATAACCCAATTAACATACATATTCCCCCATCTCCTTTCTAATCCTCACCAATACATAATAAAAATCTCAATTAGGGTTTTTAAAAAATATCCTCTCAAATCTTAACATTTTTTTTTTATCATAAATCCAACGAATCTTCTGCACCATATGACTATAGCAATATATTCATATATCTCCTAAAAAAATTCTTCTATCATTATTATTATTATTTTTCTTTTATTATTTTAATTTCAAGATTCTCTTTTCAAATTCACCAAAACACTTGTAATAACTAACAGTGTCCTCTCTTCCAGCCACTTCCAGAATTCACCAAAACATTTGTAATAACTCACAGTGTCCTCTCTTACAACCACTGCCAATATGTCAATTATGAAAAATCAAAGTATTATAAAAATGGTAATGATCATTTTAGACAAATAACAAAAAAAGGAAAAGAAAAACAACCATTTCAATGTAGAGTGAAACCAACCTGGGGCTCGATCTAGACTTTCCCAGCCCGGCCAACTGCTAACGTTGATGTGGTACGTTCGACATTATTTGACAGCACCATCTATTTTGAGAGAGAACTCTCTATTGTTTAGATTGACAATAATCGTCATTTCCACTATCAATAGTTGTGACTTTTTGATTGAGCATCATGATCATATGGCTTGCTGGCCCAATCGGAGGCCAGACCCAATTTTTTTTTATTTTAAGGTTTGATCTTGGTCTAGTCTTACACCCGACTCGGACTGTACCTGTTTTTTTACAGGTGAACTGACGACTCACATGTATTATTCAGTAAACCAACTCTCTTTTTTTTTTAAGAGCTATGGCGTTCAAGAAGAAATAATGAGTTGGTGAGTCGTTTGAAAATTAGCATGATGGATCAAAGTTGACAAGCTCGGCCTTGGGCCACCATAAATGGATGGCTCGACTGGCTATGGACCTTGGTCAAGGCGAAGGCCCATCCACCCTTACCTCATGCTCAACCTAAGCCCTGTTCCAGTGGGTTGAGCTAGGAGCACAACCTCATTCAACTTTTGTTGAAATATCTATTAGTATATCATCATATTGGAAACAACAATTTCTTGGAATTGCTAATTAATAGTCTTTCATCATCACTTGTGCACATAAAATTTTCGATAAATATTGAAATTGACTTCTGCAAAATATGATCGTTGATGAAGATCATCAAAGTAGAAGATGGATCACTTCTCATTGAGTGCTTGACCTTGATGCTTAGTTTGAGTTTCTCGTCCATTGTCATTCACTGTTACTTGAACTTGTAATTATATGATAACTTCATAATAATTTAAAAAGATTATGTAGACTTTATAAATGGTAAAATAAATGATTTGAGTATAAAAGCAACTCATTAAATCATTGATATTAGTCATACAAATGGGTGTCGTTATTTAATTAGAGAATCCTTACTCTGATTTGACTTACTTTATTAATCTAATTGATTTTACCAATATTTGAGCTATTTTAATTATGGAGGTTAGTTACCCGTACTGCTGGTTTAACAGAACTCTGGTAAAATAGAAGTTAATAGTGGGGTAGTTTAAAAGAGGGTTATAAAATCCCACAGTTATCCCTAACCACGTTGAAAGTATTAAGCCGAGCGACTGTGAGATAAAGACTAGGAGAGCATTTATATTATTTGTTTGGGAAAATGACAGACCAACCATCATCTTTTGTAGTCAATGATAAGTCAGCCATCATTTTTCTTTGCTAACAAATTAACCACTGAATTATGAAAAAATGACACCGCTAACATCGCAGTGGATTAATACGTGCTTTGTTCAACAATTTAAGAAACTTGTGCATAAATAGGCTTAACAGATTCAAGCAAATTGAAACGCGGTCGATCAAAAAGTGAAAAGTTGGCTTGGGGAAATATTGCTAATTTTACAGTTTCACATTAATCAAATTTCATTTTATCTTCAACAACCAAAATATCAATTTCATTACAAACATATCATGTATATGTGCATTACAACTACAAAACAATTTACCAATTCTATTACAACCAATTTACCAATTCCATTACAAACATATCAAGCATTTGTATTGTTTCTTGAGTAACATCCAACTGTCTACCTTGAAGAAACTGTTGTAGATGATCGTTTCATGTTTGCTCACTTAAACCCATTATATGATATTCCACATTCGATGGACTTGGCGTGATGCAAAACCGATGCTCTGCTTACTACCTGTTGGACAGAGGCATGAAGACTTTCCATTTTTCTTAAGCAAGTGTGAACGTTGTTGTGACACTTTATTTGAAACGTTATTTTACCTTACATTTCACCTAGCAAACATCCTTCAATCAATGCTTCGGCAAGTTGACCATGAACCACGAAGTTCTCGACGACGCTGGAAGTGGAAGCAATGTTGGAGTAGAGCTCAACAGTGATTTTCTGAGGGTTAAGTACTACGATTTTCCTGGCAAGCAAGACGAAGTTTTTGTCTTCAATTTTTTAGGAGGCTAGTTTTCAGCCATTATCAGTATAGTTACAGGACTCCGAGTGCTCTAAGGCACTCCGTTGTATGTGACCGGCTCAGAGCACTCGTAGTCTTGTAACTGTCCGACAATGGCCAAAACCTAGCCTCCCAAAAAATTGAAGACAAAAACTTTTGTCTTGCTTGCTAGGAAAACCGTAGTACTTAACACTCAGAATATCGCCGTTGAGCTGTACTACAACATTGCTTCCACTTTCAGAGTCACCGATGATTCTATGGTTCATAGTGAACTCAGCGAACCTTACATGTGATTCTTATATACTAGGGCTATGGGAAGGCAAAATGAGGCACGTTGAACAACTGCAGTGTCATATGAAGCCGCCAAAGTTTGACTATAACCGCAGCGGTTTCATATGACACCCGCAACATTTTCTCATCACATCGTTGCAGTTTACTATATGAACTGCTGCGGTTCAAGAAAATTGTCATGCTATTTTTTTAAAACTATGGAGCTACAGCGGTTTGCTAATGAACTGCCGTGGCGCGACACTACCACCTTTAATGGAAAATGTGACACTAATGTTAGTGGCGTAATTTGTCATAGTTCAATGGTTAATTTGTTAGTGAAAAAAGGATGATGGTTGGTTTATCACAAATAGTAAAGGATAATGGTTGATTTGTCATTTTCCCCGCCGAGTGATGGAGAAAGGCCATTGAGACAGAACATGGCTATTCTTGGTGACTTTCTAAAGAGATTTCTCTTAGAATACAGAATCTGATGTGGTAAGGTGATTTTCGTGGCGGAGAAGTGAATGTGTTGTTCTTCCTTAGTCTCATAATTGAGTTATTGACTATGAGAAAATCAAAGATGTCGGGAATTTATGATTCTCCATATAAATTCACATGTTTTCACAATATTATGCAAATATATATAGTGAATCATAACAAAATCGATTCATTTACCAAGTAAAGTTACATGTTTTTCCCTATATAGTGTAACTATTGTTGGCTTAATAAGGATTAACCATAATTGTTTTGATAATGAGTATAATTATTTGAATATATTATCCTAAGTTTATTGATGATTATTAAGTTTAAATTGTTGATTGAATATATATTTGAATGGATTATATTTTGAAAGTATATAAAATATATTCACTTTGAAAAACTCTTGAAAGTAGGTATTTGAATTTACTAATATATTTGATGAGTCTATGCAACATTGCTTAAAGTTATGAAAAGATCACAAAAGTGTCAAAGTTTGGTATGGCGGGCGCCTTGTGTCGAATAGTGGAAGCCCAGTCCCGAGGCAATGTTTGTCAAACTTAATTTGCTGACGCTCAGACCTGAAGAGCAGACGGCCACAACGAATGCTGAGAAGAACTTGAGGAAGCTCAGTCCCGAGGCACTATTTTTCAAATTTCTACTTTAGCTATCTCAGATACAAGTGCAAACACCTACAACGGACTACTGAGAGCCTAGTGGAAGTTTGCTCATAGAGATAATAATTCAAATTAAAACTTCACGAAGATGCTTGGTCATGATTTGCGGATGCCGAAAGTGATAGTCCCCAACTTCATCCACAGAAGCCTATCACCTCTTTGATGTCTTTAACGGTAGTATCGCATATGCCTGATGCTTACTAGAGGATGCTCGCAATTCGAGAATTTTGAAGGTCTCTATAAATAGAAGCTCACTTTGCTATTCAACCCACTGAACCACAACTATGCCAAAGTGCTGCCTGTTGACTTGCTGAGATTTAACCCTTCATTCTTGAGCTAAAAACCTAATCTCTCATATTCCTAAACTTGAGTGATGAGAGATCTACAAATATATCAAATATCTGAGTCCCTTTCAACAATGCAGAAACTAGAATTAGGATCAACCTTGAAACAATATATGAGCTTGACCCATTATCTATAAAGAGAAAAGAATCAAAGCTATCGAATTGAGGAACTTGACCCTAACCAAACTTGTTGATTAGAACCAAAGTTACCAAGTTGATCTTTTTAGTTTAAGCTTGAAGAAGATCTAGTTCTTCACAAAGAACCAAAGAAAGTTCTCACAAAGAAGCTTTCAAAATGATTTTTCATTCATCCAAATGTGTGCTCAAAGAGTAGATACAAAGGTGATAGAGTCCAAGACTCTATGCAATGCAATAAACACAATCGGTTCTTGGCTAGATGAATAAGCCGGACTTCTATTTTAAACCAGGTGCAATTTCTGTAGCATACGGAATTAAGAGCTTAATTTTATGGAGCTATTAACTAATAACCACAAGAAGGTTGTGTCCAAAATCCAGCTATAGATTCATTCCAACCATGGAGTTAGGCTTCTAGGAAATTCACTCTCGGGTAGGGTTACAATAAAAAAGATTCTGGCGCTCAAGATAACAAAGGCAAGAACACCAATTGCATATGCTCAATGAGTCCCATTTTTGGAGGAATAGTGATAAACAACCTTAACTATATCCCTATCAAATCTTGGCTTCAAAGGTCACGCATACTCAAAGTTATGAGTGACACAAATCAGAAATCAAATCTGGAGCTCACAAAAACAGAATCTTGATAACAAATTCTTTCCTTTTTAATCAATGATTCAAAAATCCAAATAACAATAAAATCTCCACCAAATCCACGCCAATAAAGATCTAGTGAAATGCTTCGAGAAACAAGAATTACTTTCCAAGAAAATGGATGAACAAAGATGACAAACTGGTGTGGTCCGCTAACCCTCCAACTCCAAGGGGGCGACTAGTTCGGCCACTTCAAGAGTGACTCTCCCAACCGGGGTTTTGTTAAGTCTTCTACCTCCACACCACAAGCACCACAACACAAGGAAGTGGCTGGAAGAAGCAGCAAAGATCAATCTACTCTAGATCTAGCAAGAACAAGTAGACCGATTTGATATATGAAGGAAATCTGAGAGAGTGAGCTTTGCGGTTCTTCGAGAACAAAGCAAAGAAATTTTCTTTAGGGTTTTTCAAAACTGCGATTAGGGTTCATTAGAGAGGATATAATACCACTCTAATGGAAAATTATAATTTACAAAAGTACCCTAAACTTCAAATGACAAAAATGACATCAACGATAAAACACACAAAATAATTCCAAGGTTGGATTTTTTGTCTCTGTAAATGGGCCATTTAACATGGCAAAAAAACCCCAAATATAACGTCAAACACCACTTTGGAAAGCTCTAGATGTTTGCTACAACTTGTACGAAGGACAAAATTTGATATGAAGTCTTCGCGAATGCCAAAAGTGCTCTTGAATGACCAGAGGTCAGAACATTAACATCTAGTAGTGGCATAACAGATTCAATAACATCAATATTTCTTAACCATCCAATTTTAAAGAACCAATCAATTAAGGAAATTGATGGAGTGTACCCTTCTTGACTTATACCTCTGTGAAGAAAAATTTGCTTCCCTGGAAATTTATTTTGCACCAATTTACTTCTGTACGCATCATTCTCACTTTGAAGCCTCTTCAACACTAATGGCTCTCTTTTTACCATCACTAGTGGAGTGTCGCATGTTGTATACCCTGATTCTGGAACAATGTATGAAGATGAGTGGCTAAAGTCCAAGTCTACATTCTGATTGGGTGAAACTCCCTTTTCTTTATATTCTTCTTCTCTTTCTTCGGTTGTCTGTAACTCCGAACTCATTTTGAATAGTAGACCACCATTTGGGAGAACAATCTCAGTGACCAACACTTCTTCTTTCTCAGTAGTGGCTGCCAGGGAGATATCCATACATTCCTCTTCATGAAGGGGTCCTTCAATTTTTCTTAAAATAGGAAAAGTTTGGTTGGAACAACTCAAGCTATGCGACTCTTCAGAATTGACTTCCTTTTTCATGCGAGATTCAATTTCAAGAAGAGGATCTTCATGTGGAAATACATCTTCTTCTTCAAAGTTTTCCTTAAATTTAGCCATTACCAAAGAGTTATCATTATTCTTTTCTTCAACCCACTCATGTTCTTAAACTATTTCTTTACGATCAATTGGTTGCACAGGTTGAGAGTTTGCAGACTTTATTGAAGCTAAGAGTTTGTCAAGTTGTTAAGCTATATGTTGCAAAGAGTCCTTGATGTCCAACACTTGGGCCTATTGCCTTTTTGAAACTCTCTTCTTGGGTCTATTTAGTTGTGGAGAAGATGAGACTACCTTTGTAAGCTTCAGAGAATATTTGTTTCTCAAATTTCTCTTCATTAGTTTCCACGAATTTATAGGGTCTTCGCCACAATCCTTTATGTCAGAATTTATTCTTTTGCACCAAAAGGAAGCTTTTCCTTTAAGTCTCAAAGAAGCAATCTCAAATCTTCCCCGATCTGAAAATTCATGAGTTGAAAAAAATTGTTCCAACTCCTCTTCCCAATCTAAATAGTCTTCGATCCATTCTGAACCATTAAAGGAAGCAATAGAAGCTAGAAACTCTTCTTCTTCTGTAAGGTAACTTCTCGAAAAAGTTTGGCCTCTGGTCATCATAATGTAGGATACAAATCACCAAATAATAAAGTATACGCAAGCCAACTTGGCTATGATACCAGATGATAGAGTCCAAGACTCTATGCAATGCAATAAACATAATCAATTCTCGGCTAGATGAATAATCTGGACTTCTATTTTAAACCAGGTGCAACTTTTGTAACATATGGAATTAAGAGCTTAATTTTATAGAGCTATTGACCAATAACCCCAAGAAGGTTGTGTCCAAAATCCAGCTATAGATTCGTTCCAACCACGCAGTTGGGCTTCTAGGAAATTCACTCTCGGGTAGGGTTACAAATAAGATAGATTTTGGCGCTCAAGATAACAATGGTAAGAACACCAATTGCATACGCTCAATGAGTCCCATTTTTGGAGGATCAGTGCTAAACGACCTTAACTATATCCCTATCAAATCTTGGTTCAAAGGTCATGCATACATGAAGTTATGCATGACACAAATTGGAAATCAAATCTGGAGCTTGCAAAAATAGAATCTCGATAACAAATTCTTTCCTTTTTAATCAATGATTCAAAAATCCAAATAACAATAAAATCTCCACCAAATCCACGCCAATAAAGATCCATTGAAATGATTCAAGAAACAAAATTACTTTCCAAGAAAATGGATGAACAAAGATGACAAACTGGTGAGGTGCGCTAACCCTCCAACTCCAAGGGGGTGACTAGTTCGGCCACTTCAAGAGTGACTCTCCCAACCGGGGTTTTGCTAAGTCTTCTACCTCCACACCACAAGCACCACAACACAAGGAAGTGGCTAGAAGAGGCAAGAAAGATCAATCTACTCGAAATCTAGCAAGAACAAGTAGACTGATTTGATAGATGATGGAAATCTGAGAGAGTGAGCTCTGTGGTTCTTCAAGAACAAAGCCAAGAAATCTTCTTTAGGGCTTTTCAAAACTGTGATTAGGGTTCATTAGAGAGGATAAAATACCTCTCTAATGGAAAATTACAATTTACAAAAGTACACATAATTTCATATGTAATACCCCGATTTTTGTAACAGAATTAATTAGGGATAATTGAGATTTATTTGATAAGAAAATTAATTGGGGAATATTTGGCTAATAATCTAGGATTTATTTTATGAAAAATTAATTGGAAAATGGAATTGGGAAATTTGAATTGAACCCGCAATAATTGTTAGTCGCTATTGGGAACAAATTGTGAGTTGAAATTTGGGTTGGTTGATATATGGTATGTATATTCGACGCATAAAAATATATATTTATTATTAATTTATGAAAGTGGAGGTTAATTAAATTTAGGAAGAATAAAAGAAGAAATTAATTAAAAGGAGATTAGGGATTTGAGATAAAAATGAATAATTAAAATAATGAAGGATTTTAGGAAATGGTTGAACCGAACTACTGAACCATGAATCGGTTCATGGTTAAGCCTTCTTATTTTGTGTGGTTTGCGGTTCTTTTGAAAGGAAGAAATGCTGAAGACAGGGGGGAGAAGAAAATTGACCGAACGAAGAGAGAAAGAGAGAGCGAGAGGTGAGACGACGACGACGGCTCGGGAGTACGGGAAGGCTCGTGTTCGGCTGGGCTTCTTTGTGGCGGCAAGGTTCTATCCGTCGTGCAAGCGGTACGGCGATCGCGGGTGTATCGTGTGGGCTATGGCACGGGTCGATCTGGACCTGCGATTCGTCGGTGGAGGTAAGTTTGTGGCTTTGATTTCGTATTCTTCTCCTTGATGTTTCACGATGGGGGTGTTCGACATTTCGGTGTGGCGTGCGATGGCAGTGGCGAGAATGGCGATGGAGGCAGGGCTTCGGGTCGCTGGGATCAGTTCATATCTAGTTCTGTGGTCCACTGTTGAACCAATTTATTCCAATTGCCTTGGCTAGCACGATTTGGCTTTCCACGCGGCAAATTTTGGTTGGACCACCCTTCCTTGAAGTGTGCAATTATCCTCCAATCAGTGGAAGTCTTCTCCTCTGCCTATATAGGAATGGCAGGGATGGGGAATTGGACAGGGAGTGGCCAAGAGTCAAGGAGGAAGAAAGGAGAAAAAGAGGAAAGAGAAGCTGGCAGTGAGGAGAGTTGTGAGACAGTGTGTGATTTGGGGGAAAAGTTGTGCAGCTTCTGGATGGTCTTTATGGTAAGAACAATTCCTTCATTTCCTTGTGTATTTTATGTGATGAATGGACTGTAGAACATGACAGAAAAATGGGGGTGATACACTATTGTGTTATTTGGTTATGCCGAATGTTGTTGTGCAGAAATCATGTTCTACATCTTGATTATTGTTGCTGGAAATGGAATTGCTGACTGCTGTGTTGTTTATTGCTAAAGGTGTGTATAAGTTGAATGTGCTCCTTGTCTCTTTGGATTTATGCTCTGTTGTGGAAAATAGACCATTGTCTTCTTGTACTATTGCTCATCGGATTACTGCTCTTTGCATCTTTGTGATGGGACGTTAATATATATGGGAGTGCTTTGTGTTGGGAATGTGTTCTGTTAACTCTCTGTGATGGGTATGTTAGGTCATCTATTTTGGTATAGCTACTGCCTTGTGTTCGATTGTGAAGCACGACAATTTGGAATTGGTTTGCGCCTTTGGATATTGGCTCTGTTGTTTTAAAATACTCCATTTTTCTCGTTACTCAACTCGCATCCTATTATCGTCAACATTGAAGGGTTGGATTTATGAATGAGAATTGGTTTTTGACGTTGGTTGCTGGATATGGATTGATAAAATGTGGATTGTTGTCAAGTGTGAGTATATTGGGCGTATGACCCTTGGGATTAATGTTTCGTGATATTGTTGGTCTGAAGCATGTTAAGTTTAATATTCCGAATGGATTGATGGACGTGGAAACATGTTGGATCGATATTCTGAATTGCTTGTTGAATGTTTACTGCTATGATTGATTTCAGATTAGCTTCTAGTTGTTTGTCTGGAATGATTTATCTACAGCCTTTTTGATCGAATAAAAAGGATAAATAAATATGCTCTGTTGGTTATCGTTTGGACAACTGGGAATATATAGGGTTCGTAATTATTATCGTTAAACAATTGTTACTGTTCAGTTTTGTGAAGTAAATTCTCTCTATTATTGGTCACATTGATGGAATGTGCAATTGTTGTGGGCTATTGTTACTTCGTTGCACATGTTAAGATATTGGAATTGTTATTTCGTGGTTGCTAAGTAATTAAGTTGACTAATGAGATTTGTTAAACGTTAAGGATTATGGAACTTCAGTGATTGTTATTAATGAATAAATATCAGTTAAATTAGATAATTATGATTTATGGGGAAAAGGTATAAATTAAAGTTATTCATTTATTGACCATGAAATTTATGAAGATAAATTAATAGAAATTCGTTAAGCGATAATTAAATTATTAAATAATAAACTAGGAATAACGATATCAACGTTAAGAGTTATGATTGATAAAAATATTAATAAATAAATGATAATTATTTTGAAGGTATAAAAGAGAAGAAGGACAAGTTAATTTCTGAACCGCACTAAGGATGCCAGGTAAGTGATACTGCCTGTGTTTTGGTCTTCGGACCCTACATCGCAAGAATTAGGACTTTGTTTGTTGACTGTTTACCGCTTTAATAGAATATTATGTTGTTTACTGTTTTACCAGATATTGAGCATGTGCCGTCAATTGCAACCCTGTTTGCTGAGTGTTTATTAGAATTAGGTTCTTTTAATGAATTGTTTAACAGACGAGCACGTTTCGATATTTCATAGGGATACGATATGAACTGTATGCATTCACAAGCATCATGCATCATGGTTTTCAAATTTATACAAAAATGGTTTTAAGCATGGTTTTGTAAAGGAAATAGAATTGAATATTAAATAGTAAATAATAAAGTAAAGTAAAGAAAAAGATAAGGTTTTGGAACGTAATTCAAAAATAGAGGCCTGGTGGACATTGTCCCCATGATTAGAGGCCTTGGGTGGATTCGTCCCCTAATGGTTGAGTTGCGTTCCAATGGTAACCAGTTGAGACTTTGGCATGTAACTCATAAATAGAGGCTTAGTGGACATTGTCCCCATGGTTAGTGGCTTTGGGTGGATTCATCCCCCAATGGTTGAGTTGCATTCCAATAGTAACCGGTTGAGGCTTTGGCATGTAACTCATAAATAGAGGCTTGGTGGACATTGTCCCCATGGTTAGAGGCTTTGGGTGGATTAGGCCCCCAATGGTTGAGTTACGTTTCAACGGTAACCAGTTGAGGCTTTGGCATGTAACTCATAAAGAGAGGCTTGGTGTAACACCCCGATATTTTTAATTATCAGGATATTACTGGGCGTATTATGAGCGTTAATAATGGGGTATTTTAAAGTTCATTTGATAAATTGGATTAAATTTAATAAATTAAATTTAATTAGTAAAGGATTTAATTGAAATGAGATTAGAAAAATTAAGTGGATAAATTAATGAAGAGGAGTGGAGGTATATGTTAAACCGGTTCAGCTGAACAGAACCGGTTCAGCATGTCAAAACATGCAATGGCCTTCGGCCATTCCTGTGTTTGTGCAACGTGGACTCGAATGAGAGACGAGAAAGGGAGAGACGAGGGAGAGAGACGGGACGACGAGTAGGGGACGTGCCAGGAGCAAGCGAACAATGGCGACAGTGAGCGTGGCGTCGGGTTCGGCGTGCGCGATGTCTAGGCGAGGCGGCGATGACGGTACCGGTCGCAGCTAGGGCACAGTTTGGGCATTTTCTGAGGGACGAATTGGGACTCCCGCGAGTAGTGAATTCCGGCAACGAGACGAGGTAAGTCGATGATTTCTGTCCTCCTCCTTTGTTTGTGCTTTCCGGCGATGATGGCTGGCATTGGCAGGGGGATTCGATTGGGCAATTTTGCATGGGAGCGCCTGGAACCGACAGTTTAGGTTGGACCGGCTAGAGGCCAGTGGTGCAGCTGCTGTGGGATGAACTGGCGAAAACGATAGCAAAGACGTGGGAGACACTCTCTGAATCTGGCAGCTACGGTCGGGCGTGCTGTGGACTACTGAGTGCTTGTCTCTTGGGCCCTAGATAATGAGACACTAAGTGTGAGGATAAAATCGCATAGAGCTGGAAGCTCTTGGGTGTTTTCTCCTGGGGGCCGAGACAGGGAGAGGGAAGGTAGAGGATGGTTGGAGCTGTCCAGGAGCTGTGAGCTACTGGAGCTAAAGGAGCTGCTGTCCACGCTGGAGCTACTGCTACCGGGAAGCCGTCGAAGCTGCTGCAGTGTGCGGGAGTGGCTTTCCCTGTTTTTTGGTTCGTCAAATGGTAAGGATAGGGTAGTGTCTGGCCGTCTAAGCCCTACCTACGAGTATGTGTGCGTGAGTTGAGCACGGTTGCTTGATTTCTGTTCTCTGGTTGTTTGATTCTGTCGTTGGCTGTTTTTTGTTCCTGGAATGTTCTGCTCCATGATAATGGTAGAGTTTGTGTGTTTTATTTGTTTTATTTTTTTATGCTTGGATACTCTGTACATCTCTAGGTTGGTTGTTCACGCATGTTCTTGGTTGATAAATGCTCTGTTATTCCTGGATTGATACTATGTAAGATCACATGTATGCTTGTTATTAATTTGTTGATTAGCTCTCTGTTAGTTTTAGGATTAGTTGATGGTTGCTTTGTTGATAGCTCTGCTCGTCTCGTTAGTTTGGTTGTCTGTAGATATTAATTGAATATGAATTGACTAAGCAATTAGGTTTAGATTAACTTAATCAATAAGCACGTTAGGCTTACAGTTTACTCGTGGTGTAGGTACTTGCAGGAGAAGATAGCGTGCAGATTAGAAACAGTGATGAAGGATTCGCACGCGCGAGCTTGGGGTTGGCCAGGCTACGAGAAGTAAAGATAATTGGTTGTGATTTATTTAAATTAAGTTTTCTAAATTGTAATTAAGTGTTTAGCTTATTCCTTTAAATCTTTACGCTTCCGCAGTATTTTAAAAAATATGATTTTAACGCTTTCGCATATGTTTATTTTCGCAACATTTTAAAGAACTATTTTTTTTCAACGCTTCCGCATTTTATTAAATAAATGATTTTTACAACGAGTTTAATGAACGGTTGGTAGTGGTTCGGATTAGGCGTACTCTGACACGTTTTCTCAAATTTTAACATATTTTAAAAGAATTATGAAAATTCGGGTTGTTACACTTAGTGGACATTGTCCCCATGGTTAGAGGCTTTGGGTGGATTCGTCCTCCAATGGCTGAGTTACATCCCAATGTTAGACGGTTAAGGCTTTGGTGTTGAACTCAAACTCATAAATAGAGGCTTGGTGGACATGGTCCCCATGGTTAGAGGCTTTGGGTGGATTAGTCCCCCATTGGTTGAGGCTTGAGTTTAATACCAAAGACAGAATAATAAAGTTAAGATGAAGAAAAAGGTAAAAGAAAAGACAAAAGAGAAACATAAACGGAAAACGAAAAGAGATTTTAAAAGTTGCATGACATGTGCATCATACCTTTTATTTTATATCACTTACTGAGCTTTAGGCTCATTAGATTAAGTCTTGTGATGTAGGTACACGAACATGTGAACCTGCTAAGAGGCAGTCGACGAAGGATTTGCACGGATGGATCTTATGGTTGGCTGGGCTAAAGACTTAAATGAAAATTATTTGTAAAAGAGTTTGTAAATTATTTAATATTTTTCAATGCCTTATTTTAATTCCGTTGCGTTTCACAAAATGATTTTATTACTTCCGCTGAATTGATAAATGTTTTAAGTAAAAAGTTTTAATGATCGGGTTTTATAAAAAGGAAAATACTCTGACGTTTTTATAAAAAGAAAAGTTTTAAATTTACACAAATTTTAAAGTAAATAAAAAACCGAGTCGTTACATCAAATGACAAATTCCCTTCAATTAATTCAATAAATTACATTCTAACAACCAATAACCAAAATTGACATCTCTATCCTAAAATTACCACATAAATCCTCAATAATCACCACTTAGATGTTACGCTTAGTACTACAAAAATCTAGCATATTACATATAAACAACTTATAGTAGTTTGTCATCATAAAAAAAGGGGAGATTGTTAGCCTAAGTGTAATATCCCAAATTTTTGCTGAGCTGAAGGCATAGCTTAAGTGTTGATTTTAGGGATGATAGGAGCTGAATTGGACAAGTAAAGATATTGTTCAAGAGAAACGTAATTGGAATAAGTGAGTTATGATACCCCGTTATATTCATAATTAACTTATGGGAAGAATGGAGGTTAATTGAAGAATTGTTTGATGGTATTGGAGTTTGATTAAATGAAATCAATTAGATTAACAGTCAGTGGAAATAGTAAGAGAAAATATAATTGGACGCATTTGGATATTGTATGGATATTGTAAGGATTGAGAGCTAATATATAATAAGGTTGAAGGTATAAGACATATTGGGTTTAGTAAAGAATAATGTGAAGGAGGAATGGTGTATTTTAAAGTTTGAATTAATCTGGAGAATCAAACGAAAACAACAGTTTGGAGATGGTGGTTGATCGGGGCGGTCGATCAAGGGCGTAAAAATGGACAGTTTTCTGAATTTTAATGAAGAATTGTCGCGGTTGTTTGGCTGCATGGTGGTCGATCAACTAACTCGATTGACTGCCATTTATTGAACGTCATCTAGAAGGTTTAACCAACGCTTGGAATCGTAGGATACATCATCAAACGCATCTGAAGTTGAAGTGGATAGACATTATATGCATTTGGACATTGATGGGTTGTGTCCCATTGTAATACCACGACTTTTTATATTGGAGTTTAAAAAGGATTAATTGGAAAAGTAATTGGAGTGTTCGAATTAATCGAATAATTACCGGGGTATTATAGAGGAAGGAATTGTTAGATTATAATTTGGGGGAGTTATTGGGTGATAATTATGTCACGTTGCGTGATCGTACGCATTAAATTATGCTTGGAAATTATAGGGTTAATATTGGGAAAATAATCTAAGTATGAAACTTAATAGAAAATGTGTACAGTGTGTTTCGGACGAATTGCGGACGAAGCGGACAAAGAGGGCTCCCGTCCGCATTGAACTGTACAATTCATGGATAATTCAGATGGTAGCGGACAACTGCGGACGATAAAGTATACCGTCCGATTTGACTCTGGACAAATCCTGGACGCTGCGGACGTTGCTTGTGGACGACATGTCGCTTCTGCAAGACACCTGCGGACGATACACTTGTAGCTCTTGGAACGCTTCTTGAGTAGGTTGGAAGGGCTTCTTTCTTCCAAAGCTTCATCTAAGTGGAGTATTTATGGCATGGAAATAGAAGAAGCGTTGGACCCCATGGAGAGTGCTTAATCTTCGGTTGAGCCGCACAATTCCGTCCCTCTCACGGTAGGAGGTGAAAACGGACTCCACAGTTTTCTATTTGGTTTTCTGAAGATTCATGCAAGTAGCATATGGTATTTCTTGTTCTATCCTTCATATAATAGGTTGCTAAGTTCATATTTGATGGTTATTGTTGAGAAATTTAGGCCAAGACTAATTCTGGATTGATTGCTTGATTATCGCTAATCTGCCCTAGATTTATGGCCGCTAGAACTTTTGGTTTGTGACTGTAATTCGAAGACCTTACGTTGTTCTTTTCGATTTTATCTCTTCTAGTGAATTGTTCTACAGGAAGTTATGTCGCTGCCCTTAAAATTTGGTATTTATTGGATTTATAAAGAGTGAGATCTCTCCGATTGCAATCTGGTTGCCAAATCTGCTCAGGTGAAGCCCTATATTTGGAGATATTTTGTTTCGATTATAACTAGAGATCCAGAATGGTTTTTGCACTGAGATTTTGATACAATTTACCTGATTGTGTTATTTTAGTGTCCTCCAAAAATCATCCAAAGTTCACGTAAGGATTTGGAGGATTATTCTGTTTATTGTTGCTAGTTCAGATTATTTACAGCTTGGTTACCGATTTTCTAATTAGCGCTCTTATTGATCATTGGAGCGTATCACTTAGTATTAGAGCTTTGGCTCACGTTTCTTGCTGTTTTATTGTGATTTATAGTTGTTTATTAGGAGTACTCGTAGCAGAGCTCATTACCACAACCCTAGAGAGATGAGAAATAATTAGAGTACACCACCGAGGAGGCTTAAGAGCAAACCGAGCCTAGTATTAAAGAGATGTTTGAAATGATCCTTAAACTATAGCAAAGGATGGATGCTTCGGAAAATAATCATGTACGTGGTCCTAGAACCCCAAGACCTAGAATAAGGATTAGCACTTCAATTAATTCACGGGGTCATGGTGTTAGTGATTTTGGTGAAGAGTGGGAGGAAGCCTTTGATAGTGACTCATCTAACCCAAGGAGAAAATCGAACAATAAACATGATATGAGAAATGTTAAGGTTTCTATTCCTCTGTTCAAGGGTTCCAGTAATGGTAGTGATTTTCTGGAATGGGTTGAAAAGGTGGACCGGATTTTTGATTGTTATGACTATTTTGAAAAGACGAAGTTGCAAATGGTGATACTAGAGTTCTATGGATATGCAAGTATATGGTGGGAAAATCTTAAATCACAAAGAAAAAAAATGGGGGAAGTTGAAATCCAAAGTTGGGAAGCCTTGAAGGAGCTCATGAGGAGGCGATTTGTTCCTCCACACTACAAGCAAGAGTTATTCCTACAACTACAAAATCTTAAACAAGGTTCACTATCAATCGATGATTATTTGACCGAATTTGAAATTCTGAGGATACGCTACAATGTGGTGGAGCCAATGGAGCAAACCGTGGCTCGTTTTATTAAGGGGCTGCATAAAGATATTGGTGATGTGGTGGAGTTGAAATCTTATGAAACTCTTGATGATGTTATTCAATTGGCTTTGAGAATAGAAAGGCAAAGAAAAAGGAGACTTAAGGAGGGCTTGTTTCGGCCTTTCCAAAGAGGCAACAATCCTCCAAAAACAATTCCAAAAGGGGATAACAAGTTTAATACCATGAAGCCTAATGAAGAGAAGAAAGCTTTTAGTGACACAAGCAAGCCGAGGTCTAGAGTTGTCAATTGTTTCAAGTGCTTAGGATTCGGCCACATTGCTTCTCAATGTCCGAATGCAAAAGTGATGATTATAAAAGCAGAAACCAATGAAGTGATTAGTGAAGATGAGGAAGGTGATTCTTGTTTTAGCAAAGAAGAGAATGAAGAAGAGACTATTTATGCTCCCAAAGAACCACTTTTCGTGGTGGAGACTCAAGTGGATGAAGGAAATTGTTTCCGGGTAGTTGAGGAAGAGCGTTTACAAGTTGAAATTCTTGAGGATGAACATATAGAGAATGGAGATGGTTTAATGGCAGCAACTAAGAAGGAAGAAACTTCCCCTCAAAGGGAGACACTTATGGTCTTAGAGGAAACATGCCTAATAGAGGATGGAAAGTCCTTCACTTTGCCTAACCGAAGTGATTTATGTAAAATGGAAGAAACTTGCATAGCGGAGCATGGAGATGAGTTCTTTGCAGCCACCAATGAAGGAGAAAATGATTTTATGGAGTTAGCTCTTATTCAAGAGGAGATTGTTTTCTTAACCGTAGAAAGACCTCTCATTATTGAATATCGAGAAGAGAAAATTCATGGCGAGTTGACTTGTTATGATTTATGTTGGGGCATAGACAAAGTAAATTTTTTATTAACAAATGGAAGGAGATTTAAGATCCATGCTTGCATGCATATGGATAAGGATTGGGGCTTTGGTGCATTGCCACCTTCGAGTCTTTATTTGCTAGTCTATGATAGTGGAGAATCAAGCATACTAGCCGAAACTATTTGCTCGAGGTATCGCCCACCAAACACTTTGATTACTTGCCTTTTTAAACTAGGTTGGTTAAGAAATATTGTTGTTATTGAATCTGTTGTACCATTGCGGATTGAAAATTTCATTTATATTGCTGTTAATGAGCCTTCTTCATGTATTGGAATGTCAAATGAGGTTGTTAACCTTTGCATGCTTAGTGGTACAACTATAGAGACACTATTGATTAAAGTACACCATGGTATTGAGCTTGATATTCTAGTTATTAAGAAAGGAGATGATCACAATTGGGATAAACTTCTGAATTTTGTGGTTAATGATGCTTGCTTGGGTTGTGAAAGAGTTATTGTTGATTTGATGATTGAAGATGTGTTGATGGGCAATCTGGATGTTTTGTTTGAGAATTATTGTGACCCTATTTTCCTACCTCCGCATGATCTTGTTATTGCCAGTTATACATCCACTCCCATTGAGCTTGCTCACCAAGAAAGGTACATGCCATTAGTTTCCTTAATTACATGGTTCTTTAAAATTGGTTGGATAGGAGATTCCTTTAATGATGGTCTTGTTTTTAAGCTTTGGAAAGAAGGCTTTAATGTTGTGGTGGAGGAAATAGATTTTACGATTGAAGATTATTTTGACTCAACGTTGCTACCACTACTCGAACTAGATATGGTTTTGTGTGAATCCACTATTATTCTTCCATTTTTGGCAAAACAGGATGGGAAGTCTTTTATAAATGAAGTAACTCTTGGCGTCAACAAAACTTTTCCATTTGATCCAGGAGGAAGATTTGCTAAAGACAATCAAATATACTCCCTGGATTTGAGAACAAATCCTTTTCAACCCTGGGGGTATGATGTGGCCCAAGTTCCTGTCACTTGAGCTCGAGCCAAGGGCTCCTTTATTTTCTAACTTTTTATTTATTTTGTAGGTTTTTCATCATTTTAGCAAACAAGAGTTGGTGCCTTTTAGCTAGTGGAGGTTATGGAATCCTAGGAGGAATTGTGAGCTGTCCTTTCCGCCTTGAACCTGACCCTTGGCTGTTCAAGGGCAATTTTGACAATCAAGACAACTTGTTTTTAATTTTGGTCCTTCATACCAAATGTAACAAACATCAAGAGCTTTCGAAAGATCTATTGAACGTTATATTTGGTTATCATTTGCTATGTCTAATATCTCTTTTACAGAGACCAAAACCTAAACTCGGATTTATTGTTAAAGGTTGTTTAGTCATTTGCTACTTAGGGTTATTTTAGTCTTTGTTATTTATTGTAAACTTTTAGGGTTTAAAGACCTCTTTCTGAATGAAAAAAGAGATTTTTTGTTGAATTGAAAAAACAAACCCTTCTTCTTTGAAGAGAGAAAATCGCGCGGACACCCTCCCTCGGCCATCCTCCATTTTTGCCCAAACTTGCAGGTCTTGGAACGCTTCTTGAGCAGGTGGGAAGGGCTTCTATTTCTTCCAAACCTTCATCTAAGTGGAGTATTTGTGGCGTGGAAATAGGAGAAGCGTTGGACCCCATGGAGAGTGCTTAATTTTCGGTTGAGCCGTACAATTCCGTCCCTCTCACGGTAGGAGGTCAAAACAAACTCCACGGTTTTCTATTTGGTTTTCTGAAGATTCGTGCAAGTAGCTTCTGGTATTTCTTGTTCTATCCTTCATATAACAGGTTGCTAAGTTCGTATTTGATGGTTATTGTTGGGAAATTTAGGCCAAGACGGATTCTCGATTGATTGCTTGATTATCGCTAATCTGCCCTGGATTTATGGCCCCTGGAACTTTTGGTTTATGAACCTTACATTGTTCTTTTCGATTTTTTCTCTTCTAGTGAATTGTTCTACAAGACGTTACGTCACTGCCCTCAAAATTTGGTATTTATTGGATTTATACAGAGTGAGATCTCTCCAATTGAAATCTGGTCGCCAAATCTGCTCGGGTGAAGCCCTATATTTGGAGATATTTTGTTTCGATTATAACTAGAGATCCAGAATGGTTTTTGCACTGAGATTTTGATACAATTTACCTGATTGTGTTATTTTAGTGTCCTCCAAAAATCAACCAAAGTTCACGTACGGATTTGGAGGATTATTTTGTTTATCTTTGCTAGTTCAGATTATTTACATCTTGGTGACCGATTTTCTAATTGGCGCTCTTATTGATCCTTGGAGTGTATCATTGGGCCATCCTCCATTGGTGTGTGTGATTATCCTCTGGATGATTGCCTCATCAGTGCAGAACTGGAGCATCTCTCCCTCTCTTTTCTCTCCATCTATAAGTGAGAGTTGCCTGTACTCTTTCAGTACTCTTACCCTGACAACTGGAAGTGTGTGGGTGTGTGCTTTGTGAAGGTAGGAGATAGGTAAGTGTGTGAGAGAGAATTGTGAATAAGTGAAGGGTGTTGGACAATTAGTATGAGCTTGTGAAGTTGCTGTGAAGTTGTCCATTCCTGAAGTGGAGAAAAGGTAAGGATTGAATTTGGGAATTATTGATATGGATTATGCCACTCCTGTTTAAGTCAATTTGGAATGATTAGAGGTGAACTAACCATTCATGTTGTTTTGATCTGAAATAGAAACTCCATGTGGCTGTTGTTGTAGTTGCGATTGGCTAAGGTTTTGCTACTGGTTACTAAAATTGGATATCGAGGTAAGAATTGGAATGTTGTATTGGCCAAAGGAATGGCCCTACATTACGTGTGGTAATTGTTTTAGATTGTTGGAATTGCTTTAAATTGCTAAATTTTTGTTGGTTTTGTTGGATTGTGTTGATTTGCCATAGAGAACATCATCTTCTTGTTGCTATTTACGTTTTGTTATTCTCAAGTGTGGATAGTGAGAAATGTTAAATTGAATTACATGAAGTTTGGATTTGAATAGGACTGCTACCATATTGTTTGAACTGTCATGAGTATGGTAAAGCATGGAACTGGGCTATACTGTCAACATAATGTTCTATGTATTGTTTAAACTGCTATGAGAAATTGGAAACACGGAAATCGAGTCCTATTATTGAGGTATAGTATATGCAACAAGTTAAATTCTGCATATAGGAATATATATTTATTGGTATATATTAAGGAAATAAAAGAATAAATAAAATTGGGGAATAATTAAAATAAGGGAAAAGGGAGAGTTAAATATGAAGGGGAAAATAAGGTGGAAATAAAAAGGGAATTAAAGTAAAGGAAGAGATTAAATAGGGGAGGAATAAAATGGAATGAATTGGTTTGATTCGGTTTTAAGAGGAAAAGAGATAGAAATGGCCGCAGGACATTTGAGAGAGAGGAGAGAACGAAAGAGAAAGGGAGAATGACAGAGAGGGCGGGAGGGAGATGGTGACCACTGGCGAGTGACGACGATGGAGCTTAAGCTTGGCTTGGACTTGAGATTAGGTGGCAACATCCAGGTGAACGACTACGGGCAGAACAGAGCGGCGTTGTGGGTCGCAGTTAGGACACAGATTGGATGGGTTCCGAAGGTAGATTTGGGAGCTGGGAATGCTTTCCGTGCAAAACAGAGGTGAGTATTCAATTGATTTTAGGGTCTGAATATTGATTATGCAATTAGATTTGGTGAATTTCTAGATTGGCAAAGGCAAAATCGATGCAGGAACCGTTGGGGAAGGGTGCTTTGGTTCGTGAGGGCAGTGGCTGGTCCTGCCTGTGGTTCGGTCTGAACTGGTTTACTGGTTCTTGCACTGGAAGACTACAGAGTTTTGTTCGATGGAGAACGTGGGAGACAACCTCTCATGGAAGGCATGGTCGAGGTGAAGATAGGGCATGGCGTGTGAAGGCAGAGGCATGGCAAGGTGTGCCTCTCTGGTGACGTAGATATGTGGAGTAAGAATGATTCTGGAGGTTTTAAAAGACAGAAGAGGAGGAGTGGGCAGAAGAAAAGAGCAGAGCTTTCTAGAGTTGAAGCCAAGAGCCGTAAGAGTGAGTGAGGCCCGAGGAAAAGGGGGAGGCTGCTCTCAGGTGTCTGTTGGTAAGACTTTCTCATCTGCTGTTCATGGAATTTATGGGTTAGAAATAGAAGATTATGCTCTATAATGGATATTGGTTATGATGCCTTGGATGTTTGGATTTATGTTTACTGGTTATGATTGTTGATAAAAGAATTTTCTGGATTATGCCTCTCTTAACTATTGTTGAGCGTGTGTATGTTAGATGTACACTCAATGGGTTTTATTTTCTGTGAATGGTGCGGAGTATTATTCTCTGTTTCTTATTGGTCTGCAAACATATTTGATTGGTGCTCTGTTAATTGTATTAGATTGTGCACGATTCTTTGAGTTCTGTTATTGTCAACATTAAAGGATTGGATTTATGTTCTGAGAATGGGTTTGGTGCTAGTTGTTGGAAATAAGTTATTAATCTGTTTAGGCTGTTAATCTACTGTTTGGATGAAAAATAATGAAATGCCCTTTGTTAGTTAATAATCTGTAAATTGTTCCTAACTGTGGAGATATTGTGTACTGCTGAATGTTAGGCTCTCTGTTGTGTTAGTTTGACTATTACGATAATCTGTGAATTGTTTTGTGATGCATGTTGTCAATCTGCAGTTAGGATGATTTATCTGCTGCCCTGTTAGTTGGTCAAAAATGATAAATTAATGGTGTTGGCCTCTGTTGGTTTTTGGATGTTCACTAATTGGGTTAAAATATATTATGGAAATTGGATTAATATAGATTAATATCTCGATTCAGATTTTGTTATTGGGTGTTGATTTATGGGTCCATAATTCATTGATAGAATCACGTTAGTCTTCGCTATGTGTTGAACTTAGTTTCTTGACTCCATCAATCGGGATTGATTTATTAAGCTAAGTTATATTAATGAAACGGTTACGTTAAGGAAACTCTAGTAGGTGACGTATAAGAATTAGAATACAAAAGATGGTGAGATTAATAAATTGATTAATTGAGTAGATTAGTGATTAAGTGTTATTAAATTATGAAGGTACTAAAGAAGGAAGAAAAAGATAATGAATAAGCGGTGAATACTTTAAGGAAACGAGGTAAGTGTTACGTGTGTGCTTTGCTTGTTGTGCCCTACATCGCAAGAATATGATACATGTTTTGTTGTTTACAATTTTTAAAGCATGTCTACAGTTTTTACAGCATGTCTATAGTTTTTATAGCACGTTTTGTGAATCGCATGTTGAGTCTTTATTTATATTTCTTATTTATATGTTAGAAATTGTATGCATTCACGAGTATCATGCATCACAATTTTCAAAGATTATGAACATGGTTTTCATGCACAGTTTTGAAAAGGAAACGAAAACAAAATGAAGTACAAACGAACGATTAAGAAAGATAAAGAAAAAGATTCTTGTGGATCGGTAGGACAAGCCCGACACATGGACAAAAGATAAAGAAAAGATAAAGGTTCTTGTGGACCGGTAGGACAAGCCCGACACATGGACAAAAGATAAATAAAAGATAAAGGTTCTTGTGGACCGGTAGGATAAGCCTGACACATGGACAAAAGATAAAGAAAAGATAAAGGTTTTTGTGGACCGGTAGGCCAAGCCAGACACAGGAACAAAAGAAAAGAAAAATAAAGAAAAAAATATAAAAAGAGAAACAGATACGGATACGGAAACAGAAACGGAAACAGGTACAGAATTGGCACAAGCACAGATACGAAAACAAAATTAGGACCAGAAACAGAAACGGAAAAGAAAATGGAAATGGATTAGAGTTTCCAGAATTGGAAATGGATACAGATATGGATACGGATTCAGATACGGATACAGAAACAGAAACAGAAACGGAAATGGATACGAAAATGGTACGAGCACAAATACGGAAATGGAAATGGGAACAGAAAGGAAAATAAAAACAAAAACAAAAACAAAAATGAGTTTCCATAAATGGAAGCAGATACAGATATAGATACAGAAATAGAAACGGAAATGGATACGAAAACGGTATGAGCACAGATATGAAAATGAAAACGAGAACAGAAATGGAAACAAAAATAGAAACAGAAACGGAAACGAATTTCTAGAAATAGAAATGTATATAGAAATGGACGCAGAAATGGATATTGATACATAGAAACAAAAACAAAAATTGATACAGAAACGGTACGAGCACAGATACGAAAACGAATATGGGAAGAGCAACAGAAATGGAAACAAAAATAGAAACAGAAATGGAAACGAGTTTCTATAAATGAAAACAGATACAAATACTGATACAGATACCAATACAGGTACAGAAATAGACACAGGAACAGATACAAAAATGTGTATGATCATGGAAACTGAAACGGATACAGAAACATGAACGGAAACGAAAACAGAAAGAAAGTACGAAAAAAAGAAAAGATGAAATATAAAAGAAAGAAAAATAAAAGAGGAACTTCATATAGTTTTAAAATGGCACAGCATGTGCATGTAGCATTTTAGGTATTATCAGTTACTGAGGGTTAGACTTATAGTTTATGTCTTGCGATGTAGGTACAAGTACGAGTGAATATGATGAACATATTGAGGAGCAGCTCATGAAAGATTTGCACGGCCAAAACTTGTGGCATGCTAGGCTAATGAAGTTGAAAAGGAAAATGAGTTTTGTAAATATAATATAAACAGTTTGTTCATGAATCTTTAAATGAATTATTTACGCTTCCACTATGTTTTAGACAAAATGATTTCATAATTAAAGTCTTCCGTCATTTATAACGATTTTAAATAACGAGTTAAAGTAAAAGGATTTTAATAGTTTGGTTATAAAAAAAGAACTCTGATTTCAATTTAAGAGGTTTTAATTAGGGGTGGGCAAATCGGGTTCGGTTCCGGTTCCGGGCCTTTTGGAACGGACCGTTCGGTTCTCGGTTCCGAGGGCAAGGAACCGGACCCGAAACCGCCCTGAACTGGAACCGAACCAGAACCGAGTTCGGTTCCGGTTCCAGAACCAGTCGGTTCTAGTTCCCATGTGTCCAACTTCCAGCGATGGTCCTCTTTTTGGGAGCAAGGTTTTGGACAATGAAAATGACCTTCACTTCCTAAACAGATTCATCAGAATTGAAATTTGTAAACCCAAATCACTCGCCCACCCTAAAACAAATTCATTACCTTCACAAATGAATCACAATTCACAGATGAAAAAAGAGTTCATAAATCAGAAATCAAAATATATCCAAATTAGGGTAGCAATCACTCGGTCTCAAACCCCTGTTGAAGATTTCACAATCGCCTTCGCATTAGCAGCTTTGCAAAACACATTAACAACTCGTCGTCTCAGCTTCGAAGTAGCAGTCGTAGCTTCGCAAATTGAAGTCGACTTCTCGATTCCAGACTTCCACACCCTAAACACTCGGAATCAGGGGAGTAATCTTGGTCTCGGTCCAAATGCAGTCATCGTTGCCTTCACAAGCTTTGCAGATCGCAGATTGCAGTCGCACAACGTCTCGCAGCTTTGTAGCCCTAGTCGCAGTCTCGTGAGACTCTCGCCTTCAAATCGCAAATCGCAAATCGCAGAGCCACAGAGAAGATCCAGATCTCAGTTCCAAGCTTCCTAGGGTTGCCCGACGTTTTAAACTCCTTCAATTATCGGTTCCTCGGTTCTTGGGTTAAGGAACCGAGAACCGAACCGAGATCATATAAAAGAACCGAAACCGAAATAAATTGAAATGGGTGGAACCGAGAACCGGAACCGACCCAGAACCGAGTCTCTGTTCCAGGTCGGTTCTCGGTTCTGGTCGGTTCCTGCCCAGTCCTAGTTTTAATAAAGATTTCAGTCGTTTTATAAAATTTTTAAATTTCACTTATTTTTAAAAGCAAATAAATAACTAGGTTGTTATAGAAAGAGTGGGATTACTCTACCGAAAATTCATGAGAACTGCAAGACTGGAAAGTATGGTCTCTGATTTTATGTAGTTTTGAGAGAAGGAAATCCTGAAGGTTTATTAAAGGTGAAACCATTGAGAGAACGAAGGAGACATTGAGGATAATCTATGAAGTGGTGTTGCTTTGTTGAGTGAAACAAAAGCTGTGAGGTGTTGTTATTGATGATTGAGGTTTGACGAATTGAGAGTCTTTGGATGAAAGGAAATCCGAGTGAATTTTGGAAGAAAGGAGAATAATGTATAAAGGGTTGTTGTTCTGTGGTCTCTCAGGTTCTTCTAATTCATAGTGTTGTGGTAAGCTAGATTTCCCTCTCCTTTTTGTTATGTCATTTAGAGGGTGTTATGTATATATATATATATGATTGGTTATTGAATTAGAATATGTTGGAGGTTGCTTTACAATATACTCTGTGTTTAATTAGGAGACTCTATATGAAGTGTAAAATTGTTAAGCCATTGTAGGTTTCCTATTGCGTATTATCAAAGGGTCTAATGTCCATGTTTGAAATAGATTCTAATTGGTATATGCTAAAATAAGGTTGGAATTATTATTGGTCATAGCATGCAAATGAGTGTACCACATATACATGCGTTTATGCTAATGAAGTTGGGATACACTGTATAGATTGGGATTGTGATTGTGGGATAAATTGTTAAGAAGATGCAACGATTTGTTTGGAGTTAGGATTAACAATTGAGGAATTATTATTGATAAAATATGTTGTTGTAGATAGGTTTTGAGAAGAAATTCTAAGTGCTAAACCCTTTTAAAGCTAAGGAACTCAAGTAAGTGATACTGCATTTGTTTTGTCCAAAAGGGCCTACATCACGAGAATTAGGGGGTGTTTACTTTTTTTTTTTAATTGATTGTTATGAATTGTATGTTTATAACATTTAAGTTCCGTTTCTTAGTTAGGACGGATCACTTTTTAAGGATACGACTGAGGAACATGTTAGATAGGATTGTATGTGCACGACAATATTAAGAGTTGGAATCTTAAAGTACACAAAAATGGAACATATGTAAGCAGCTGTGGTCCGATAGGTTACGTCCGGCACAAAAATGAAAGTATACAAAAATAAAATGAATGTAAATAGTTATTTTTATGGTCCGCTTGGTTATGTCTTGTACCACTCCGATAATGCTTTTCCTCGTATATGCGATGTCATTAATTTTCAAGATAATTAATATATTACATTGTGTATCGATACTTGTTAATTTATGATGATTATATGTGGGATAAATATTATGGAATAAAAATTAGGTATGAAAATGTGAAGAAAAACTGTAATATGGGAATTCGGACGCAAGCGGATGACACAAGGATGAGAAACGTTGTTCGAAAATGAATGGAATGTTGTCCCAACATTTTGGGACGATGTAGGACGGGACTCCGCGTCTGGATTTGCCTGTCGCCTGTAAACACCATATTTCGGACGAACACGGACAACGACAGATGATGGCAGACAATGTGGCTTTGCATCTGTCCAAATTTTGGACAGATTCAGACACACACGAACGGGGGTGTATTACCCCGTTGCTAATTTTTTCCGTGTACACGATGTAAGCAAACTTTGTAGATAATTATATATTTCATTGTGTCTCTACACGTGTTAAATTATGACATATATTCATGGGGAAATTATTTCGGGATAAAAAGTTAGTAGGAAAAAATGAAGGAGATGGAAATTTGGTTAAGCGGATGCCACGCAGATGAGAAATGGCATCTGCACAAACACTTGGGGACGAAGGTAGGATGAATTCTCGCGTCCCAAACTTACTCTGTCGCTCTACAGACGATGTGTGGATGATGATGACGAGGACGAGATGTGTTCGCAACGAATCTGTCAAATTTTTGGAAACATTTGGATGCTCGCAGACAAACGTGGACGAGGTGAGGCCTCATTCGATTTGCCTCTATCCAATCTATGGGCACATGTGGACGTTAGGTGCAGACACTAAATGACGTCCAAACCTTGGTTATGGATGGTATGGACGAGGATGGGGACGCCATTTCTTGTCCGTGACCACAAATTTGCCTACGAAATTTTACTCATATGGACGAGATCTATGCATCTGCACCCGTCTGGAAGATCGTAGATGTACGACATAAAATAACTAAAAATCAAAGGAAATCAATGAACGACCAATAGGAACGTGGCTCTCGACATAGAATTACATCACTAGGTCTTGACCAGCAGGGACTGTTCCCCTGCACCCTCCCTGCTGGACTTATGAGTTGTCTCCAAGTGGGGAGCAGCTCCCCCTTATCTTCAACCAGCTCTTCCCTCTCCCCTACGTTATGTGTTCTCTTCTAGAGTGGAGTCCCTGGGTGAGGAGTGAGGCTAGGAGCAAGGAGAAGCTGTCCGTGAGCAAATTCCTTCAGCTAGGTAAGGGTTAAGTAAGTCTTGGCCAAGAGAGGCCCTACACCATAAGTATAGTCGTTGTGTTGTTTGCTTGATTTTCATGTGTTTTCCTTGTTGATTTCTATGATTGTAACTCTAGATATTGGTTGAGCTGCATAGTCTCTTGTTAGCTATGCTTAGACTTGTGAAAGAAGAGAATGATAACTCTAAAGTGTTGACTATCTTACTATGCCTTGTTTATTCTTAAGAATTTGTAGTTCTTGAAGCTATGTTTGGTTTCCATTTGGTTGTGAGGTTTATTGGATATCCATAATCTATGTTGAACTGTCAACCTTTAGTAGTTAATAATTGGTTGTTTAAATTGCACGGTTATTATGTTCTAACTTTCATGTTCATTCCTTTACGCAATAAACTCCTAGATAAACAAGATTAAATCATAGCATGAATTAGTTGTTAGTTTTCTATTTAATTTCGAGCATGTCCCATATTCATCTAGCTAATGTTGATGCCCTGATTTTGAGAGGCTAATACCTCGCATGATATCGTTCATTCTTCATATTTTCATCGCTGTGATTTCTGTCAAAATAGAGCACGTATACTTATTTTTATTCGCTGTCATATTCCCTTGTGCCTTGTCCAATTGTGAAACATGTTGCACGTTTTAATTACAATTTTATATCATTAATTCTCCTATGTAATCGTGAAGCACGTGATATGTTTTAAATTGCCCAAAACTCGCTGTTGTTTTGTATTCATTTTCTGTTAATTCCAAGATATAGTAGTATGTTCTAAATTGTTGGAAACTCGTTAGATATCACGTTGTTATTTTCTGTTGGACTTCAAAGCATGTTAACTCATTCTAATTCGCTATACCCGCTGTTATATGTTGTTATCTGTCGGATAATCCAGTACGTATTTCATGTTTTACTTTAACAAATATTTAATTTGCTTCGTTGATTATTCGCTTTTGGAAAATTGAGTATGTTGGCATGTTGTTATTTGCTGTTATGTCTCGTCAAATTAATAAGCACGTATGTTCATTTTAATTCGCTGTTATATTCTATATTCACTGTCAAATGACGATGCACGTATGCTAGGTTTAATTCACTGTTCCCTTTCGTTAATTATTGTCGACTTATGAAGCTTGAAGCATGTTTTACTTGCCGTTATAACTTGCTATTTCTGTCATCCTAAAGCATGTTAAGTCGCTTTCTAGATTCGATATTAGTTCTCTTGTTTCGCTGTTCGATTATAAAGCATGTATGCACGTTCTATTTTGCGGTCAAATTATGAAGCATGTGAGCATGATTTATTCGTTGTTAAATTCACTATTATATTCTATACTACTCTGTCAAATTCTAAGTTATGTTAGCCGATTTATTCGCTGTTAGTATTGTTATTCTGAAACGTTTGGTAGTATAGACTTGCGAATTCGTTGAATGGATGATATTGTTCATAGTTATATTTTCCATATTGCATCAACATGCATCATAATAATAGACATCATAGGAAATACCGCCAAAAGGGGGTTGGTATTCATGTGTGAGAAGAAAATGAAGAAAAGGAAAGAAAGTAAGGGAATTGGAGGTTGGAGAGGTGGTTCGGATCTAACCGGTATACTTGAAACCCCTTTTACCGTTCCCTATACGGGTCGTGTGAGCTTGTCTACCGTAAGGTGTTAGATGTTGAGTACCTACCACTCTTTCTGCCAAGAATCTCTAATCTCCCAACTTGACCCATGAGTTTATGTTATATGTAACTGTGAGTAAAGAGCGGTTTGAGGCCGATCCCATTCTGACATAATGAGTTAGAGGCATTCACGTTGTATTCCGCAATTCCTTACTAAGCCCTTGGGCTTACAGTTTACTTGTTGGTGCAGGTGAGAGTCAAGAAATGATAATTCCTGTAGTGGAGGAGGAAGCATTCCCCATGGAGGACTTGGGTTATCCGACAAAGTAGAACTGATAGGTTATGGCTCGTGATAAACAGAACTTTTAATTGGGAATGTTTAACTTTTAATTTGAACAACGGTTTGTAAAACTATGGATTTCTTAAGTTTAAATGTGTTTCTGCTTTACTCTGATATCGTTTTATTCGTAGCTACATTATCATATGTTTCATTAAATAAAAAGAAAAAAAATTTACACAGTAAATTTTCAAAGAAAAATGATTTATGAGTAAGAAAGGTCGTTACAGGGGGTGAGGACAACTCCCTTCATTCGAAAACGTCAATCTGTCTGTGAAACATAAGATTTTGGACGGGCGCAGATGAGGCCAGGACGACTCTCCTCATCTGAAATGTCTCTGATATGTAAATAAATAGGGTTTAAATAATGGAGCTTCTTGTCACGTAGTCATTAAATACGCACCCAGGAGACCGAGGAGATGACTCCCCACGCTTGGGTACACCCCTCTCCACGTCGAGGTAACACCTCTCCATCTTGCTCAGTGTACAATTTTCGCTTGCAGGTATGGGTTCTGGTGTTTAAGTCCGTGTCCTAGAATCTTTTTCATTCAGTTTTCCTGCGTGAACAAAAATCTTCTTATGAGTTGTGGGTGTCCCCTGTGAGCTCATGAGTGTTCTGGAGATTTGTGTGAGTTTGTGTGACTTTTTCAGTGTGTTATGAGGGTGATAGTGAAGCTCTATAAGTTGGGATTGTTGCTATCCGTGATTGATTTCTTCATCAAGGGTAAGGATTAGGTAGAGTCTTGGCCTGTGGAAGCCCTACCCACAAGTAGTGTGCGTGTGTTTTGCTAATTCCTTTGTTGATAATTCCTATAATTTTCCTTACTGCAAATACTAAAATGAAATGCTTTACTTTGATAAAGAAGAGATGAATGCTTACTGCTTGAATGATAATCTCTGATGTTAAGCCCTGTAGTTGTAAAGAATGATGAACTAAGACCATACTACGTTATGTTAAGCAGGAACTAGCTATGAGTTTCATTGACGGTGATTATATTCTGTAAATGCATTTTATTGTCTTACTTGCTATTATGGCAGCCCCCATATATGTTAGTGCTATTTTGTCCTGCTGTTGTTAGTGTAGAAATCTCTGTGATAATTAGAAGTCATTACTCCCTTAATTTAAGCATGTTTAATTAACTAGAATAATAATTGTAACAGTGACCCTTAATCTGAGCATGTTCAATTAACTGAGTTAATACTTGTAACAATGAACTAAGTTGTTAACTCAGTTGAAGTTATGCCACTAAACCATGCTTTACTTTGAACATACACTATCCCTAGTCCACTTGCTTAGAATTAATTTATGTAATTAATGCTTAGCAATTTATCAAGTATGTTTCACCTAATTATGACATCCATGTCTATAAGCATGTTGTTTACTATTACGTTCGATGTTTGTCTATCTAATATTAAAAGCATACTAGTTCACTATTACGTTTGTTGTTTAATTTTTTATTTAAGAGCATGATATTTTGCTGCTATGTTTACTGTATATTTCATCTTTAGAAACAAGTTAAATTGTTGTTTTCTTTGACTATTCAAGCATGGTATTCATATTCGCTGTTTCAATTTGTTGCTATAATTGTTTGTTTTAATGACTGCCATTTATTTATATGCACTGTTCAATTATCATTACTTTCCTTTATATGGGCAATTCAATTATTGTTATTGATTATACTGTATCAACATGCATCATGATAATAGAAACAAGTAGGAAGTGTCACCTTTCGGGTGGTACTCATATGTATTATATGAGGAAAATGTTAAAAGAAATGAACAAAAGAAAAGATGATGGGGAGTTGGGGGGCAGATGGGTAGTTCGGATCTAGTATGGTAGCTAGGCTACACCCCTACCTTGTCGGGAATGGGACGAGTTACACATAGGAGATTAGAAGCCGACCAAACTGTACCATTACACATTGGTTACTCTAAACTCCTGCTTGACGTACGAGTATGAATGAAAGAACGAAAGTAAAGAAAAGATTGGTTTGGGGAGGTACCCATTCCAAAAGAATTAAAGAGAGGCATGATCATACTGCATAACCCTAATTCTTTAGTGGGCCTTTAGGCTGACGTCTTTCTTGTGGTGTAGGAAATGAGATGATAATGCCAGGAGCAGAGGAGGACGCCTTTCTCATGGAGCTTGCGGAGTATTTAGACGAATCGCAACCCGCGTAGAAGTATGGCTAAAGAGAAGAAGAAAAGAATTCACTATTTTGAAAGGGTTTGTTAACAGACACATTTTGTAAAATATTAACTCTTACTCTAACCCTAAAACCATGTTTTGAATATTAATTATGTTTAAGTTTTTAGCCTTGAACTTTATTTAATGCATTTAATAATGGCTCCACTTTACTCTGATTTATTTACGCTCTTGAGATTTTCACGCTAAAACCTAAGTTTTTACCCTTATCCGTTGTAAGTATATAAAAAGAAAAATTTTTACACAACACTTTAAAAAGGAAAAGTAAAGTAAGAAAGTACGGTTTTGACACACTTGGTATCAGAACCATACTACTCTCTTGCAATTCACCGCGGATAACCAAGACTCATCGGGCAATACTCCTCTGACTATAAGTTTTCTTTTATGTTATTGAACTATTTCCTTCAACTGATTTCGCCATAATGTAGAAATGTATAGAATTGCAATTGACTAAAATGTTTCCCTTTGACTTATTACACTAGGGTATGACAATGTATAATTTTATAAATGACTAAAATGTTTCCCTTGAACTTATTCCTCTACTCTATAATGTGAAATCGTATAGGAATATAAATGGATAGTAGGGGATGAGGAAATATGCCATGTAATGAGGAAGGGCCTCGAGCGCCCGCTCAATGAGAGGATCATGGCCGAGACGAGGCCCTTAATCGTATAGCTATGGTTGTAGAGTAGCAGTCTCAGTAGATGGAGAGACAGTCTCAATTTATGGAGCAGCATTTCCGTTACATGGAGAGATTTATGGGACAAGATCAAGGAAATGGTAATGGGAATCAACGACCAATACCGATTCAGGCGGCCCAAAGAGAAGTAGGATGGGAAAAGTTTCAAAAACTCAAGCCTCCTTATTTCAACGGAGACATCTCTGACACTACAGGGGCCGAGGAGTGGATACGCTCCTTGGAAGACATGTTCACGTATGTAGAGATTGGCGAGACTGAAAGAGTTACATGTGCCACATATTTACTGACACATGAGGCGTGTTTTTGGTGGGACACGATCAAGTCTTCTCAGGATGTTACAGTCGTCACCTGGAAAGACTTCAAAGAGCTGTTTGACAAGAAGTATTTTAACCATAGCATCTGAATGTAGAAGTTAATGGAATTTATGTGCCTACGACAGATAGGAACTGTAGTAGAGTATACTCAGTGGTTTGATGCACTATCCCGTTATGCTCCCTATCTGGTGGTGACTAAAGAGCATAAGGTCCACCATTTTGTTCAGGGACTTAAGATTGAAGTGTTGGAAGGAGTCGTCAGGTCTGGCACTAAAGGTGTCACGTATTCAAAAATTTTGGCCAGAGCCTTGGCTGTTGAAGGAGTGAAGTTCATGGCAGCTAGACAGAAGGAAGCTAGCCAGCGAATGTGGAAGGCTAATTCTAGCCAACAGTCACGAAGTGGTCCTTCAATGGGAAGAGGATTTAAATGACCTTTTGAGGGGGGAGCATAGTAGAGACCAGATAAAAGGAAAATGATATAGCCGCCTAATGTCCCTCCATCTATTCCTGTCCGAAATGCAAGCAGGTGCATTGCGGCGAATGCCTAGTTGGTTTAGAGAAGTGCTTTTCTTGTGAGAAGCTGAGTCATATGGTCAGAAACTGACCAAACCGACTCGAGGGACAAGGAGGAGAGGCCCCGCGAGTCTTCGCTATGTATGGACCCGCTCAGGACGATGATCAGCCAGTAGTTGTAGCACGTACACCTAATTTTACACAATAATTGTTTATATATGATGTTAATTGCTCCCTAGTTTAATTAGGAGATCTTTCCTTAGAATAAATAAGTTACCTAATCCTGGCAGGGAAAATCTATGTTAATAAATGTGCTGCATACGTCCTATTCGATTCGGGTGCTACGCACTCATTTATTTCCACAAAGTTCTGTGAGCGAGCAAACTGTTTCTTCAGTAGCGTCAACTATACGTATCACGTGTTGTTGCCTTCCAAAGATTGTTTGATTACCGACGGAATGCTCAAGGCCTATGTAGTGGACATTAATGGCCATCAGGCTGATTTGATCATTATGGACTTAAAGGTCTACGATGTTATTATTAGAATGGATTGGCTATCTGCATACCACACAATCATCAACTGTAAGAAGAGGGAGGTCTGCTTTTGCCCTCCAGGTGATGAGTTGCACACCTTCCAAGGAACCAAGGAGAAAGGAAAATTTGCTATTATCTCTGCACTCAAGGTAGACAAGTTGTTGAGGAATGGATTCGACGAGTTCTTTATTAATGTAATCGATACTACTGCAATCCCTGAGGCTAAGTTGGAGGATGTTGCAGTAGTGTGTGACTTCCCAGATGTTTTTCTTGATGATCTTTCAAGTTTACCCCCAAACAGACAAATCGAATTTGAGATCAACTTACAGCCTTGTATGAAACCTATTTCCAAACATCCATATCGTATAGCACCAACCGAATTACGGGAGTTAAAAGTGCAATTGGAGGAACTAGTCACCAAGAGATTTATTTGACCAAGCTTTTCTCCTTGGGGCGCACCAATGTTTTTCATCTAGAAGAAGGATGGAACAATGAGAATGTGCATCGATTACAGAGAGCTAAACAAAGTAACGATCAAGAATAAGTATCCAATGCCAAGGATCAATGATCTATTTGAATAGTTATGTGATGCGCAGGTATTCTCAAAAATTGAAATTCGATTAGGTTATTATCAGCTGAAGGTTAAACCAAATGATGTACTAAGACTGCATTTCACTCCAGGTACGGGCACTACAAATTCCTGGTTATGTCATTCGGCTTGACCAACGCTCCTGCAACCTTCATGGACCTAATGAACTGGATCTTTAGAGATTATCAGGATAAATTTATCATCGTCTTCATTGACAATATCTTGGTCTATTCCTGATTGGAGGCGGAGCATTGTGAACATCTCCGAATGGCCCTATATGTTCTTCACTAGCACCAATTGTACGGAAAATTTTCTAAGTGTGATTTCTGGCTAAGCAAGGTCAGCTTCCTTGGTCATGTAATCTCCGGGGATGGTATCTCAGTGGGCCTGAAAAAAGTACAAGTAGTTCTGAATTGGGTACGGATGAAGAATGTTGGGGATGTGAGGAGTTTTCTCGGGTTAGTTGGATACTACAGGTGTTTTGATATGTCCCAAGAATCCAAACCAACAAACAAGTGGATACTGTAATCGACAAATGCACAAATCCGACCACTAAAATAAATATGCAGAGAACTCAACTTGTCTATAGATTTTGGACATCAAAGTTATAGGAAAAGTAGCTAACAATCTATATAACAAAACTTCCAAAAATCACTAAGAAATTCATTATACACACAAAGTTATGACCAATTCAAGAAGCTGCTTGGAAATGGCTCTCTCAATGGTAAAAACTGTTTTGTAATTATCTCAATTAATAGATGAATAAATTGATCCAAAATAAACTCCAATAATCAATTAAATTCCCAATACTTCACATATGTCCAAAGTATGCTTATATCACAAAATTTGAATCCAAGAACTTGCAAGAAACCAATGAAACAGGATGGAATCCAAAACTAGTTCAAAACCAACAACGTTGATCAGCTAGCCCTAATTCTGAACATAAGAATTTAAACCGATATAACTTCACTTGCATACGGGCCTTGAAGCTCAAATTTACAGAATAAGTAGTAGACACATAATATTAAATCACCAGAAAAAATCAGCTTGAAAAGTGTCGTTCAAACGACGTTATGTGCGAGCGAAGCTGAAGCTCAGATATGTGATTCTCGGAAAAACTGGTTTTGCGCCTCTCTTTTTAAAATGACCATAGCTTTCAAAACACGAATCCAATTCACACGATTCCACTCAACATTTCACAAGAACAAAAGTACCAATAATCTCAGAAGGAAGACGACATGAGAGACAAGTATCCAGAGCTATTCAGTGAGCTAAATTTTGGGGACCAAAATTTTTGTAAGGGTGGTAGTATGTAACACCCCAATAATATTTTCCCCATATATGCAATGTGATTAATTTTTAGGATAATTAATATATTACATTGCGTATCGATACGTGTTAATTTATGATGAGTATATATGGGGTAAATATTATGGAATAAAAATTAGCTATGAAAATGTGAGGAAAAACTATAATATGGGAATTCGGAAGTAAGCGAACGACACAAGGATGAGAAATGTTGTCCAAAAATGCACGGAATGTTGTCCCAGTGTTTTGGGATGATGCAGGATGGGACTTAGCATTCAGATTCCCCTGTCGCCTGTAAACATGAAATTTTGGACGAACCCGGACTGCGACGGATGATGACAGACGATGTGGCTTTGAATCTGTCCAAATTTTGGACAAATTCAGATGCACGTGGATGGGAGCGAGGATGACTCCCTTTATCCAAAAATGCCAATTTGTCTGTGAAACATAGGATTTTGGACGTGCGCGGATAAGGCCAGGATGACTCTCCTCGTCAGAAATGTCCATGATCTGCAAAAAAATAGGGTTTAAATAATGGAGCTTCTTGTCACATAGTCATTAAATATGCACCCAGGAGACCAAGAAGACGACTCCCCACACCTTTGCACGCCCTTTTCCACGTCGAGGTAATGCCTCTCCATCCCGCTCAGTGTACGATTCTCGCTCGCAGGTTTGGGTTTTGGTGTTTAATTCAGTGTCCTGGAGTCTTTCTCATTCAGTTTTCCTACATGAACAAAAATCTTCTGGTGAGTTGTAGGTGTCCCCTGTGAGCTCGTGAGTGTTATGGAGATTTGTGTGAGTTTGTGTGACTTTTTCAGTGTGTTACGGGGGTGATAGTGAAGCACTATAAGCTGGGGATTTTGCTGCCGTGATTGATTTCTTCATCAAGGGCAAGGATTGGGTAGAGTCTTGGCCTATGGAGGCACTACCCACAAGTAGTGTGTGTGTGTTGTGCTAATTCCTTTGTTGATAATTCCTACAATTTTCCTTACTACAAATACTGAAATGAAATGCTTTACTTTGATAGAGAAGAGATGAATGTTTACTACTTGAATGATAATCTCTGATGTTAAGCCATGTAGTTGTAAAGAATGATGAACTAAGACCACACTACGTTATGTTAAGCAGGAACTAGCTATGAGTTTCATTGATGGTGATTCTGTTATGCAAATGCATTTTATTGTCTTACTAGCTGTTGTGGTAGCCCCCATAGATGTTAGTGCTATTTTGTCTTGCTGTTGTTAGTGCAGAAATCTCTGTGATAATTAGAAGTCATTACTCCCTTAATCTAAGCATGTTTAATTAACTAAAATAATAATTGTAACAATGACCCTTAATTTGAGCATCTTCATTTATCTGGGTTAATACTTGTAACAATGAACTAAGTTATTAACTCAGTTGAAGTTATGCCATTAAACCATGCTTTACTTTGAACATATATTATCCCTAGTCCACTTGCTTAGAATTAATTTACGCTATTGATGCTTAGCAATTTATCAAGTATGTTTCACCGAATTGTGACATCCATGTCTATAATCATGTTGTTTACTATATTACGTTCACTGTTTGTCTATCTAATATTAAAAGCATGTTAGTTCACTATTACGTTCGTGGTTTAATTTGCAATTTGAAAATATGATATTTCGCTGCTATGTTCGCTGTATATTTCGCCTTTAGAAACATGTTAAATTTCCTTTTTCTTTGACTATTCATATCCGCCATTTCAATTTTCTGCTATAATTGTTCGTTTTAATTACTGTCATTCATTTATATGCACTGTTCAATTATCGTTACTTTCCTTTATATGCGCTATTCAATTATTGTTATTAATTATACTGTATCAACATGCATCATGATAATAGAAACAAGTAGGAAGTGTCACCTTTCGGGTGGTACTCATACGCAATTATGTGAGGAAAATGTTAAAATAAATGAATAAACAAAAGATGATGGGGAGTTGGGGGGCAGATGGGTAGTTTGGATCTAGTCTGGTAGCTAGACTACACCTTTAACTTGTCGGGAACGAGACTAGTTACACACAGGAGGTTAGAAGCTGACCAAATTATACCATTACACTTGGGTTCCTCCAATCTCCCACTCGACGTACGAGTACGAATGAAAGAATGAAAGTATAGAAAAGATTGGTTTGAGGTGGTATCCATTCCAAAAGAAATAAAGAGAGGCATGATCTTTTTTGTCAACGAAAGTATCTTCCTCTAATCTAATGGTTCTCATCTTGTCGACTTTTTCAATCCAACGACCCTCCTTTCTTCTGTGTTTCCTATTAAAGAACACGTGTGTTGCATGAGTCTTTACTTCTATTCCTTTCGTGCCTTTCTACATCATTGATCTCAATCGTTCATTGTCCTCATCCAATGGCTGTTGTCCCATTCATTCTTCCCTGAAGTAATTTCTTATTAAAATGACTTCTTTCATTTACTTAGACTCTGGTACGGGTATTTTGCAACTAGAGAGACTTAACATACCAATGCTAGGAAACTCTTTACATATCTCCAACAAGTGAAAGTCAACATTTAAAAAATCACCCTTGATACCCTTAAGTCAAAGGTCATTGTTTCTCCAAAATCACCACATCCAGATTCACCGTTAGTTATTTTGTAAGGCATCCTTTCCGTCTGAGGAGTCACCTTCTACGATTCACTAACGATAGTTCTGTAATACCTAAGATTTTTGTAATGCTAAACCTAGGAATTAAGTGCTAATATTTGAAGAATTGTGGGATGATTTTAATATAGGAGAATAATACCACGAGTTTTGATGTCATTATGGATAAGCAGGTTGATGACATTAGTTTATTGGATTGATTTTATGAAATGAAGGATTCCCATGGTTGTGAAAGAAAAGAAATTGACCAATTACAAAGTGGTGATATTGAATAAATTGGAGTAGTGGTTTATGTTTGGTTAAAGGAAAAATAGCAGGGTGGTCGATCAAGAAATAGGTAGGGCGATCGATCACATGCAATGCAAAATATTACAGAGTGCTACCTATTCGGAGCAGTCGATCAATTGAAGAGAGCTGATTGACCGGCTCCAAAGAGAAAATAAGATAGTGGCGAGAAAATATTAAAGTAGTGGATCACCTAAAGGAGGTTGATTGACCGGATCCAAAGGATAAATATTACAAATTGTGTCGAATCAGCAGCGGTTGATCTTCTTCATAGGTGGGGATCGATCACTAATTTTGGAAAGTCAAATTTGTGGTTGATCGTCAAAGATTGGTGGTCAATCATAACCGTGAAAAGAATACCTCTATTGAATTCACAGTCAATCACAGGAAAGAAATGATCGACCTGAACACAGAGAGTCGGATAGGAATTTGGTAACCGATGTTTTGGAACTCAAGGGGACATCTAGAAATTGATGAGTCATGCCTCATCGAATCCTTCTGAATCGTTTAGAGATATATTAGAGGTGTGGCCGAAGAGAAAAAAGGTATTTTTTCAATCTTGCATTTTTTTGTTTCTATTATGGATGGTTGGTGCTGGGAGGTGCAATTTGTAGGAGGAGAATTTGAGAGAAAAGGAGAAATATTTTGTGTGCTATGTAGTACAATTTAGTGGGAGATTTGTAGTGTTCTCTGAGAATAATTCCTGCGCCGTTGATTTCCTAGAAATATTACCGTGCTGTTGATGTGAAGTAGAGTCATTAGCAGTGGAATTATGGAGATATTGCCAAGCTATTGGTATAAGAGTGAGAAGAAGGAAGCAGAGAAGGCTTCACAGTGTAGGACTTTCCAAAGAGATAGGGTAAAAAGTTTTGTATTTGTTTTGCCTGAAAGGGCTTACATCACAAGAGTTTGGGGTATCCCGGGAGATGTTTTTTTTATGCTCTTGATGTTATTTGTTTAAGACCATGTTATTAAGATTTTATTATTCTGCTCATTGATAAAGTTTATTGAAGATGGGTTCTGTTATGTTGAGTTTAGTGTTCTGTTAGATTAGTGATTAGATGCTGCTATTAATCCCTTGAAGTACTCTTTGGCGTATTGAGGATTTTATATATGTAGTCTGGATTGCTCTTTACTACAAATTAATATGATGCTTGGTAGTTCTAAATGATAGAAATAGGCTTTGAACATGATATGCTTGTGAGGATGTCAATCCCTGTAACCTCGTGCAATTAGAATAAAGTACTTGAATGAGCTTCTGTTAGTTAGTGCTCGTTACGTTACTCCCTGCTTTCTTTGAACATGTTTAGTTATAATATAGGTAAAAGCTATTAGTTTGAATGTACACCTTGACACTTGATAACCATTATCCCGTTAACTAACTAAAATGCTAAGTTCAAGACACAGTTGAATTAGCAGAATTATTATCTATTCTGTTGTGGAATTACACTCTATTATTGTGTGGATAATCTGTTGAACTCATAGTATAATGATTCTCCTTGGTTGCCATAATGGTGGAGTACTACAATATAAATTGACAAATGTTGGGACATTGTTAGACGAGGTTATTATGCTAGATACGTTATATTGTTGTTAAGAGGTTGTGTTAGATGTTAGGTTGTGATCATGTCTTACTAGGAGATGTATGGATGCTTGTTTGCTTGATAATTGTTTGTTAGATCTAAGTTGTGATTATGTTGTCATTAGAGGATGTAGTGATATGTGCATTCAAGCATCATTGTTTTCCAAAAATGTAAAATGGATTTCACATGCATAAATGTTTTTATAACTTAAAAGCTAAATGTTAAAGAATACAGAGAGAATAGCTTGAGTTTGTTAGTTTGTTCTCGATTGATGTCAGAACCAATTGTTGTACATTGATGTGTACAACCGCTAGCAAAGCTTTTGGTTGATGCCGAAGTTGCTTATCGGAGGTGATGGGATGTTGTACATTGATGTGAACAGCAGCTAACAGGTGGTTTGATCGATGTCGAGCCTTTATCAAAAGACATTGTACATTGATTTGTATAACGGTTAATGTGTCTTTGATTGATGTCGGGACAAGTGTATATGTAACGAACTAGATTTTTGTCGCTTTTTGAAAATGCGTTAAAATTTGAGAAAACATGTCAGAGTGCGCCTAATCCGGACCGCTACCAACCGTTCGTTAAAACCCGTTATAAAAATCCAATTTAATAAAAAAGCGGAAGCGTTAAAACAAATCGTTTATTTAAAATGTTGCGGAAATAAAACCTTTGCGGGAGCGTCAATAATTTAAAGGAAATAAATTGAATATTTTATTACAATTTAGAGATTTAATTAAATTAGAACTTAATTATCTCTCGCGTTTCACAGCCTAGCCAGCCATGAGCTTGCATGTGAGAATCTCTCATTAACTGCTTCCTCATTGCTCGAGGACTCCGTGCATACATGTACCTACACCGCAAGTAAGACGTGAGCCTAAAGGCCTAGTAAGAAAATGAGTTTATGCGGGATGATATGCCTCTCTCTAATTCTTTGGAATGAGTTCGCCCCAAACCAACCTTTTTAATTACATATATTGAGAATAGCTCGTACATAGAGCGTGAAATTTATTATGTTAGTTAGTCTTGTGAATCCTGACAAGGGAATGCTTAGTTCATTCCTCACTCAAGATGTGTAACCACCCCTTAGTGGTGTTCCTAATTGTTTCTATCGTCATGAGACTACCCTAAATGTACATACAAGAAATTAATCAAAACTATATAATAGATTAAGCAAAACAATATGTTAGGAATCGATAGCATGCTTGAGAGGTTTAATTTAAAGAACGATATACTAATCAGGTTAACAGTTTCACAATCATGTTCAAAAGGCTAATTATTTACACTAGTTATATTTACATTGACTAATTATCATGCTCAATATATTGATTCACAGCAGACGTAACAGTATCCAAGGAATAAGGGCAACCATAACAGACATAAATATGCACAACAATACATTAAAGAACGATAACATGCTTAAAAAGGTTATAACCTCATTTATTTACATGCTTTATCTTGTTTAAGTTAGCTATATTGATTAGGTTAATGTACTGTTATACTTACTCATTTTGAATAACATGCTCAAGGGTTGATTTACTACCGTAGGGAACTCAACAATGATTTACAATAGATATCCAAGTCACAACACAACAATAAAGAAATCGCCCACATAGCTACACAATATCAACAGAATTACAGCAACATTGAAGTGCAAGGCATCCGAGCATAGAAAACATATAAGCTAACAACACTAAACATCCAAGGCATCAACAAAGAAAATATTACAGAGTAATATAAGATCCAACATTTTACATTATCACACATAACATCCAAGCAGAGAAACATACAAAGTATTCAAGCATAGAAGGACATGTAGGCTAACAACAAAGATCAACATGAAAATCTAACATTCTACCCTACCACCAAAAAAAAGTGAGCATTCCAGGGACATTATCAACAATATAGGGAATTCTACAAAATGATAGCAGTAGAAATCCTCCAAAGAACTGTCAACAACTAAACCTACGCATACGTGAAGGAAACATACAGAACAATCATATTGGAACCAACCACGAAAGTACATACAAGAAATTAACCAAGGGTGCCTAAACTACCCTAAAAGTACATACAAGAAATTAACCAACGGTGCATACAAAAGTTCATATGGCATAATGAACATAAATATGCACAACGATAACATACATTTCAAAGCAATAGATAAATCAAACAATACGTGAACGAACTATAACATGCTTGAGAAATTTATAACCTAATTTATTAACATGCTTGTAATTATTATCATGTTTAGGTTAGCTAGATTGATTAGGTTAACATGCTTAACAAATTAACAATAAGGTTAACATGCTCAATAAACTAGATGATTACATTAGATATAAACATTCAATTTAAATAGTATGCTCAAGGATTTATTTACAGTAGGGAACTCAATGAATGGAACCATCAACGGAGAAATATGAACAGAGAAATTACAACACCAACAGTAAGGAAAATAACATGCTACACATGATCAACAAGGAGTACACATGAACAACCAAGCATGGAAAACACACTACAGCAACTACAGCTACACAAACATAGGAATATCACAGAGAACTAAAGTACAAGCATCCAAAACATACATCAACGAGCATAGAAAACATACATGGATAACAACGAATGAATATTCAAACATATAAGGAAAACATATAGACTCACACACTCACGCACACGTTACATGTGGTATAGGGCCTCCAAATGGCCAAGACACACCCAAGTTCTTAACGAAATGAAGAATGCAACAACGGGACAACAGCTCCAGCTCCCGTTTCCAGCAACTCTAGCAGCTCCAGCTCACAACTCTATCTTCCTAACTCACCTCACTTCAATCACGTTTGCACACTTAACCTAATGGCTAACTCACAGCTCACTCGACTCACACACTCATGTAGAAAGAGCTCTCACAAGGGAGGAGAGCTCACGCAGGAAAATGAAAAGATGAAGGCTTAAAAGAGAAAGGAGGCAAGGAAGAAGCTTTACCAAGGAGGAGGGGATAGCCGCACGTGTGGGGAGCAGGGAAGGTCGGCCATTAGTTGGTGGAGGAGATTTTTGTTGGGGAGTCGCGTCTCTATTGGCTAAGGGTCGCTCTCCTCCAGATTTTAAATCAGTTCTGTCAAAAATTTTGGGCTGATTCGGACGAGTGCAGATGCACAGGTCTCGTCCGCATTCGTCCGCAAGCACAAAACACCTAATGCTAAAAGGGACTTCGGACAAGGAATGCATCCCCGCCAAATGTCCATTACGTCTGCAGACCACATTTGCACGCGGTTCGGTATCCGCATGAGGCGTCTAAATGTGTCCATAAAATGGACATATTCAATTCAATCGAGGCTAGTCCTCGTCCACATTCGTCCAGTAGTGTTCGAATCTGTCTAGTTTTGGACAGATTCAATTCAGACGTGACTATTGGCGTCCGCGTGATATCTGTGCGTTCGCAATCTTATCCGAACATCAATAAAGGTAGGGACAACTTTGGGACGTGAAACAACATCCGTGAGAGTCATCCCAAAGTGCTGGAACAACACTCTATGTATTTGCGGACGAGGAACCACGTCCACAGAGTCGTCCGCAAGTGCACGATCAGCACTTTTCTCACATTTCTCCCGCTTAACTTCTACCTCGAAACATTTCCCCCTATTACATGTCATAAATAACAAGTAACCATGCGAAATGTAATATCCTAATCACCTTATCCTCCCAATTACATCGCATGTATGGGTGGAAAATACCCTTAGACTTAACGCTAAGAACATGTCCTCTGTAATACTCCGATATAAAAAGTCGGGGTGTTACAGTATAATAGTTAATGAGTCTTCGATTGGATGTGCATGAAAAAGACAGAAAGGAAGCTAAAATGAGAAAAGAATTTTATAAAAAGGATTTAAGTAAATGCATTGCATGTTTTTTTATTTCATTTCACTTCTTACTTAGCGTTAGGCTCATAGTTTAAGTCTTGTGACATAGGTATGCATATGGTATCGAGGTAAGAACAGTTGATGAAGCATTTGTGCATTGCGGACTTAGTGGTAGGCAAGGCTAAAGATTAAAGAGAAAATGTAAAAGGTTTTGTAATATTGTTTGAAAGAAATGAATTATAATTTACGTTATTATATTTTATTAAGAAAGTTCATTTTGTTTTCTTTGGTTTTAAAATACAAGGTCTTCCGCTGTTGCAAACGTTTTATTCATGGAATTTCTGAATGTTTTAGTAAGAAAAGTCTTCTGCTGTGTTTATAAAAGAAAAAGTCTTTCAAAAGGATAAGTTTTAAATTTTAAGAAAAATAGGGATGTTACAAGTTCCCACTCCTCAACTACCAAAATCATTTTCCCAACCTTTTTTATTCGAATAGTTTCATTCCTTTTATTACTCATCTTCCCGTGGCTAAAATACGGATAAGAGTCCTTCATTAGCCTCTAAATGTTGGTGCCTCAACCATTGAAAACTATGTTCAATGCCTAGAAGCAAATTAGAAACTGATAGTTTTCTCTTGAGGAAGTCTACGCTTTCATGGCAGCCATGCTTTTTTACATTGAGAATATTCTCAGTGAATATTCTCTTTCTTAAGTGTAAATCGACCACTCATCAGCCACCAAAATATCATTACAGATGTGTTTCTTTTGCGGATGTCTACGTTTTACAACGTTACCGTTTATCCAATTTCCTTTCATCCAAACATTGTCATTCTTCTCTTACTCTATCTTGTTGCGGGTGCGTTTTCTACTGTAGATACGTTCCTCAACTTGAAATGACGACATTAGCTTCTAATACTTAATATCTTTCCACGTTTCCTTTAGTCAAATGACATTGTTTTAACTTTATCTACGCTGCCTCTACTCTTTTCATTCCATGCAAGGATCTTTTCTTAATCTAACGGTCCTTGTTTTGTCCTCTGATCTAATACAATGGTCCACCTCTCTCGCGAAAAAGAACCTTTCTTTTTCACTGGAGCATCTTTCCATATGCCTTCTTATCTGACGGTCCCTGCCTCGTCCACGCTTTCCATCCAATGACCAATGTTTTATCCATTCTCCTCCATTGTCCATGCGAATGTATTCCTTTTCACGTTCTTCATCCAGCGGCCAATGCTTCATCCGCTCTTCCCTTCTTAAATCTTGTAATGACCCAGTTTTCCTTTCTTAAAATGTATCATCTTTTAAATATGTTTATTTTTGAAAATTGCGTGAAATTTAAAACTTTTTCATAGCAAAAGACTTTTCATTATTAAAACCCTTTAAAAATGATAAATAGAATTCTTTTTTGAGAAACCTTTTATAAAACACAGCGGAAGACTAAATGAATAAAAAAAATTATTTACAAACTATTTCCCTTTAAATCTTTTAGCCTAGTCAGCCATAAGATCCACGATTACAAATCCTTCATCAACTACTCTTTATCCTTGTCTAGCATGTACCTAAATCACAAGACTTAAACTATGTGCCTAATACTCAGTAAGTGATATAAAATAAACTATACAATGCATATGCTATGTAGCTTTTAAAATCCATATGCAGTTTTCTATTTTCTATTTTCTGTCTCCGTGCACATCAATGGAACCTATCCTGACATCAATTAGCAACCCGCAATGTGATAAAGGCTTGACATCGATCAAAATGCCTAATAGCTACTATGCACATCAATGCATAGCGACCCCATATTTGGTATAAGCAGCTCTGATATCAACAGAAAGCTTTGCTAGCAGTTGTACCCCATCAACACACAACAATTGGTTCTGACATCAATCAAAGACGAACTAGCGGCCATGTGCATCAACGCTTAAACGACCTAACATACAGCGTTGTCTCAGACAGCCTCAACATCAATCAAGAACCAACTAACAAGCTCACATCTATCAGTCCGTGGCACACACCTGAGGCGACCATCCTGTGGCACCCAACTGAGGCGGCCATCCGATTTAAATTTATTCTGTTTATTCTGTTTAAATCATTTATTATATGTTTTACTTTCAATGATAAAATGGATATTCCTATAGCCCAATTGAAGGTAGTTCACTTAGGGTGATCAATATTCGAGAAAACCATACACTTAGTATGTATGAGCATCCATTAAACCATTTTCTAAAACCAGGCAGGAAAACCATTTTCATATAATTTTGCAAACGATAATGCATGAATGCTCGTGAATGCATATAATCCTATATCCTTAGTATAATTCTCGAAGCATGATCAATATCTAAATCCTATAATCGTCAAGCATGATCAATCTCATTATTATTATCCTTAACTTAACTTAAACTAATAAACACATCATTAAAAGATCCTAATTCTAATAAACACAGCATCAAGCAGCAATACATCTTTAGGACATGATTACAACCTATTACATCTAGCAAATGTAGTAAATGCAGACATCATACAAATCATAATTCTTGTGATGTGGGGCCCTAAAGACCAAAACACATACTATATCACTTACCTTGTACCTGTAGAAGGTTCAGTACTTGATACTCTTCTCCCTTTTCAATACCTTCAAAATCAGTAAAAATAAATCATTAATTTCATTTCTTTAACAACCATTCACAAAGATCCATCACTAAGCAATAAGAAGTTCAACATCTTATACCATCATTCCTCGTAACTGTAATTTATAGAGGACCTATTCAACATACAAAACCAAACTCCAAAATTAGTGCCTAACTTTCTAACATGCTATCAGTAATATCCAAATGGTAGTGTAACCCATTATTCCTCCTTTTATCTTTTACTTACTATTCTCTGAAATTCTATAAACAGAATACAGCTCTTCCATAATACCCATGTTTAACAGATTATTAACCAAAACCATTGCAAAACATTAATTCTCTGTAATATCGATAAAACATAATCCAATGGCAAACATATATACTACCTCAAACCAACATAATATAAATCCAAGCCTTAACCCTTAACCATCATAGCAATAAACAATGAAAGTAACTCATCATTTAGCTTCTACAATTACTAACATAAAAAACATAAAAAGGAATGAAGGAGACCACCTCACCTAAAGCACACCCGAGGAGAAAACAGTGGACTTCTCCTTCCATCTTCTTCTTTTTCTCGGCCGTTTCTCCATCACAAGAGAGCTTCCCTTTGAAGCTCACACCCTCATTCTCTCACTATTTCTTTCCTCTTTCTATATTACATCTTCTTCTGGTTCTCCCACTCAACTTTGTCTTTTCAAAGAGCTTCTCATTCTCTTTTATTTTCACTTTTCTCTCCACTCTTCCTCTCTCTGTTTCTTTCTTTATTCCTCTCAGCTACTCCCAGTTTCCCTAGAAGATCTCACACAGAATACTCTCCCACTTTCTTCAGTTTGCTCCTAAAAGCTTCTCTCTCTCTGTTTTCTTTCTTTAGAGAAATGTCCCATATAAGCTTCCCCCAAATTCCAAAATCTCACCAAACCCCTCCAATGAATTGCCATGTGTAAAGGTGGACACACGTGGAGAAACCTCAAAAATTGTCATCTGGGTATTACAAATCCGACGGCCAATCTTTCTCCCGAATAGAATCTTTCTTTTCCCCGGGAGCATCTTTTTCTTTTTCGTCATCTGATCTGACGGTTGATGCATCATTTGCTCCACTCATCCAACGACCAAGGTCTTGCTTGCTTCTTGCATCCTTTTGTCCCATGGGTTAAATTGTCCAATGATGTTGTAATCCGTGGAAACGTTGAATAAGGTGACAATGTTCGCGAATGAATTTTGATTAAGGTGTTCGCGAAATGAAGAGAAAAAAGTGTATGTGGCATATTGTTAATTAATGGAGAATCACCACAAGAACTATAGGTGTACGTGGAAGCATTTTATATTGCCATAGCAAATTGCCGTGGAAACGTTGGTGTTTGTAGAACTGTAGGTGTACGTGGAAGCGTTGGTGTTCGCGAAATGAAGAGAAAAAAGTGTATGTGGCATATTGTTATTAGAGGATAAGGGCAAGCGAATTTCTACAGTGAAAGCTAGTGCATACACTTTAACTATGAACATATTCAAAATACAATTTTCCTTAGAATCTGCGACCTATAATTTGATTCTTGGACTAATAAGGAAACAATATTTTTATGAAGCATTTTCCACGGGATTTTTCTTTCGTGAGATTCTCTGTTAGACGACCTTTATACATGAAGGGTTAGGGGTAAAACCCTTTTCACTCTTGAGCCACAAGGTCAAGAAGAACACCCTCTCTCTCTCTCAAGCTTTTGAAGGTAGGTCTTTCTACAATTAAGAATTATAGATTTTAGAAAGGCAATGGTGAAGGACGATGGAATTTATGGATGTTGAACTATGTGGGTTTTGTTATTTAAAGTTTTCCATTTTCTAAGAACTAATTCAAATTCCTTTTCTATATTTTAAGGGAAGAAACCGATGAAGAAGTTAGATATTACAGACTCCAAGTAAGTGATGTTTGCATGTGTTTGACCTTTGGCCTAACTTATAAAGATGCTAGGATTATTTTGATGTTTATAGTTATTAGGTTGTGATTATGTGATGCTTGAGGACTTGTTCTGTTGAATGCTTGTTGTTTACATTAGAGATATTGATAGAGGATATAATTTCTATTGATTGTTTACTACTTACTGTTTACATTGAAATATCGAGGACATGTTCTATTGTATGCCTGCTGTTTACATTAGATATATTGATAGAGGATATGATTTCTGTTGATTGTTTATTGCTTACTATTTATGTTGAAATATTGAAAATAAGTCTAATGTTATGATGATGCATGCTAACTTGTATTTTATGTCATGTGTATGTTCATGCATCATGTTTTCTAGAAAGTAATGCATATAGTTTCATGCATATGTTTTCGTGTACGAAAGAACGAAACAAAAACAAACATACGTAAATAAGAATACAAATGGTTGAGGAAAACTGTCCTAAAGGGTGGACCTATTGGCGGTAAGCTCGTTAGTTTTGTAATAATAGGATCTAGCTGATGCTCACCAGGTTGTTGCGCATTGAGTGTGTAACACTAACGGAGGTCCCAATAAGGGAGATTATCTTGCCAAAGTTCACGAGATACAAGTGGTGTCTCCTATAGTCCTACCTACTCTTCCCGGGGTATGAGTAGACCGAAGTTCTGATGTGCCATGGACCCTGACTAGCTTTTATTTTCTTAATTTTATGTTACCTTATTTTATTGTAATAATTTAAAAACAATATGTAGGAATTGTGAGGTTTCCATGTGTGTGTTTTGTTAAGGGTTTTATCTTTGTAATTAGTCATTAGGGCTCAACCTTAATTTGTGGTGGTACTTATACCTCACTTAGGGCATTTGTTAATAGAGTTTTGAATAAGAAAAAGAAACCCTTTTGAAAGGTTGGAGCTTCCTCCAAATCGGCCATCTCCTTTAGTGGTGTTATTGAAGTGGATTTTGTGTCAATTCATTGAGTCACCGATATTCCTTGCTTGCCTTGTGGTGATTCTCTTACACTAAGTGATAGGTCCTAAATTAGAGTTGTGCAAGATTAACAAATCTGTAAATTGGCTATATGAAAATCCGGTCTTCAGTTTTAAATCAGGAATAACTTCACTTGCATAAAGACTGAAGTGCTCAAATTTATAGGGTTAATAAACCACAATCCAGAAAATATTGTATCAAAAATTCAACTTCAGACTCCCCGTATTCATGGAGATACACTACAAACAAAATTGCCCAAATCTGGAAATTGGTTAATACAAATTTCGAGCTTCGACTTTAAAATGCATGTAACATCAAATGCATATATCCTTTTGGACTCAAATTTCTATGGCTGTTAAACAACAAATCCAAGAGTAGTGAGACCAATTTTCAGCTTAAGATTCAACACGACCAGCAAGAATCGTACCAGAGAACACAGACCCCAAATTAGGGTTTCCTTACTCGGATTCTGGAAAACAAAAATAAAATGGCAATATCTTCTGATGCATACAATATTTCAACTCCAAATTCACAAGACCAACAGCCAACAACTATAAAAAGAATGCTTCCAATTTCCACCAAGAAAGAGCATGCACAAATGGAGTTGTGCTGCTGCAACCTAAATCATGAAACAGAATCTGCAAATTCTAGATCTACAGAGCAGATTTCTTTCCTTTCTTTGATTCACCAAACGACGTCCAAATCACATGAAACCCGCGCCAAAATAACACCAATTCAATATTCTTTCCAAAGGTTCAAGAAAAAGGATTACCATCTTCAATAAGTAGCCACGAACGAAGAGAAGAAATCGAGTTGTTCCGCTGTCCTTCAACAGAAAAGGGGCGAGAATCGGCCAATCCCAAAAATGGCACTCCAACAAGGCAATTGCTTGATCTTCTATTCCCACACCACAAATACAACCACACTAAGTGATTGTTGGAGGAAATAGAATGTCACAACCTATCCAAGAATCAACAAAACAATAGGTTGAAGTTCATAGAGAGAAGGGCCAAGAGGAGGAGCTCACAGAACCTGAAGGGAAGCACACAGCTAAATCAATTTCTTAGGGTTTCAAAATCAATCTCAATTAGAGCCTCATTAGGAAGATTAAATACCCTCCTAAAAGATGCCCTAATGAAAAATTATAGATTTGCCCTTGTTCTACAAAATTGGGCATGAATGCTCGGCTAACATGCTAGCCAAGCACTCTAACAAAACCGAGTTTAAAAACAAACTAAATCTAACCAAAAATATTCTAAATAGCAATAATCCAATAAAATATAAAATAATTAAACATGAAAAACTATTGAAGAACATATCTTCATCTCGTGATCCTCTTTAAGCCTTGGTACCATGGTCCTCAAAATTGCCTCAGGTGAACTAATAAACTGGGTGTGTGCAAGGGCACACCAAGTGGGGAGAATGTTGTGGCCTCTCCTTTCCTTCATGGTTAAGCTTCTCTTTATGTCTCTCTAATGTGATGCAACCTTGTTATCTTCGATCAATAGGAGTGCTTCTAAATCGAGACAAAATGGCTCAAGCTCATCGTGGTTTGCATGGCTCCATGTGAGAACATGATGTGGAGCTTCTTTATCTTTGTGCGTTGGCTTCTTTGTAAACTCCCATGAATTCTTACCCCTGCAAAATAATAACTTATTAGATGAAACAAGGAGTATCATGGCTCAGCTTAGACGGTAGGGTCTTGGGGCACATCACTAAGCCCTCCTCTACTTCATTCCAAAGGTGTACATCCCCAGAGAAGGTTTAGAAGGCTTTCTACAACCCAAGTTGGAGAGGCTTCGTTGTTGAGGTCCATTGAAGTCAGAAAGTGCGATTTTAGCACACTTTCAGACCAGCTCGTGACTTTATGAGTGTAACTTTTGGTTCAAATTGTTTGGAGTCCTGATTTTTGGAAGGCATCCTATTCCATTCAACAGAGGTACATGGTTTAAATTTTGTGTAATTTGGATAGATATTGAGTGACTTGGGGATATTTTCATTTTGGGCTCAAAAATGCCATATTGGTGCCCTTATGGACAATTTGGGTTGTGATTGCATATCTCTGTCTCCCATTAATATTTTAGTGTCAGTTTTGGAGAGTGTTTTTTTTTACTCTTATTGAAATTAGCTTGGTTCAAGTTTCGAGTCATTTGGACTTCATACAAGCAAGTCACGCATGCAAAAGATTCTGTGTTCTGTTTTAGCCATGATAACCACCAACATCAAAGGGGATTCCAAACTTAGCATCCGTGGTGCATCAAGTTCACAACTCTTTTCCTATACAAAAGAATGAAAGAAAAGAAGGAAAGAATGAAAACAAAAATACATGGTTTTTATGAAAATTGCATTTCATGTTTATGTTTAATATATATCTCTTACTGAGTATTAGTCTTATAGTTGAATCTTTATGATGTAGGTAGGGATGCCATTGATGATATACCTAATGATGGAAATACATAAAACTTACAGTTGATGGAGAATTCTCATGGGTGAAGTTAAAGCGTTGTTGATGCAAAGTTGACTCATGAGTGAGAATTTGAGGAAAAAGAATTTAAAAAGGACTTGTTATCTTAAGTTGTTTTTTTTAATATGTTTGTATTTAAGTTAAACTCTTTTGCGATTATGTAAATTTACATTGGGATTTATTATGTTTGAATTTTAAATAAGATTTCTTTAATACTTCCGTTGTTTTATATTCAAAGGATAATTTTTAATAAATGGATTTTATAAAGAAAAAAAATGAGAAGAAAAAGAGTTTTATTCTATGGGGCATTACAGTTGGTATCCACATAAGTGTTGGTGACCACAGGAGAGATATTCGCGAAAAGAATAAAAGTATGTGGTAGATACCAATTAGTGGAAAAATGAAGAGGGATTCAGAGGATGAGGAATTGGCGTAAACGTTGGTGTCCGCAGAAACATTGGTGACTATAGAAATGTTGGTATCCGTGAAAGTAATTTAAAATGTAAACGTGGTAGATTGTCATTGGAGAAGAAAGGCAAGCAGACGGCCACATCAGAAACCCATGTGTCCCTTGTAACTATGAACAAATTGAAAACACGATTTTTCACAGAATCCATGAGCTAAGATTTGATTCTTGGACTACTAAGGAAACAATAATTTCAAGATGTGTTATCTGTAGGATTTCTTTCACTGGATTTTTAGACTTGACAATTTATAAATATGAAGGATTGGGTTGAAACCCTAATCACTCTTGAGCTACAAGGTCTGGAAAAATTCTCTCTCAAGCTTTCTAAAAGTATGCCTTCTATAGTTAGGACGTTGTATTTTGGAAGGGCAACAGTGATGAAAAGGATGAAAATCGTGAAGCTATTTTTAAGCCATTGAAATAGAGTATTAAATTTTCATCATTTTCTTTTATTAACTCGATTCTCTTTTTATTTCCTAATTTCAAAGGAAATAGACGTGTTGGAAAAGTTGAATATTACAAACTCTAATGAAAACTTCAGTTAAGTGATGCTTGCATGCGTTTGGCCTTTGGTTTACATCATAAAGTCTTACGGTATTTATGCTTATGATAATTGTTTTGTTTATGGTGCCTAATGGTTGTTGATGCTTTGTTTATGTGAACATTGATCAAGGATGTATCTATGTTTTTTTCATGATGATGTTGACTGAGGATGTGTTTATATTTATGACATGTTGATAGAGGATATACTTAGTGTTTACGTTTGAGATTTTGATAAAGGATATGTTTTTGCTGGTTGCTGACTATTTATATTAGAGATGTTGATAGAGGATATGTTATTAGTACTACCTGTAATACCCTATTTCCTGTACCGAAATTAAGTAATGATACTTGGGAAATTAATTGGGTGTAAATTTGGATAAGGGATTTTTATGATAATTATTAAAAAATTATTTGATGGATATTATTAGAATTGGTATTGATTAAATGAATTAGGAATGGATTAAAAGAATAAAAGAAAGGAGTGGGTGGGTGTTATCCTTTGAGACAAGGTGACATACTGGTCAACTGTGCATGTCGACCGGAGTGACAAATTTTGGCAAAAAGTCAGATTTCTCCCATGGCCATTCTGTGTTCTCCGACGGCTTCACGTGCTTCTTCAGAAAGCGATAATGATAAGGAGCTTTCCATGCAGCGTGCTAGCAGTGGACCTCCTCCATTGAAGTGGGTGAATGCCCATTAGTGTTGGCGTCCCCGTGAAGTCTTCTCTGCTTATATAGGAATGGTAGAAGGTGGCAAACACGTGGAACTGGAGTGTTGCAGGGAGTTGCTTGAAGGAGAAAGGGGAATGCTTTGTCTTGTGCTAAAGGGGTCGAGTGTTAGCGTGTGAGAAAGGGGAAGAGTGAAAGAGAGTTCCATTTCTTAAGTGAGTTAAGTGAGGAAAGGTGGGAGAAGGGAAGCTAATGTCTTGAATTTTCCCCTGGGTGTGCACTGCTATTTGTAAGGAGGAGAGGAACACCACAGGAGAATCTTCGAAGAGGTAAGAAATTGGATGCTAGTGGCCGAAGGAGGCCCTACATCATGGGTTTTTGGTTGGTATAAATCTTTTGCTTGGTTATTATTGTAGTATGGATTATTGTTTTGATTTTCCTGCTTACAATTGTTATTAAGCTATTGCTGATGGAAACCAAATTTGTCATGATAAATGGATGTAAGGTTTGAAATGAGTTGTGCTATTTGTACTAATTATTTGTGTAGGTTGAGAAGTTAATATTATGTTGTTAGTTAATGTCGATTTTGGTTGGATGAAAAACTGGATAAGGCAATGTGAATTATTTGATGCCTAGTTGCTATTGATTATTGTCTAGTAGTGCAACACATTCACTGAGGTTAAATGTTGCCTTGGTTGGTGTTATGATGGTGTTATCCATTGTTAAGTGATTTTAACTCCTGTAAATGAGGGATTGGATGAGACCTAGAAATTGCCTTAGTATATTTTGGATTGAGAATTGAAGGTTCATAAAGATGCATAAAGCATGTATAAAACTCTCAGTTTATTAAAGTCTCTCTGTAATTAAAATAAGAAATTCTCCATGTGAAATTTAAACGTGCATTGCTCATTGTTATTATATGAACTGTTCCTTATTAATTAACTATATTGTTCTCTATTAAATAGCATATAAACTGTCAGTCGCTAAGTTCACATATAAATTGCCCTTGTTGAATAGCATGTGAACTTCTTTTTGTTTTAGCTTGAGAATAGAGTGTCGTTTCACTGCTTCAATATTATATTTCCTCTTACAAATTTTGTATATTGTTGTGAATTGTCTATGGCATAACTTTCACGCATCACAATAGGATTTATGAAACTATGACATATGCATGACATGATAAATGAAATGAACGAATAAACGTAGGTGTGTGGGGGTTAAGGAGACAGAGTGATGGTCATAGTTGGGAACACCACAAATGGAGAACCTCACCCCAGGTAGAGGACGAGCATCAGTTAGTCCACACCGACCAGTAGATGTATCCCTTGTCTTGTTCTGAAAATCTGCAATGCTGATATGACAGAGATTAGTGACGTCATAGGTGGGAACACTCCATATAGAAAACCTGGCCCTAGGTAGGGGACGAGTGTCGGTTAGTCCACACTGACTAGCAGATGTATCATTTCTCTGGTAAGAAAATACAAAGATAGAAAATACATGGCATGTAAATAAAACGAATGAATAAACATAAATAGACGTGTGGGGGTTTGGGAGACAGGGTGACGGTAGTAGGTGGGAACACCCCAAATGGAAAACGTCACCCCAGGTAGGGGACAAGCGTCGGTTTGTCAACAATGACCAACAGATGTATCCCTTCTTTTGTTCTTAAAATCCCCAACGTCTGAGAAGACAGAGATTGGTAAAAGTCATAGGTGGGAACACCCCAAATGGAAAACCTCGCCTCAGGTAGGGAACGAGTGTCGGTTAGTCCACACTGACTAGCAGATGTATCCTTTCTTTGGTAACAAAATATAAAGATAGAAAATACACGGCATATAAATAAAATGAATGAATAAATGCAAATAGGTGTGTGGGAGTTTAGGAGACAGGGTGACGGTCGTAGGTGAGAACACCCCAGATGGAAAACCTCACCCCAGGTAAAGGACGAGTGTCGGTTAGTCCACACCAACCAGCAGATGTATCTCTTATCTTGTTCTAAAAATCCCCAATGTCTAACAAGACAGAGATTGGTGACGGTCATAGGTGGGAACAACCTAGATGGAAAACCTCGCCCTAGGTAAGGGACGAGTGTCGGTTAGTCCACACTGAGCAGTAGATGTATCCTTTCTATGGTGACAAAATATAAAGATAGAAAAGACATGACATGTAAATAAAACGAATGAATAAATGTAAATAGGCGTGTTGGGGTTCGAGAGACAGGGTGACAATCGTAGGTGGGAATACCCAAGATAAAAAACCTTGCCCCAAGTAGGGGATGTGAATCGGTTAGTCCACACTAACCAGCAGAAGTATGCCTTCTCTTGTTCCGAAAATCCCCAACATCTAAAAAGACAGAGATTGGTGACGGTCATAGGTGGTAACACCCTAGATGGAAAACCTCACCCAAGGTAGGAGACGAGTGTCGGTTAGTCCACACTGACCAATAGATGTATCCTTTCTTTGGTAATGATGTAATATCCTGACCTTTCATAACGGGATTTAATAAGGATTATTTGAAATAATTGAGAGTAATCGGATTAATTAGATAATTATCAAGACATTACCAATAACATCTTTTGTTGATTATAATTTATCAAAATTTATTGAATGATAATTAAGATTAATTTAGAAGGAAGTTATTGGGGGATTGGTTGGAATTAGAAATTAAGAGGATAATTAAATGGGGATTAAGTGAAGAATTAAAATAATGGAAATTAAAATAAATGTTAATTAAATTAAATAAATAGTGAATGGAATTAAAAATTTAAAAGGATAATGAGGCAGGTTGGACCGGTTCGATCTGACTGGTTCGGTCTAGAAATAGAAATCAAATGGCCACGGGCCATTGTCTGAAGAGAGAAAGAAACAATGGGATTTGAGAGAGAGAACCCGAGAGGAAGAGCGACGAGGGAGATCGGGTGAGAGACCAAATCGGGCGAAAGCTTCGCGACGTGAGGGAGCTTGAGGTTCGGCTGGTGCTTCTTTGCGGTGGCTGCTGGTGATCATGAAGGGCGAGCATTGACGCAAACCGTTGGGATGCTAGGGCACGGCTTCGTTCAGACCGAACAAACCCTGAATTGGAGCTCCCATTGGCTACGATTTCTAGCTTCGATGGAGGTAAGTCATTCGTGTCTTGTGTGTTCATCTCCCTGGCTTTCGATTATGAATGATTTGGCATTTGGGTTCTCGGCCTCCAGGATCGTGTGTGGTAAGTTTATTGGTTTAAATTCGTCCTTGGGTTGTTTTAGATTTCTAATGATGGGAATTCTCCTCTGATGCTTCATTGTTGGTTGTTTGGCATTTTGAATTGGTGTTAAAGAAATTGGTAGAGGTGTTTTGGCAAAGAGGATCGCAGTGGGGGCGAGCTGTGACCTGTGCATTCCACGTTGGACCAAACCGATCTTGTGAGTTCCACGATGAAGTGCAGAAATGTGTGAATCGGTTCAATAGTTCTACCAACACAATTATGCATGACACTCCTTTACAAATGGCAGCCATTATTCGGGATATGGGAAGTGGTTGGCGGATTGAAGAAGGAGGCAGCCATCTTCAAGAGGCTATTGAAGCCATAATTGTGCTGTAAAAGAGAAATGAAGAATGTTGTCGGGTGAGGAGAAATAAGGAGAGGAGGAACTTCTGGAGGAGTGATTTGATAGTGAAGGGCTAAGAAGAAAGAAAAAGGTGAAAGAGGTGCACGGTTTTCTCGGGTGTGAGATTCTGACGATTTGGGTGAGGTATTATTAGTTTCCGATGAGTTAAATAGAGAAAGTAGAAGAGTAAAAGAGAGATTATGGAATAGAGAAGGAATAGAAACAAGAAAAGGATGAACTACCTGCTGTCGGTGTTCTTCAGGTAAGGAGTCTCTTCTCTTCTTGTTGAAAAATAAAAGTGTGATGGAAGTTGATAATATGGTCTGCGATGAGTTATGCTTGGAAGTGGGTATCTGTTTGCTATTCTTTGTTGTTGTTCAAACTTTACTCTGTTAATTAATTTTGATGCTAAGTTGTTGTTGGGTGATCTGTGACGGGATGAGTATTTTTTATATTAATAACTTGACATTAAGTTATGGATTATTGTCTTTTGGTGATGACAGGACTTGTTGATGAATATCATGGTTTTATTGGATGAAATATGCCTGTAAAATTGGATTCAAGCTTTTGGGAATTGGATTTTGTTCATGGTTTTGGTTCTGCTGACTATTGGGGGTGCATATACCTTGTTAATTTTCATTTGGTTTACTGCACTAAACGGATAAAAGGTTTATGGATATTAAGCGTTGTTATCAGATTTGGTGCTATAAATTAAATAATGCTCCCTATTTTGGTAAAGTATTACACTTGATTACGTTATTCTCTAGGCGTACTTATAATGGATAATTATTGGTTAATTAGATAATTGTGAAGTAATGAAAAATGGAAGCTAAGGTTCCAAAAATTAAAGTTACTCTTTTATTAGCTATTAAATTAATGAAGATAAGTTAATAGAAACCGTTAAGTGATATTTGAATTATTAAATAATGAACGAGGAATAATGGTATCAAAGTTGGGATTCTTAAGTGGTAAATATTGATGAATAAATATTAATTATTTTGAAGGTATTAACGGGAAAAGAATAAAGTGCTAAACACGCCACGGACTGGAGGTAAGTGATATGTGTGTGTGCGGTCTTCGGGCCCTACATTGCAAGAATGGGATATGCATGTTTCGTTGTTTACCACTTTATTAGATTAGTAGATTATTGAGTATGTCTATTGTTTTAAAAGCATGTCTACAGTTTTTACAACATGACTATCGCTTTAAAAGCTTGTCTACTGTTTTTATAGCACGTTATGTGAATTGTATGTTGTATGTTTATTTAGCTCCCTTTAATTATACGATAGAAAATGTATGCATTCATGAATATCATGCATCATGATTTTCAAAGATTACAAAAATGGTTTTCATGCACAGTTTAGAAAACGAAACAAAGTACAAAAAAAACAACTAAGAAAGATAAAGAAAAAGGTTCTTGTGGTCCAGTATGTCACGGCTGACACAAGAACAAAAGATAAAGGTTTTTGTAATCCGGTATGTCACGCTCGGTACAAGAGTAAAACAAAAGATAAAGATTCTTGTGGTCCGATATGTTAAGCCCGACACAAGAACAAAAGATAAAGAAAAGTTAAAGGTTTCTGTGGTCCGATATGTTACGTCCAGCACAGAAACAAAATAAACAAAATAAAAGAAAACAAAAGAAAACAAAAGACAAGTAAAGAAAAGAATATGAAAAGAGAAACGGACACGAATACGAGAATGGAAACGAAAATGGATACGGAAATGGTACGAACACAGAAACAGGAATGCAGACAGACATAGAAAGAAAGTATGTAAATGTGAAAAGATAAAAGATAAATGAAAGAGAATGAAAAGAGAAATTGTACACGGTTTTAAAATGGCACAGCATGTGCATGTAGTACATTAGGTATTATCACTTACTACGTGTTAGGCTCATAGTTTATGACTTGCGATGTAGGTACAAACACGAGTGAAAATGACAAACAGATTAAGGAGCATTCGATGAAGGATTTGCACGGGCGAGACTTGTGGCTTGCTAGGCTAATGGTATTAAAGAGAAAAGAGTTTTGTAAAATTAATGTAAACGGTTTGTTTATTATCTTTTAAATGAATCGTTTATGCTTCTGCTAAGTTTAAAAAAAAAGAATTTTATAATTATATTCTTCTGCTGTTTAAAATGATTTTAGTAACGAGTCAAAGTAAAAAGATTTTAACGATCCGATTTTAAGAAAAGAACTCTGATTTTAATTTAAATGTTTTTAATAAAGATTTAAGTTGTTTTTATAAAAGTTTTAAATTTCACGCATCTTTAAAAGGTAAGAAAAACTGTGTCGTTACAAATGAAATAAAAAGGGTACAAAGACTTGTTCTTTTCTAAGACAGACTACATAAGCATAAGCATGAGCATGAGTATAAGCATTGCATTTCATTGTATTTCTTGCTGAGCAGTAGGCTCATTATTTTATTTCGTGCTGTAGGTATGTACAAGGATATGAGAACAGGTTAAAGGCCCTTGATGAATGATTTGCACGCGTGGATCATATGAGTGACTAGGCTAATGGATTTAAAAGAGAAAATATTTTGTAAAGATAATGTAAGAGAGTTATTCATTGTATTTTTAAATGATATGTTTTATTCTTCCGCTGCAAGTTGTATAAAGGGTTTTAAGAAAATGATTTTACTTATTATCTTTAAATGATTTTATGAAAGAAAAATCTTCTGCTATTTTATAAAAAAAAAAAAAAAAAAGTTTTAAATTTTACACATTTTTAAATGTAAGAAAAGTCGAGTCATTACACTACCATTATTATTTATGTTGAGGCGTTCATCGAGGATATGCTTACTATTATGTTCTTGGATATTAGACTGTTATTATGTGTCACATTTGTGTTTCATGCATCATGAAATTTTTTTTTTATCGAAAGAGATTTTCATGCATTTGCTTTCATTAAGAAAGAAGAAAAAGAAGAAAAGAAGAATACATAACAGGCTTTGATGATTCGACACCAATGATTAGAGGCTTTGATGAGTTTATCCCCCAATAATTGAGGCTTTGGTGGACTAGTTCCCCAATGATTGAAACTTTGGTGTTGCATCCCAATGATAAGGAAAGGAAAGAACAAAAGAACGAAAGAATAAAATAAAAAAAGAAAAGAAAGAAAGACTAAAGATGAAAATACATATTTTTACGAAAATTGCATCTCATATTCATGTTATATGTGCATCTCCTACTGAGTGTTAGACTCATAGGTGAACTTTATGATGTAGGTGATGATGACTTTACTGAGGAACCTTAGGATGTGGATGAATGGTTGATGAAAGTGATAGAGAATTCTCATTGTTGAAGCTAAGGTGTTGTTGAAGAAAAATTGACTTGTGGGTGAGGACTTAAGGAAAACAAATTTAAAAAGAAAGACCTTTTATTTTAATTGCTTTTTCTTAATATGTTTGGATTTAAGTTGTAATATACAAGAAAAAATAAATATTTTTTAGTTGGAAAAGTTATAATAATATTGGATAAATAAAACAAAATTTAAAAAGATTTAAAAGTTGGAAAAATACCACGACTGTTAAGTAATACAAATAATATTGTATTAGGAAAACAAATTATTATGGAGAAAAGACATTCGTGGAAAGAAGGAAGGATGGCGGTTGAACAAAAGAAATGTTTTGGGAAGAGGAATGTGACAATTGTTGGATAAAAGCAAAGGACGAGATGATTGGAGGCACTGAGGTCGAAATCAAATGAATGTCATGCGGGAGATTATGAGATTATTGGATTAAGTGATAACAAGATTTATAGTTGTTGGATTAAGAAGGCAGAATAATGAATTTGCTCTTGTGGAAAGATGCTTTGGGAAGATAAAAGAGTGCGTGAGAAATTGTTACTGTTCAATTAAATAAATTGGATAATTGTAGCCATTGAATTTACAAGGTTGAATAAGAAAGATTCTTCCTTAGAAAGATGCTTTGTAGAAGAGAAACAGAGTGTAGGAGGATGGATAACGATTGGATTGAATAAATAGAAAAGTTTTAGCCGTTAGATTAGAAGGAGAGGTAAGAAGATGCTTATGCGGATAATTGCTTTGTGGGAGAGAAAGGAAATGATGGAGGAAGAATTACCGTCATATTAAATAAATTGATGGATTGTAGTCGTTACATTAGAAGGCAGAGAAGGAAGATGCTTTCACGGAAAGATGTTGTGTGTAAGGATGAGAGACCTTTGGATCAAATATTAGAATAAAAGGAGGACAGTTGATAGACTATGGATTCATCTATCAAAAATTGAGCATGGAGAATCTCTAAACCTATTTTGAGTGACTATTTTGTAGGTCTTCAAAGAGGAAAGTGGATGGATGACATTCATTAAGCTTCCAAAAATATCTTGGAGTCATTCAAGATCAAACATAAGTGGAAGTTCAAGAACAAGTATAGAAGATTTTGGTGGACTTCACAAATCCGCCTACAATATGACTTTTGGTGAGTAATTGATGTTGTTGGCATTCAGGATGATGTTATATCAACAAGAGTGTTTCATGAAAATTGTAGCTGACTTCTTAATGTTTCTAGAATGGGCTATTTCATGAAATTTGGAGTTTCTTTACTATGTGAAAAGCTCCTTGAATAGAGAGAAAATATTGGTTGAAGCCCAATTATGGACTACATGGTCCATTCACAAAAGCTTGGGCCCAAAGACTTATCAATACTTACCTTTCTTCTTATTTGGAAGGTAACTCAATAATGGACCAAGTGGAGGAGTCACTATTTTGTGGGGATGAAGAAAAGCCAATGCATGTTGAGTTATGGAAACCATTCCAAGGTGCCAAGCATGAAGACAATAGGAAAACCAAAGAATGCATTGATATAGAAACCATCCAAGGGCCAAACATGGAGAAGGAATAGCTGGCAAAAGCCATCAAGACTTGGAGAGAAAGAAACAAGAAATAATTTGAATAATTACTTTTAGTTAAGTTGATTAAACATAGTATGGAAATCGACCAAATTTGATTGTTGTGTGATAGCCAATTTAATATAATATTTAGTAGTTTCCTTTCTAATTATTCCCTATTCTATATTTTGTATTTGGCTATTTAAAGCCACCTTACGTTAGTGTTTAAACATCATTTTGAATTTGAATATTGAAAGCTTTTGCTTCTCTCTTGAATTTGGAGTGATTTCATATTCCCCTTTGGCGTGTTCTATCAAAAGTCTTTGTGGTTTGATATCACAAATTGAGGTTACTTTGTGATGCACCAATGAAAGAGAATTAGAATCTAACCTGAAATATGTTGATGAAGATGTTGATATAATCGGGTGTTGAAGAAATATGATCAACTAGATACTTTGAATATCACAGGAGCTGTGGTCGATCAATAACTAGAAATTATAGGCGGAGAACGACCGGGACTGATCAGCCGCTATTTTGAAGTGGAATAGCTGTCGAGCAGCAATGCATATAAAAAAGGTAGTGGCAAGTGAATTCTCGGCCAGTCGATCGTCAATGGTGAAACTGAATGACCAGTTCTTCAAGCTTACTTATCTTTGCCGCAAACTTAATATGGAAAGTCCAACTTTCGAAGTCAATAACTCCCACGTTTTATAAGCTTTGGAGCTAAAATTTGGAACACTCATTCTTGAATGAATAAGAAAAGAACTCCTTCAAGAATAATGGAAATAACCTTAAAGGATTAGGAATTGTACTTAGAAGAACTCATGTGGTCGAAAATAGCAAGTAATCTAGCTTGCAACTCCCTTTTGGATAACTTGTTGATGGAAATGCCTCTTAATGGTGGGACACCTCTTGACACAACCTTCCTCCAAGGAGTAGGGACGCAGATGCCAATAAGAGAACTCACACAACTCCAAGTGGGTCCAATCTTGTGATGCTACTCACATAAAGATGACTTTGGATGCAACTCACCAAAGTGTTTGAAAAATGAATTACTCTAATTTTGAAAGCAGGCAAGAGCTTTTATTATTGAAACTTCAATTTCTCAAACATAAGCATTAGGGGGCTTTATATAGCCAATTACAAAGCATAGAATAAGAAACAACATAATAGGAAACACACTAGATATTTGGCTCAATATGGCCGATTACTAACTATGAATTTAGTAACTAAAGCTATCTTTTAGTAACTCTTTGCTAGCTTTGGGTCCACAAAATTGTGACTTTTTGCAGCTACTTTCTCTTTAAGAATTGCCACTTGGATGGTTGCTATAACCAAGCACAATGGGCCCTCCCTTGTCCACTTGTTTTTGGACGATTAAGGAAGGTTTCCTTTTCTCTATATCCTTTGATCTTTCTTGCCCTTGTCTTCTTGGGTTTCTTTCCATAGCATTAGGGGCGTGGGCCCTCTTTGACCTCCTTGGGTTGATAGCTCTTTTAATTGGGTCTTTGATGAGTTACCTTCCAAATATTTGGAAGAGAATGAGTTGATGAGACCTTGGGCTTTTCTGATGCACCACAAGGATCTATCACTCAGGCCTGAGTGATGCACCACTAGATGCACGAGCTCATAATGGGGGTTGGCACTAATCGGCTAGTCAAAAATAGAACACTCAAATTGGAATGACAATAACTCACGATGCAGGCAGCCAGTCATCTTCAAATTTGGAGGGGGCATGGAAATCATAAGGACAAAGAACTCGACCAAAATTCACGGATCAAATCACAGGGAAGACGGAGTTATGCCATTTACAAGAAGCTGCCCCAAAAATGTTCAAATAAACATTTTCCACTACCAGGTTGAAGAGTCGATAACTTTCGATTCAGAATTCCAATTGATGTCAAAATTGGTGGGTGCGTCAAAAGCACAGAGGCCAAAGATTCCACCAAAAATTATTTGATATGAAGACAGAGTTATACAATTACCAAAAAGTTGCTCAAAAAAGCCATAGAAAAACAGATTCGGTTACCACAATGATAATTGCACCAAATAGTAGAAACAATATCAAATCAATCCAAATCTTAAAACACCTCAATATATATCCAGAGAACAACCAAAAACCCAAGAATCCAGTATCAAATCGCAATCAATAAATTAAGAAAATGTAACACACTTTCAAGTTGGTCAACTAATCTCTAAACTCGGAAATAACAACTTCAATGGATCCCTACAAAGAAGACCACTCCACCATGTTTCTTTCGATCTTCTAAACACTCCCGAATGAAAAGCACCTCAAGGGAATAGGCTTGAGGGTTCAGTATAAGATCTCCTCTCCAAGATCAAACAAGAACAATGAGAGGAGAAATTTTGGTGACAAGTCTGCGGGAAGAGTAAGACTAGAACCACTGAGGGTTTGAGAAAGAACCTCTAAAACAACTTGAGCTGTAGCTAATTTGATTTCAAAATTAGGGTTTTAGGAATCCCTTAAGAAAGTTTAAATACCCAATTAAGGCTGCCCTAAAGAAAAATTACAAAGATGCCCTTTTAATAAAAAAATTGCCATGAGGACTCGACTAACATGCTTGTCGAGTACTCCCAAAAGTTCAACAATTTAACCAACCTAAATCTATCCAAAAACAACCCAATATCCAGTAGTTCAATCAAAATTAAGTACATAAAACATTCCAAAGTATTTTAAAGACATATCTTTAGATAAGGATTCACTTTAGGCCTCGATAACTTGGACACCAATGTGAATTGATCAAATGGGAGCTAACCAAGGGCTTGTAATGGACTTCCAAATGAGCTTGTGTTTTGGCCTTCCCTTATCTTCTTGCCTAGGCTCTTCTTCAAGTACAACAAGTGTGGTTTCCCCTGCAAAATAATAGCATGTTAGAAAAGTGATGATCCTCTTGGCACGAGCCCATGTGATCGGGGCTTGTGGTGCATCACCGAGCCAAGTGGGCAATCACTTTCCTAATAAGCTATTATTTTGCATGTGGAACTACACTTGAAGGAATTGAGGATGAGCCTAGACAAAAAGTCAAAGGAATGCCAAAGCACATGCTCACTTAGAGATCCAATACAACCTCTCGACTTACACCAATAACCCGAGACCACGTGGATTTATGTGTTTGTTATATAACTGGATATTGGTATGTTTTGGTTAGTTTTAGTGATGCACCTTAAAGTGGAAGGAGTCGAGATGAAGCTAAGCGCTCAATCGGCTAGGTCAAAATTATGGAATCAAATTCAAACAAGTATATCTCCCAATGCAGACAACAAATCAAGCAAAAATTTATAGGGCATATAGAAATAACAAGGAAGAATGTTGTCACCAAAAATCACACTTAGAATTGCTCTGCACACGGAGTTATACCATTTACAATAAGCTACCTGGAAGTTACCAAATAAAATAGTTTCGAGCTCACCAGATTAGAAGGTCTATAACTTTCGATTCAGAAGGCTAATTGACGTCAAATTTTGAGGGAATGTAGAAAACAAAGAGACAAAACTTGACACGAAAAATTATTATTAGATTCACTACAACGTGAGAGTTATACAATTAATAAAATCATTGCTTGGATATTGATCCAACAAAGAAAATAGAACACCAATCTTCAAACAATAATATCTCTCAATGCAGGCGGCCAATTAATACCAAATTTATAGGGGATGAAGAAATTCTAGAAAAAAAAAAACATCCCGACCAATATTCAGGGCTAAAATTGTAAAGGAATGAAACTTATGTATGCAACAACACATTGTCCCGAAATAGAACCAATAAGAACAGCTTCAATGATCTCCAAATAATGATGCACAAAATAATGAGTTAAATTCCAAATTCCACCAAATCACCACTAGTTCAAAAACAATCCAGAGAGGGTCTCAATGGCAAAAGTACAGAATCAAAATCCAAGCAAAATAACAAGAACAATTTTGAACTTACATGCTGGTCCGCAAGTTCCACAAACCCGAAACTGCGACTTTAATGGACCCTTTTGTAAAGGCCTCTCCAACTTGTTTTCTGTCAGTCTTTTGACCTTCCTCTCTTGAATAACACCTCCAGGTAAAGTGTCAGGATAACTCAGCGTAAGATCCTTCCTCCAAGATTGACAAAACGGTGAGGAAAGAAATGTTTGGTGAAGAATCCGGGGTTAAGCTAGACAAACACCGATTGTGTTTTGGGAGGGAACACCAAAAAAGATTTTTGCAGTAGCAGCTAGGGTTTTCAAAACTAAGGTTTAGGTCACCCTTAAGGAGATTAAATACTCCCTTAATGTTGCCCAAAAGCAAAATTACAAGTATGCCCTTCTAAAAAAAAAACCATGAGGACTCGGCTAACATGCTAGCTAAGTACTCCCAAAAATTCAACATTTTAATCAACCTAAATCTAACCAAAAAAATATTCAAGATCCAGTAGTTCAAATAAAATTAAGTTCATAAGCATGTAAAAGGAAGAAAAGATCATATTTTAACTAAGGAGTCATTTCAAGCTTCAATACAATGGCTTCAAGGTTGCCTCAGGTGAAATAGCTAGCCGAGTGTGTGCAAGGGCACTCCAAGTGAGGAGAATGTTGTGGTCTCAACTTATCTTCATAATTAGACTTCTCTTCACATCCCTTTAATGTGAGGTTACGTACAAAATAATAGCTCGTTAGTAGATTACTGATCTCCTTTGCTCGGGCCCGAGTGATCGAGCATTGAGATGCATCATTTAGGGTATTTGAAACTTGTTTCTTTTGGGAGTTCTCGGCTAGCATGTTAGCTGAGCATTCATGGCCAAATTTTGATTAAAAGGGAATTATTGTAATTTTTCTTTAGGGCTACCTTAAGGGGGTATTTAATCTACATCAATTGTGTCCTAAAAACCCTAATTTGAATTCCCTTTAGTTGTAGCTCAAAGCATTTGGAGGTTCCCCTCTCAAGCCCCACGGTTCTCTTGTCTAGGTTTTTGCCGAAGACTTGAAACAAAAATTTCTCCTCTCATTGGTCTTGGAGAGGAGATCTTATACTAAACCTTCCAGCCTCTTCCCTTGAGGTGCTCTTCACGTGTGAGGGTTTAGAAGACCAAAAGAAAACAGGTTGGAGTGATCTTTTGAAGAGATCCTTTGAAGTTGCAATTTCTGGGTTTGTGAAGCTTGCGGATCATCTTGTAAGTGTGCAAGGTTTTCTTGAGTTTTGATTGTAATTTGATATTGGAAATTTGGGAATTGCTCTATTTCTGGATTGTATTGAAGTAATCATGATTTAGTGGTTTTTCGAATTGAATCCCTGATTTTGTGCAACTATTATTAGAGACTCCAAAATATGTTTTTGTTTGATCTCCTTCCGGGCAGCTTCTTGCCGATTGCATAACTTTCTCTCCATTGTGATTTGAACAATGATTTTTGGTGGGAATCTTGACCTCTATGATTTCTTTGTGCCCTACAAATTTGAGATTGATTGAGTACCTGCATGGAAATTTATTAATTTTTATAAGTGGAGTGTCCTATTTTAAGTATCTGCCTAGCACCACTCTCTATTGTTTGTTCATTGCAATATGTGGTGCATCACTTTGTCTTTGTGGATGGACCCTTGTAGTCCATCATGCTCTCTGGGGTTTTGAGAATTTGATCTCAAATCTTCTTTAAGTTTGAAGTTTTCTTCATCCTTTTTGTTGTTATGGGGGCACAATAAGTCTTGTTTATTGCAAGTGGTGGAATGTCGTTGAGAGAGCATCAACCACCACATTAGTGTCTTCCCTTTTATATTTGATGAGGTAGGGGCATCTTTCTAGAAATTCAACCCACTTAGCATGTCTTTGATTCAGCTTGCCTTGACTTTGAATGTGATTAAGAGCCTCATGGTCGGTGTGAATGATGAACTCCTTCCAAAAGAAAATATTATTGCCATATATCTAATGCTCTTATGACTGAGTAGAACTCTTTGTCATATGTGGAGTAATTCAAGGCGTCTCCTTTATGTTTCTCGCTAAAGTAGGCTATAAGCATTCCTTCTTGCATAAGTACCACTCCAATTCCTACATCGGATGCATCACATTTGATTTCAAACACTTTGGTAAAATTTGGTGATATGAGGATCGAGGCGTTGCATAATCTTTCCTTGATTTCTTTGAAGCTTCTTTGACATGCATCATTCCGTGAAAACTCTTTCCTTTTTTTTATATACAATCCATTATGCGGGCTATGATGCTAATAAAGTCTTGAATAAACCTTCTATAAAAGGAAGCTAGGTCATGTAAGCTTCATACCTCATTGACGCTTGTAGGTGTTGGCCATTCTTGGATAGCTTTGATCATTGAGTTGTCTTTTTCCATTCCATGTTTAAAGATGATGAAGCCCAGAAAATAGAACTTTTCTTACGTAAATGAACATTTCTTTAAGTTGACGTAGAACTTGGTTGATCGAAGAAGTTCAAAAAGACTTCTAAGATGCTCAATATGTGAAGATAAAAAGTCTTACTATAAACCAAGATGTCGTTGAAATAAACCATCACGAACTTCCCTAAGAAGTCTTTGAGCGTGTGGTGCATTACTCGCATGAAGGTGCTTGACGCGTTAGATTGTTCGAAAGGCATGACCATCCATTCATAAAGCCCATACTTGGTCTTGAATACTATTTTCTATTCATCTCCTTCCCTGATTGTAATTTGATGGTACCTGCTTTTTAAGTTAATTCTTGAGAATAATATAGCCCTACTTAGTTCATCCAACATATCCTCAAGTCGGGGTATCAGAAACTGATATTTGATAGTGATTTGATTAATGCTTCGACTATCCACGCACATCCTCATGCTTCCATCCTTCTTTGGTACGAGTAGGGTTGGCAAGGCGCATGGCCTTATAAATTCTCTTATAAAGCCTTTATGTAATAATTTGGTCATTTGCTGTAACGACTAGGTTTTTCGTAAATCCTTTAAAAATGCGCGAAAATTTAAAACTTTTATAAATCCACTACACCCCTCTTTATTTAAAATTCTTTTAAAGAAATACAAATCAGAGTGCGTCTAACCAGATCGCTACTAAAACTCTTTTTGTTCTACCCACTACGAAAACTGTTATTAAATCATCGCGGAAGCATTGTAAAATCTTTTATAAGAACATAGTGGGTTTAGTAAATCATGGTGCAAGCATTAAATAATTTAATAAAGAAGCTTAATGAAAAAAGTCAATAATTAAATACACTTAATTACAATTGTTTTCTCTTGTTTACTCTCTTAGCCTTGCCAGCCCCAATCTCACCCATGCAAATCCATCATCCCTGCTTTATTATCTGCTTTCGTCGTTTTCTCCTATTTACTCCTAAGTCTTTCCATCGATTTCACATACAAGTACCTACACCAACACAACAAGTAACTGTAAGTCCAAAGGCCTAGTAAGGAAAAATGGTTAATGCAATATGATGTGCCTCTCTTTAGTCCTTTTTGGAATGGAGACCACCCAAACCAATCCTTTCCATTAAGTCGTTGGTTCTTTGGTTCTTTACTTGTACTTCGAGCTAGAGACTGGAGGATTTCCTATGTGATGGAATAGTGACCGGATCTAACCTTCTACTTAAAACTAGAACTCCTGTACCCTAAGAGGGAGGGGCTCCGGCTAGTTGCAGACTAGACCTACTACTCATCTGCCCCCCAACTCCCATTTTCATCATTTTCTTTTGTCCCTGTGTCGGGCTAAGCTACCGGTACCACAGAAGACCTTTATCATCTTAATGTTTTTCCTCATTTTCATCATTTATCCTCACTCATGCATGTGTGAGTACCCCCACCAAGGAGGCACTCCCTATTAGTTTCTATTAACGTGATGCATGACTATACATTCTCAAACTAACATGATGCATGATGCTTTAAAATGTAAGAAATTGAAGGGTGCATTAAGATAAAAGTAATTGTAATTAGAATTGCGCATAGAATGAATAACAGAAATTGAAAGTGCACAGCAATATAGGGAACGATTATGATATCGAATTGAAAGCAGCGAATGAACAATATGAGATGATAAAGTAACGTGCGATGAATTACAATTAACTAAAAATGCTCGGTATACTAAGTTAAACTAAACATGGAAACATGCTTTAGACAATAACTGGAAACATGCTTGTAAATTGGAAATTCTTATTCTAATTGATTAAACATGTTTTTACTCTAATTAATTAAACATGCTATATTTAATAGACTAGTTATTATCCTAGTTAATTACATGCTCAAGATGAATACATGCTCAATAAAGATTACATTCATTATGCTAGTTAGTTATTCTAGTTAATTACTTGCTCAAAAAAAATTACAAACATGCTCAGATTAGGTTATTGACATGTATTGAATTCTAAACTAACAAAAGAAGAGTAATACTATTACTATGATATAATGAAACTGCCGCTACAACGATTAAATAATAGATATACAGAATAGAACCATTGTTAAGGAAACTATCATCATTCAAGCACTAAGAATTTACCTCATTCCATCATCAAGCTTTCATCATAGCATTGATCTCTATCAAGTTTCTATCAAAGTAAAGCATTTTAAATAAAGCGAATTAAGAGAATTACAGGAATTGGAGGAAACTAACAACGGACGAGTTAATATCAAGCAGAATCAGCCCTCCCTTGCCCACTTGCTTTTGGTCGATTAAGGATGGTTTCCTTTTCTCTATTTCCTTTGGTCTTTCTTGCCCTTCAACCTTGTCTTCTTGGGATTCTTTCCATAGCATGAGGGGCGTGGGTCTTCTTTGACCTCCTTGTGTTGATAGCTCTTTTATTTGGGCCTTTGATGACTTACCTTCCAAATGGTTGGAAGAGAATGAGTTGATGAGACCTTGGGCCTTTGTCTTTATGAATGGACCTTGTAGTCCATCACTTTGTGAGTGGAGTACTCTCTCTTTATAGCATCTGTGTTCTTACTATAATGTCCCAATTTTTAGCAGAGCTAAGCATACAACTTGAGTGATAATTTTGGGATGTTAGGAACTGAGTTGGACAATTTAGGATGTTGGTCAATAGAAACATATTGGAAGAAGTAAATTAAGATACTACGAATTGTGTTATATTAATCATTGGATAATTGAAGGTGTTAGTAAAGGGGAAATATAGTTGGATAAAGTGAACCATGATACTCCAGATTAAGTAGCTTAAGGAAAGATTAATGTTATTGGACAATAGGTTGATGATATTTGGAACTAGAAAGGATGACATCAGACTGGGTTTGTGATTGACCGTCAGTGAATTAGTAAGAGAAAATACACTTGGATATATTAAGGTTAAAAGTATAAGACCAATAATATATTGGAGTATATTAAATTTAGCAAAGAATAAGGTGGAGAAGGAATTGTGGAATATACCTTGATTATGGGGGGATAAATTTGTAACGACTCGGTTTTTATTACATTTAAAAAAATTTTTAGAATTTAAAACCTTTTCTTTTCTTTAATAAAAACAGCGGATGTGATGCCCCGTGTCAAAATATTCCTTCTTCTCTTAACTTAACTTTTTACTTTTTAATTATTGTGTAAAAATATTTCCTTTTTATTTATTTAAAATGAGTGAGAGTAAAACTTAAGACCAGCATGAAAATCTAAGGAGCATAAGTAAATCAGAGTAAAGCGGAGACATGAGATGCGTTAAGTAAAATTCACAGTTAAAAGCGGAAATATAACTAACTTCAAAATACGGTTTGAGAGTTAATAGTTTTACAAGATAGTGTCCTTTTTCAAAACGTTTCAAAATTGTGATTCCTTTCTTTCTTCTTTCGAGCCATAATCCTACACAAGTCGTGATTCATCCGGATAACCTGCAGGCTCAACGAGAAATGTCCTCTTATGCTCCTGGTGTTATTACATCTTGACAATTTCTTACACCACAAGTAAAATATGAGCCTAAAGGCCCGGTAAGGAGTGGGGTATGCAATATGAAATATGTCTCTCTTTTATTTTTTTTTGGAATGGGTTCCACCACAAACCAATCTTTTCTTTATGTTTCATTCTTACATTCATTCTTTCTTTTATTCATAACTCGTACGTCGAGCAACAGATTGGAAGAACTTGTGTTGGAGGTATAGTCTTGGTCAGCTTCTAACCACCTAGGGTAGCTAGTCCTATTCCCGACAAGGGAGGGGCTTAGTCTAGACTACCTGATTAGATCCGAACTACCCATCTGTCCCCCAACTCCCCATTTCCTTTCCTTTCCTTTCATTCATTACATTTATCAGTTTTCTTCACATAATGCATATGAATACCACCCCAAAGGTGGTGCTTCCTACTTGTTTCTATTATCATGATGCATGTTGATACATTACAAAATTACAACTATCAAACAACAAATAACAGCGAATAAAAGAGAACGAATAAAGCAGCGAATTAAAACAGCGAATATCACAATGAAATAACATTCTTGAATTTACATAACATAACAGTAAAGGAAAAGGAAAATTGAGCATGCTATTAAACTGAGATTAAACGTTAAATTGCAACGATCTACTTAAATGATTTAGGCATGCTTAACAATAGTAAAATGGCATTAAATAGAGATGAATGTGACAGTAAATGGAAACATGCTTAGTAAGTCTATATGAGTTAATAACATGAATCGATTATGACTAAGTGGACTAAAGATTGTGTACATTCGAAAGTAAAGCATTGTTCAACCACATTATTTTCAGCTAGAGTTAATAATCTACTTTAGGATTATAAGAAATTAAACATGTCATATTAGGGGTTGATTATGCGTGGTCATGTCAAAGAAAAATAACAGCTCCTAACTATCACTAAGATTAATAGCATTATGAATCAAGTTTATCATGTTAACTAGCAAACTAATATACAACACCTCTAACAAAACAGAATCACTATCCTTGAAGAAATTCACAGCTTATTCGTACGTAACATGTCATTGAATAATCTTTGGTTCATCAGTTCATCAGTTTGTATCATAGGGCTAAACATCAGAAACTATAACCCAAGTAGTAGCATTATCATTTCTCTATCAGGCTAAACATCGATTGCAACAAAGAAAAAGCACGAAGTATAAATCAAGATGCAAACAGGTACTACTTGTGGGTAGGGTCTCCACTGGCGAAGACTCTACCCAATCCTTACCTCTATTGCTATTAGATGAAGAATTCCTACTAGACAGAAAGGGCAGCAGCACTTAGCTTCATTCTTGCATTCCTTAGCTTACAGAACTTCAAACTCACTCATGTATTACTTGATGAAAACAAACTTCTCTCAACTCAAGAACTCACAGAACACAAAAAAATCTCCAGGGGATTTCTCTCTCAACAGGGAAGATGAAAAACTGCAAATGACTCTAGGAACTGACTTAAAGAAACAGAGTCCTTACCTGGGTGTGACAGTCGCTCAACAAATGGGATGGAGGGGCTTACCTCGACGTGGAGAAAGAGGCGACCAGGCATAGGGAGTTGTCTTCTCGGTTGGTTTAGTGGGTTTTAATTGACTAAATGACAAGGAAGTCTATTATTTAAAACCTCTTTATTCGTAGAACTGGGACTTTTCGGTAGAGGGAAAGCGTCTTGGCCTTGTTTGCTCTCATCGAAAACCTGCATTTTCCATATAGAGTTGCATTTTCAGACGAAGAAAGATGTCCTTGCCTTTGTCCGCATGCACATGAAACAATCCAAAAATTGGACAGATTTGATTTCTCTATGTCTGCTATCGTCTGCCATTGTCTGGGTTTGTCTGAAAATTTGCTCTTACAGGTATAGGACGATTTTGGATGCAGAGCCTCGTCCTGCATCGTGCCAAAACGTTGGGGATGACGTGCAATGCATTTTTGGACGCAACCACTAGTCTTGGTGTCATTCGCATGCGTCTGAAATCTCCAGTTAAACATTTTATTCCCCAAATTTTCATACTTCAATTGTTAAACAATATTTACCTCATATATACACGGCATAAATTAGCACGTTTCATCATGCAATGTAATATATTAATTATTCCAAAAATTAATTACATCGCATACACGAGAAAATTATTATCAGGGTATTACATTCTACTGCCTTTACAAAACTTTTGACCTCAAAATTTAGCTAACTACATATCTCTTGATACTTGGCCCTCCTATCGTCCTCCTTCTCCCATGTGGCCTCTTCGCTTGTATGGTTCTACCATAAAACTTTGACCAGCGGGATCTGCCAACATCGTAGTTCATTTACTCTGGAGTCTAGGATTTGAATAGGTCTTTCTCTGTAGCTTAAGTTAATTTGAACTTCGATGTCCTCGTGAGGGTTCAATAAAGTTGAATTTCATTGACACTTCTTGAGCATCGACACGTGAAATACATTGTGCACTCCAGCCATAGAGTCTAGTAATTTTAACTGGTAGGCAATAGATCCAATCCTTTTCGTGATCACAAAGGGGCCAACATATCTCGGGTTGAGCTTGCCCCTTTTTCCGAAGCGTACAACACCCTTGAAAGGAGAAACCTTCAAGAATACACTGTCTCCTTCATTGAATTCCTGACTTCACCGACGATTATCAGCGTAACTCTTCTGACATCTTTGGGCTACTAACATCCTTCGCTTGATTATGGCCATAGATCCTGCAATTTTCTATACTATTTCAGGGCGGTAGAATGTAGCTTCACCTGCCTCATCCTAGTGTAAGAGTGATCAACACTTCCTCCCATATAGCGCCTCATATGGTGCCATGCCAATTGTGGCTTGGAAGCTATTATTATATGTGAATTCGACCAAAGGTAGCATTTTTCCCCATCCTACTTGAAATTCAAGTACATAGGCACGAAGCATATCTTTGAGAGTTTAGATAGTTCATTCACTTTGCCCATCCGTTTGAGGATGAAATGTTGTGCTGAATTTCAGTTACGTACCCATGGCCTTGTTTTGACTCTTCCAGAATATAGAAGTAAATCGCGGGTCCTGATCAGACACGATAGAAACCGGAACACTGTGTAGTCGTACAATCTCCCTAACATATAATTAAGAAAATTGATTCGTCCTATACGTCATAGCTACTGGCAGGAAATGTGAAACCTTCTTCGATCTATCCACGATTACCCAAATTGCATTGTGACCTCTAGCTGTTATGATCAAACTTGTAAAGAAGTCCATGGTGATCTGCTCCCATTTCCACTATGGAATTGGCAATTGTTGGAGCAATCCACCTAGTTGTTGGTGTTCGGCCTTCACCCATTGACATACTTGGCATAAAGCCCCACGGCAATGTCGTATTTTATATTTAGCCAGTAATAGTGTGCTTTGATATCTCGGTACATCTTGTTACAACCAGGATGAATTAAGAAACCAGAAGAGTGGGTTTCTGACAAGATGAAGCAAGGTCATATTGCTCAGCACATACCATCCACAAACATAGAGTAGTCCTGATACTCCGGTAAGGTTGGGTTTAATATGAAATTCTCACATACACTATCGCCATGTTGAGCCTCTTTAATCTGCTCAAGTATAGATGGCATCAAGGTTAGTTTTGATAATAGTGTAATGACCAGGATTTTTGTAAATCCTTTAAAATGAGTTAAAATTTTGAATTTTCTTTTTGAAAGTAAATCAGAGTGCGTCTAAACCGGATTGCTACCAACTGTTCCTAAAATTCGTTATAAAATCCCATTTTTGTAAAACTTATGCGAAAACGTTAAAAGAAAAACCAATTGAAGGCATAGCGAAAACTTAATTAAAATCATCATTTAGAAAACTTAGCAGAAACGTTAATCATTTGAATGAAAAGACTAACCAAATTAAATACACTTTAAATAAAACTTATGTTAATTACAACTTAGACAACTTAATTAAAACCATTTCTCTTTTACCCTCTTTATGCCTGGCCAGCCTTGAGCATCCCTCACGCGTGCAAACCCATCATCTGCTGCCTTTATTATCTGATTATCATCTTTCGCTATTCCTTCCAAGTCCGTGCATTCCACATAGCATAATAGTTCCTACATCTACACCACAAGCAACTGTAAGCCCGAAGGCTTAGTAAGGAAAAAGGGAAATGCATTATGCTTATGACTCTCTTTAGTTCATTTGGAATGGGGCCCACCCAAACCAGTTGTTTTCTTACGTTTCTTCTTTATTTATTTATTTCTTTCTTTCTTTACTCGTACTTCGAGCTGGAGATTAAAAGAACCCGTATGGGATGGTATAGTGGGTCGGACCTAACCTCCTATGGACAACTAGGTCCTGTTCTCGATATGGTAGGGCCATATCATAATTGTCAGACTAGAACCGCTACCCATCCGCCTTATAACTCCCTTAATCAGTGCCTTTGGTCTTTTCTTTATCGTTTTACTTTCCCTTACAATGCATGTGACTACCACTCCCTGGGAGTACTCCCTACTTTGTTTCTATTACATGATGCATGAACATACATTCTCAACCTAGCATGATACATGATGCTTCACAATACAACATTCATAATAATTGAAGTACGCATGAAAATAGACGTAATTGGAATTGAAAGCGCAATTAACAAGGAAAGTAACCAACCAAATGGAATAGCACGCTCAACACATATAATGAATTTAAACAAGGAAGGCATGCTTGAACTATTATAACACAATACAACAAATCAATATGTTAATTCTTCTAGTTACGTTCCTAGTCCATTTACATGCTTCCTATATTCATCTCTACTTTAATTATCCTATGTGTATTACATGCTCACGTTGATTTAACGGTTCTAGCTAATTAACATGCTCAATTGATTGCGTAGTTAATTTCGTTAGTTAATTAACTAATTACTCTAGTTAATCAATATAATTACTCATGGTAGTTCGTTGGCATGCTCGCTTCCAATTAGGTTGTCTCTAGTCAGTTTACATGCTTATCTAGTTAGTTATTGTCCCTAGTTGATTATCATGCTTACAAGTTCAGTTAATTGACATGCTCGAGAAATTGAACATACTAGTAAGTTAGACACACTAGTAATTTATACACCCTAGTTAATTGATTCCACATTTCCTACGTTTGAGTCTAGTGGTTTATCCTAACTGATTACATGCTCAAGGAGGATACGATAAATCCTTAATCGATTTACGTGCTCAAATCTAGTTAATAAATTAAACATGCTAAAGAGATTATTCATGCTAGCAATTTGAATACGTCAGTTAACCAAACATACTAATTAGTTACTTGTAAGCAAACTAGTTAAACATGCTAGTTGATTAGTTTCCTTAGTCAATTAACATGTTGTTTAATTAACATGTTAAACATACTAACTAATTAATTTGCTTGTTTGTTAATTACAAGTAACATGCTTACTCTTACTAACAATTCCATTTAGTTAAACTTAGTCAACTTATCATACTAGATTACTAATTAAATCAATTATCTCAATTAAGCAAATTAACTATTAGTCGTCAATGATTAGTTAAATTGGACATGCTCAAGTTGATGGCTTATCCATTAATTGAATATCAAACTCGTAGGGAAACACGCAACAATAATAAGGTCAATAGGATCCATGAAACTCTAACTCATATTTGGACTTCACGTAGCTACTCAACATTTACTTACTTCACTTTTCATTTCAAATACCACTATCAGTATGAAAACTACTAAAGTCAATAAACGAGTTCATAGAGCTAGCAACCAATTAATTTACAGCACAGAGTTCAACACTATTCTAACAAAATCAATAAAGGAGGTCATAGAGCTACCTAAAATCAAGCAATTACCCACAGCAAGGAATTTAACACTACTTTGGCAATAAATCACAGAGCATTACTAACACTAACAAACATAATGACAGGTTCCAAGAAACAAAAAGAGAACCTTAAAGAAATCTATTTAGGAAAACTATAATTCGCCGAATTAACAATAGTCAATCAAATTTAACTTCCAAAATATGTGTGAGCTTGAATTGAAACTTGGCAGGGATGTTCTCAACACAATCACAATAATCGTATCAAAATTCCATAAAGAAATCCTTTCTAGTTCAAAAGTTATGCTCTGAATACAAACGTTCCAATAACTAGGGCTTGACAGGGCAGATTTACCAACGAATAATCAAAACGGAATAACTCGAGCTACATACATCATATGGAGCCCAAATTTGGAAGGTAGCTCCCTGATTTAATCCTGAACAAATCACCTGAAGACAGCAAACCGAGATAAACGGCGCAAAGGCCTCAAACAGATACTATATTCAGCGACAATAACAATCCAGCAAGAAAACAGATTCAAAACTACAACAATAATCTCACAATAATCTTCTCCAAATCAATAATCCACAAATAATTTCTTCAACCACTATTAATCATTCAATTACCAGAACATTAGGGCGTCCAAAAACTAAGAAAAGAACAAAGAACTTCAAAAATCAAGAGCCACTTCAATGGAGTCTGCAGACCTCCTAATGAGAGGGGCGACTTTGTGGTTGGCCGAAAACCAACACTCTCCAAGGGTAGAATCTTCTTTTATCTCCACTCTACAAACCTTACCTCGAAGACAAGGATTGGAAGAGACAATATCCCAAGGAATGCAAGGTAGAGAAGCTTCAAGAATCTCTTGCTTGGGTGATGGATGAGGACGGCACAAAGGGGAGGGGAGGGGAGGCCGCGGCAAGGTTTCTTCAAGAAACACAAAAATTCTCTTCTATTCAATCATCAACTGCCTCTTCCATTCGAAAATAGGGTATATAAAACCCTAAGGTTTTACAACAAAATCATAAAAGGACTAAAATATCCCTAAGTAGCAAAAAACTAAACAAACCCTTAATTAAAACAACAATAATAAAATCCAGGTCTGAGTTTTTGTTCTCTGAAACAAAGACATTTGACATACCAAATGGAGCCTCAATACAACGCTCAATAGCTCGTTCGAAACCTCTTGATGTTGGCTACATTTGGTATGAAGGACTGAAGTTGAACCGACGTCATCCCGATTGTCAAAAATTCACTTGAACTGTTGGAGGTCAGAATCTAGGCGAAAAAATAGCTCACAATTTTTTCCCAAAGATTGTAAAATCTCCATAAGCCCAAATGCCAACTCCAATGATGTTTATTTGATTCAAAAACCTGCAAAATAAATAAAAAGTTTGAGAATAAAAGAGCCTCTGGCTCGGGCTCAAGTTACGGGTCCTCAGGGCACATCACATAAGCACTAAACTAACATTAGTTAACATTAACACTAAACTCACCCACCCATACTTGTGGTGTAGGGCCTCAATGGCCAACACACCCTTAATCCTTACCTTGAAACTATTTCGTGTTTAGCACCTAGCTGTTATGCTCCTCCTCCTTCTTATACCTTCACAAATTAAAACATTTAATTATTAATACCAATTCTTTAATAACGGTTTATACGGCTCAATAATACCTATGAGCTTTAACACTCACAACTTACAATTTCAACTCAATCTATACTCATATTGTTTATACATTCACTTAATATGACCTCATAATCCAAATCCAACCAAAATTAATAAACTGTAAATCTATTAGATTTTCCATTTACATAGTATATTCCATTCGGCCTATAAACCAAGCAATGATCCAATCTTCCTTGATGTCCAATAATGCAGTAAACAATAAAAGGGCAAAACATAACTCAACCACAAGGCAGAATCTCCAACAAAAATCCTTAGTAGTGAACCATTTCCAGCATACCAGACCAAAAATCCAACTATAGGGCATAATTCATACGTTCATCCTTCAAAAATCCATCCAAAATATCAAACTCAGTGTAACAGCAGACTAATAAAAGTTAAAGAGGAAGGATCTGTTACCTACAGCACTCCCACGGTTAGCAAGAGGACCCGAACGTCCAGACTGACTACCGAGGCTGGAAGCCGTTGTTGGCCCCCTCCTCCGTCGCCATCCCGTGAGTTACCGACCGCACACTCCTTGGACATCGCTGATCTGAACACGCAATGACAAAAATCGTAGTACCAAGTCGTCCTGCGTTCAGTCGATCACAGCCCGTCTCCGTCCCTCGTCACCGAGCCTCCATCGTACAACCCAGCGCTTCGCCGTCACTAGAGCATCTCTCGTTCGCTGTCGATCTCTCCCGATCTCCCGATCGCCGCTCTCTCCCTCTCGCCTCTCTCTCTCTCTCATTTTCAATTTGTCTGCATAGAATGGCCAAAGGCCAATTGAAAAATATCAAAACCTAATTCCCCCCTTTTTTCAACTAAATTTTCGAACTGGACCAGCCTGACTACATGAACCGGTTTTTCAATTGAGCCAGTTCACTTCTCCAAATCTCCACTTAAAATTAATTAATCTCCTCTAAATTATTTATCCAAAATAATATAATTTAAATTCATTATATTGCTATTGATTTTCAATTACATTAAATCCTTTTTAATCTTAAATTAAATTTTTACGAATGCGTCCTTTGTAATACCCCGATAATTATAATTACTCTCTTTAAAAATATCGAAGTGTTACAAATAGCACATCCAACTACCTCGGTACCAATTGCACATTCAGCTCCTTTAAATCTTTCTGAAATCTTGAAGGAATTTCTTCGCATAACATACTCATCACGAAAACTTTACGGCTAAGAGCATCTACTTCCACGTTAGCTTTTTCTTGATGGTACTTAATTTCGCAGTCATAGTCCTTAATGAACTCTATTCATCACCGTTGCCTCATGTTGAGCTCCTTCTGTGTGAAAATATATTTAAGACTCTTATGATTTGAGTAAATTTCACAACATTGCCTGTACAAATAGTGCCTCCAGATTTTTTAAGTGAAGACAACCGCAACGAGCTCTAGGTCATGCGTGGGATAATTTAATTCATGGGCTTAAGCTATCGGGAAGCATATGCAATAACCCTTCCATGCTACATAAGTACTCCCATGAGTCCTCCCTTGGATGCGTCACAGTAAATACAAAAAGTCATTTTCCTCCACCGGCAGAGTTAATATAGGGGCAGTTTTCAGCCGGTGTTTCAACTCTTGGAAACTTTTCTCGCAATCGCTAGACCACCAAAATCATGTGTTCTTCTTCATCAGACTGGTGAGTGGTAGAGCAATTTTGGACAATCCTTCAATGAATTGCCTGTAGTATCCGTCCAATCCAAGGAAGGTCCTCACATATTTGACATTCTTTGGATGTACCCAATCTACAACCGCCTGTACTTTTGTAGTGTCCACGGTTATACCGTCTTTTGAAATTACATGGCCAAGGAAGCTAACTTTGCTTAGCCAAAAGTCACACTTAGAAAACTTGGCGTACATTTGGTGTTGGCTAAGCATTGACAGAGTCATCCAAATATGTTCACAATGCTCTGCCTCAAATTAGGAATAGACCAAGATATCGTCAATAAAGACAATAATAAAATTTTCCAAATAATCCATAAAAATCCAGTTCATTAGAACCATGAAGGCTACAAGGGCGTTGGTCAATCCGAACGACATAACCAAGAATTCATAATGTCCCTACCTAGTGCGGAATGCAGTTTTAGGTACATTATCTGGTTTAAACTTCAATTGATAATAACCAGAGCAGAGGTCAATTTTTGAAAATACCCGAGCACCACATAATTGATCAAATAGGTTGTCAATCCTAGGCAGAGGATACTTATTCTTGATCATCACCTTGTTTAATTCTCGATAATCGATACACATTCTCAACGTCTCAACTTTCTTCTTGACAAATAATACCGGTGCACCCCAAGGAGAAAAGGTCAGACGAATAAACCCCATGGTGACCAGTTCCTCCAATTGAATCTTCAACTCATGTAGTTCAGCTAGTGCAATACAATATGGTTATTTAGAAATAGGTTTAGTGCAAGGATGTACGTTGATCACAAATTCGATCTCGTAGTAAGCGGGTAAACTTGAAAGATCATCGAGAAAAACATTCGGGAAGTCACGGAATATTGCAACATCTCCCAACTTAGCCTCATGATTCACAGTAGTGTTGATTACATTTATTAGGAACCTATCACATCTGTTTCTCAGCAATTTATCTACCTTGAGCGCAAAGATAATAGCTAGTTTTCCCTTCTCCTTGGTTTCTCAGAAAGTGTGTAGTTCACCACCAAGAGGGCAAAAGAAGACTTCCCTCTTCTTATAATTGATTATCACGTGGTGTAAAGATAACCAATTCATTTCGATGAACATATCGTAGCCCTTTAGGTACATAATGATTAGGTCGGCCAGAAATAAACGGCCATTTATCCCCTTTGCATAGGCCTTAAGAATTTCGTCGGCAATGAAATTGTCATGGAAGGCAACAACACGCGATGCGTACAATTCACACTACTGGAGAAATAGTTTGCCCATCCACATAACTTCGTTGAAATAAAAGAGTGCGTAGCACTCGAATCAAATAAAGCGTACGCAGCACACTTATTAACATACACTATACCTATTAGGATTAGGTAACTTATTTATTCTAAGGTAAGATCTCCTAATTCAACTTGTGAATAGTTAACACCACATATAAACAATTATTGCATAGAATTAGATGTACCTGCCACAACTGCTGGCTTCTCCTCATCCTGGTCTAGTCCGAACTTAGCAAAGATCTGCGGGGCCACTTCTCCTTGTCCACTAGGTTGGGCTGTGTAGTACCTGGCAATATGGTCGGGCTTGCCACGCATATAACACTTCTCTGAGCTAACCAAGAGTTCACCGTGATGTGCTTTCTTACATTTTGGACATATATTAGGTTGAGGGGCATTGAGTGTCTGTGTCATTGGTCGCTTGTCTGTTCTTTGCTGCACCTCACCATCAGAAGGTCGTTTGAATCCCCGGTCCACTGATGGACCACTTCATGACTTCTGGCTTGAATTTGCTTTCCACATTCTCTGATTTGCTTCCCTTTGTTTGGCTATGATAAATTTCACCCCTTCCACTGCTAAGGCTCTTGCCGCAATTTTAGAATAGGAGACACCTTTAGCTCTTTAAAGTCTTTCCATGTGAGAGCTCCAACATCTCGTGAAGACTTAACCGAGTCCCACCAAAGCGCACATCATGCATCAACAAATAGGTAGCACACTTAACCCTTTCATTCTCGCCGATATCTGCATATGCAAACTTATCCTCTAGGGAGAGTATCCACTCCTCAGTTGCGGTAGTATCTGAGATGTTCCCGTTGAAACAAGAGGGCTTGGGCCATTGGAACTTTTCCCATCTTGCAAATGACTCCAGGAACTTACTTAAAGATATGGAGTTCTTACCTGGGTGTGCCATTTGCTCCACAAATAGGATGGAGGGGCTTACCTCAACATGGAGGAAGAGGCGTCCAGGCGTGGGGAGTTGTCTTGTCGGTCGTTCGGTTTAGTGGCTTTTAATTGACTAAATATCAAGGAAGTCTATTATTTAAAATCCCTTTATTCTTAGAACATGGACTTTTTGGACGAGGAAAATGTCTTTGCCTCATACGCGCTCATCTTAAATCTGCATTTTTCAGACAGAGTTGCTTTTTTAGATGAAGGAAGACATCCTTAACTTTGTCTGCGTGCGTCCGAAACTATCCAAAAATTGGACAGATTCGATTTCTCTGTGCCTGCTATCATCCGCCATCGTCCTGGTTCATCCAAAAACTCGCATCTACAGGTGAATGATGATTTTGGACGCGGAGCCTCAACCTGCATTGTCCCAAAATGCTGGGGACGACGTGTAATGCATTTTTGGATGCAACCACCAGTCCTCGTGTTGTCCGCGTACATACGAAATCTCCAGTTACACATTTTATTCCCCAAATTTTCATACTTCAATTATTTCACAATATTTAACCCATAGATACACGGCATAAATTAGCACATACCATCATGCAATGAAATATATTAATTATTTCAAAATTTTATTACATCGTATTCTCTTGGAAATTATTAACGGGGTTATACAGTGGAAGACTTAATAAAACAAGTCAGTTAAAAATGCAATTAATAAAACTCTTTTTTTTAATAGCAGTGGAAATAACTATAATCATTTTCTTTTACAATTAAATACTTTACAAAATCTCTTTCGAATCATTTCCCTTTTTAACTCCCTTTGGCCTAGCCTGCAACAAGATCCGCGTGCAAATCCTTCATCAATTGCTCCTTAACATGTTCTCCTATTCTCGTGTGTGTACCTGCATCGCAAGACTTAACTAATGAGCCTAACGCTTAGTAAGTGATATAAAAGAAAACTGTAAAATGCACATACTACACAGGCCACTCCGATCCCTATTTGTCCATTTGGGAAGTCAGGTGGCACAAACCTCTCCGACCCATAATTCCCATAACTATGCACATCAATGCACATGGTTTTGACATCAATTAGCAACCTAATAACCGAGCACATCAATGCACTCGGTCCCAACATCAATCGGCCAACATCAACCTAATCCTGACATCAATCGGTGATCCTCTATGTGATAAAGGTCGACATTGACAAAACCACATGTCATCTTATTTATTCATCAATACATAGTGACCCCACCACCCAGTATAAGCAGCTCCAGCATCAACCAAAAACTCTGCTAGCGATTATACGCATCAATGCACAACAATCAACTCTAACATCAATCATAGCGCACTAGCAGCCGTGCGCATCAATGCTTAAAATGACCTCACATACACCATTGCATTGGCCAGCCTCGACATCAATTGAGGACCAACTAATAGGTCACATCTCATATCATCATCTTGCCTTGGCAAAATCGGGCCACGCAGGACACTCCGACATACAAGACCCTTTTACCGTTTGTTCCGTTACTTTTATCTTTATTATGTTATTCATTTTCGTTTCCTTTTCCAAATCATGCATGAAAATCCATTTTCATATTCTTTTGAAAACCATTTTGCATGATGTTTCTGAATGCATACAATCTATCCTATAAATAAATTATCTAAACATGCTCGTCTATTAAATATATCATTAAAAGAACCTAATTCTAATAAACACCCATCAAACAACATCACAATTCATGGAACATGCTCAATATCTGGATAGTCTAATAAAGCAGTAAACAACCTTAATATTCTATTAAAGAGGTAAACAGTCAGCAAACAAAGTCCTAATTCTTGCCATGTAGGGCCTGAAGACCAAAGCACATATGTATCACTTACCTGCAGTCTGTGGCTCGTTTAGCACTTTATTATTCTTCCGTTAATACCTTATGAATAATTAACATTTATTCATTAATATTTAGCAATTATGAATCCCAACTTTGATACCATTATTCCTCATTTATTATTTAATAATTCAAATACCAATCAATTATTTCACATTTTTCGTCCAATTATTTTCATCGACCAATTAACCAATAATTTATCCATTAATAACTATCCACCGAATTTCCGCAAACCTTAACGCTTAACAAATCCCAATATTCGACTTCACAGCTCAACCATTTTTCTTCACTCCAACCATTATTACATTTGCAATCAACATATATTCCTTACTTTTTAATAACAATCATCAACTTAATCCATACAAATTGGGAAGCAGTAACCATAGAGGACATTCAAAACCAACTGAGACAATACTCAACAACAATGCATTATCCTTACTTACATCCTTCTTTTATGAAAACTATAACAAAACAAATAAGCAATTTCCAGCCCAACAACAGGGCATAACCGAAAGAAAATAGGGAACATCCTTGACCCCTCATAACTCCAGAATATTCAAAAAATAATTCCTAACAGTTATTCCAATAATATTCCAAAATTGTCCAACACTAGAGCATCAAGTCTGGAAAGCAGTCATTAACGAAATGCCCAATAACAACATTGAACTATTACAATTGTCCAACGATAGGGACCAATAACAGGGAAAGAAGTTTACCTGATGAATACCTGTTCAGATACTCAGTTCTCGCCCATCAGCATTTTCTCATATCATAGAGAATAGGAGTTCTCTGTCATTTTATTCTCCACTTCAGAAAAATTCCAAACATTTGAAGTGCTTCTCCCCCTGCATACCCATCCACTGCCATACCTATATAGGTAGATAAGGCTTCCCAGGGCCGCAAGGTTGATGGGAAAATCACCCAAATCGAAGGAGGTGGTCGAATGTACAATGGCCACGTGGAAAGGAGTATCTTGAAATATAGAGCCCACCAGAACACAATTCGTGAACTGGTTTCACAATAGAACCGATCCACATCCAAGCAGGAAGCAATCAACCGCAGTCTGACCAAAATCCCCTACCCCTGCAATTCGTCCCTACCAATCTAGTTGCTAATCTTAGTAATCCAAACACAACAGCAACCAACAACAAAGAATCAAATATGACTTACCTCGGCTCAAAATTTTGCAGCTCCAAATAGTCCCTGCAAGCCGCGACAACACTGAGCTCTAGCCGTGGCAACCTGTCGTTCATTGATCCGCGACAAGCAGCTCACCGTGATGCACCACGGGGTCTTATCACCCGAGTCTGAGCAAAAAGGCTCATCACTTATCTAATTAATTGCTATTTTGCAGGAAACACAATACTCAAAGGCATGGAAGAGACACATATGCATGAAGATAAGGAGGCTCCAAATCATCTCCTAATTTGGATTGATGAAACAACCCCTCGGATTGCTCCCACAACCTGCAACCAATTTGAGGATCAAAAGTATGAAGCTAAGTTGTACAATTATTGGGATTTATGTTTTATTTAGTTAGTTTAATTCATGTTCAATGGAGATACTGAATGTTTGGTTGGGTTTGGTTATTTTTTACACATTTTGGTATCGGTTTATTAGGGATGTTTGGCTAGCATGTTAGCTGAGTATCCATGCCCGAGTTTTATTTCCTCAAAGGCATTTTTGTAGTTTGACTTTGGGTTTTCTTTTGGAGGGATATTTAAACTCTCGAAGGCAGCCATAATTTGCACTTTTAGTCAATCAAAGAGCTGAAGCTTCTTGTGTTTTCGGAGTTCTCTCCCAAGCACCCAAAACTGGACTTTTGCCAATTTGATCCGCGGCTAGTTTCCAAGAACTTCCTTCCTCAGGTTTGTCCACTTTTTGAGGCTGGATTTTATGCTGTGATTCTCCCAGTAACTTGCCCTAGCTGCTCATCTAGAGTGGAGGTCTAGAAGAGTGGAAAGAAAACGAGTTGGAGAGGTTTCTTTCAAGAAGTCTCCTGAAGTCGATGTTCTCGCCTGTGGAGTACTCGTGAGTTTCATTCCTGTTTTTTTCTGTTAGTTTTGAGATTGTTTCTCAAATTTTTAGGGTTTGAAGCCCTATGGATTGTGGTTAGTTGAAGATAGTTTTGGTTTAATTTGGATTGAAATATGCGCCTTTGTGCGTCGTTCTTTAGAGGTTTCCAATCTGTCTTTGGGTGGATTCTATTTTTAGGGCAGATCCTTTCTCCATGCATAACTCTCATTTCCTATCAATTTTGAATGAGATTTTTTAACTAAATTATTATGTTTGATTCTTCTTGGGGTCTTGAAAATTTTGTTGCATTTGGCTGTATGCAAGTGAAGTTATATTCGTTTGAAATCACTGCTTTGTTTTTAAGTTAGCCAATTGTGCTCTTCTTGGTGACTTGACATCCTTGCACATGGAAGTGCATCATTTGGTATCAAAGCCTTAATTGGCTTTTTTGTGTAGCTTTGTGATTCTATTTTGTGGAAAGAATGAGTACTAGAAGAGGTGCTAATTGTCACCATAGTAAAGGGACAATGCCTAGCTCAAGTTCACCACCTACCGAGATAAATCAAGAATAAGCCGAGAATGGTCTTCAACACCAACTTGATGAGTTAAAGGAGATGTTTCTAAAATTCCAGCAAAGTCAAGAGGAACCTCTAATGCACATATGAGGGCACAAGAACTCCTAGACCTAGAAGAAGGGTTAGCACTTCTAATGATTCCAGAGGCCGAAGTAAAAGTTTATTTGAAGAGAATGAAGGAGAAACCGATGATGAAGATTCACTAAGTCCGAGAAGGAATTCACAAGGCAAAGATGAAATGAAACATATTAAAGTGTCCATACCTCCATTCAAGGGTTCTTGTACTGGCAACGACTTCTTGGATTGGGTTGAGAAAGTGGAACGTGTCTTTGAGTGCTATGAATACTCCAAGAAGGCTAAAATCCGATTGGTATCTTTGGAATTATCCAACTATGCGAGTCTTTGGTGGGAGGATCTAAAAGCTTAAAGAAGAAGAGTGGGTAGTGGTGAAATAAGAAATTGGAGAACTATGAAATCACTTAAGCAAAAAAGGTTTGTGCCTCCCAATTACAAGCAAGAGTTATTCCAATAACTTCAAAATCTCAAACAAGGTACTCAATCAGTGGAAGATTACTTGATGGAATTTGAGACTCTAAAGATCCTGTGTGCCATTGAAGAACCAATGGAACAAATTATTGCTAGGTTTATCAAAGGTCTATGTAGGGAAATTGGAGATTTGGTTGAACTAAAAGCTTACAACACTATGGCTCTTAACCAATTGGCTCTCAAAATTGAAAGACAAAGAAAGAGGAAGCTAAAGGAGAGTAGCTCTTGGCCATTTTCTAAAAGCACCATAACTTTCGAACCGACTCTTGCGTTTGATGAAAAGAGCTCCTCTATGAAGTCTCAAGAAAGCAAGAGCAATGATGAGAAAAAGGCTAATGTAGAAGGAGTCAAGACTAGATCAAGGGACATCAAATGTTTTAAATGCCTCGGCTTAATGCCTCAATAAGCAGGTCATGGTGATGAGAGGAGATTCTGGGGAGATTATTAGTGAAGATGAGGATTGTGAAACATCCCGATAGATTGAAGAATCCTTAGAAGATACTTATTATGCACAAGAGGGTCCACTATTAGTGGTAATGAAGAGAACTTTAGCCATTCAAAATCAAGAAGAAGATTGCTAAAGGGAAAATATCTTCTACATTCGATGCAAGGTGGGGGAAAAGTTTTGTTCCATGATCATTAATGGTGGTAATTGTACCAACGTGGCCTCTACAGAAGTTGTGGAGAAGTTGGGTTTGGGAACTTTAGTGCATCCCAAGCCTTACAAATTAAATTGGCTTAATGACGAGGAATCTTTAAAGGTGACCAACCAAGCTCGCATTGCTTTCTCCATTTGTGGGTATGATGATGAGGCCCTCTTTGGTGTCGTACCTATGGATGCAAGTCACTTATTGTTGGGTAGACCGTGGCAATTTGATCGGAAAGTAACTCATGATGGGTTTACCAACTTTTATTCTTTCAAAATGAATGGAAGAAGTATAAATCTAGCTCCTCTCTGATCGAAACAAATAGATAAAGACTATGAAGCTAAGCAACAGAAAAAAGGGACATCAACTTTACTTGTGTCCAAGAAAAAATTACAAGAGAATTTTTCATATATGATTTCACACAAAGAGGGAGAAGCAAATTTAAGATCCAACACATTTTTACAAAGGTTCTCTTTCTTATCCGAATCAAATATCAAGATCATTGGTTTTGGTTTGGTTAGGAAATTTTATGTGGATCATAAGGGCATGGGTCGTAGTTAGGAATTGTTAAATAATGAGGGGTTTAATCCTTTGGTCGGGGATGGGTGAAGTAGATTTCAAGGTTATAGAAAAAAACATTAAAACTAGATGGCCCTAGAAAGTGAGATATAAGCATGGGTGAGTGTACCCTCTATGGCTAAGGAAGACAAGATTCTAGTAGTAGTTGCACATTTTGGGGCTGATCAAATGGAAGAAAAGGGACAGGATGATCAACCCTTGGATTTGAGGACAAATCTTCAACCACCCCAGGAGGATGATGCACCACGGGGTCCTATCACCCGAGTCCGAGCCAAACGGCTCATCACTTATCTAACAAATTTCTATTTTGTAGGAAACACATTACTCAAAGGCATGGAAGAGACACCTACACATGAAGATGAGGAAGCTCCAAATCATCTCCTAATTTGGATTGATGAAACAAACCCATATATTGCTCCCACAACTCGTAGCCAACTTGAGGATCAAGAGTATGAAGCTAAGTTGGATAATTAGGGGGATTTATGTTTGATTTAATTAGTTTAATTAATTTTTTATGGAGATACTGAATATTTGGTTGGGTTTGGTTATTTTTTAAAACATTTTGGCATCGGTTTATTAGGGATGCTCGGCTAGCATGTTATAAGAGTATCCATGCTTGAATTTTGTCTCCTAAAGGGAATTTTTGTAATTTCATTTTAAGGTTTGTTTGAAAAGATATTTAAACTCTCGAGCAGCCCTAATTTCCACTTTTAGTCAATAAAGAGTTGATGCTTCTTGTATTTTCAGAGTTCTCTCCCAAGCACCCAAAATCGGACTTGTGCTATGGTGATCCATGACTAGTTTCCAAGAATTTCCTTCCTTAGGATTGTCCACTTCTTGAGGCTGGATTTTATGTTGTTATTGTCCTAGTAGCTTGCCTTAGCTGCTCATCTAGACAAGAGGTCTAGAAGAGTTGAAAGAAAACGAGTTGGAGAGGCTTCTTTCAAGGAGTCCCTTGAAGTCGATGTTCTCGCCTGTGGAGAATCTGCGGAGTACTCATGAGTTTTGTTCCTGCTTTTTTCTATTCGTTTTGAGATTGTTTCTAAAATTTTAAATTTTTGAAGCCTTGTGGATTGTGATTTATTGAAGATAGATGTGGTTTAGTTTGTATTGAAATTTGCGACTTTGTGCGTTGTTCTTTGGAGGTCACCAGTCTGTCTTTAGGTGGATTCTGATTTTAGGGCAGATCCTTTCTCCACGCATAACTCTTGTTCCCTATTGATTTTGAAGGAGATTATTAAACTAAATTATCATCTTTGATGCTTCTTGGGGTCCTGAAAATTTGGTTGCAATTGGTTGTATGCAAGCGAAGTTATATTTGATTAAAGTCACTACTATGTTTTTAAATTAGCCGATTGAGCTCTTCTTCGTGACTTGACATCCTTGCACTTGGAAGTGCATCACACCGCGATGGAGCACCAGCGTTGTGAAGCCCAACACCCGACGCCCAGAGTCACATGCCAAGCTCATCCCATGCTCCATCGTCGTCGTCTTTCTCATGGTAGAAAAGTGCTTCTCCCCTTGCATACCCATCCACTACTATACCTATATAGGTAGAGAAGACTTCCCAGGGCCGCAAGGTTGATGGGAAAATCACCCAAATCGAAGGAGGTGGTCGAATGTACATTGGCCACGTCGAAAGGAGTATCTTGAAATATAGAGCTTGCTAGAACAGAATTTGTGAAATGGATTCACAACAGAACCGATCCACATTCAAGCAGCAAGCAATCGACCGCAATCCAACCAAAATCCCTTGTGCTTGCAATTCGTCCCTGCCAATCCAACTACAAATCATAGCAATCCAAATGCAGTAACAACCAATAACAAGGAATCAACCATGACTTACCTCGGCTAGGAAATTTACAACTCCAAATCGTCCCTGTAAGCCGTGACAACACCGAGCCCTAGCAGTGGTAACCTATCATTCATCGAGCTATGACCAGCAGCTCATCGCGAAGGAGTACCCACATCGTGAAGCTCAGCACCCGACGCCCAGAGTAGCACGTTGAGGCTATCCCGAGCTCCTTCGTCATTGTCTTCCTCACGGGTTCTCCCTCTCTCGCTTTCTTCCGATCTCTCACTCTCTCTTCTTTCTTCAGAAAACCAACCCTATCTCTTCGTCACTTCACAAATGGCTTGCGACTATTTCATATCTTCCAAAACCGAACCCAACCAGCCAGACCGAACTGGTTCAATTTCACCTCTTCCTTCAAATTAACTTCATTTCTTCTTATTTTAAAAACCCTCTCTTTCCTCTATTAACTAAACCTTTATAATCCTTCATTTAAAATTCTACTAATCTCATTTATTTATTAAATTTATTCAATAAATCTATAATTATTAAATATTCTTATCATTTATTAATTGACTCAATTTTCAATTTACTCTGAATATTATTTGAAGATAATTATCGGTCCAATTTAAATTCTTCAATTCAGTTTCCCAATTACTTTTCCATCAAATAAATCCTCAATAATTTTTCAATTATCCCGAATTAAATTTCTCATCAAATAAATCTTCAATTATCCAATCATGCCCAAATAATTTTCCAATTATCTTTACTTAATTTCATTACGGGAAATCGAGATATTACATTTCTCCCTCTTTATATAAATTTTGTCCTCGAAATTTGCTCAACGTAATCACTTCCTTAAATTAACAACAAAAATAATCGTTGTCACTCCTATACTAGACCTTTCAATAGTGTCTTGGTCAATTGTTCTCTTCTTTCATTTGCTAGGGAGTGACAAATTATTGCAACACTAACTACTTTATCACTCCTAATACATCTCTTATACCTACTCGTGCATCTTCTTTACCTATCTACTGCATTTCCAAGGAGTAAATTCACTTAAATGGTCTACAAATTATATTCTTAACGTCTACACTCACCAAAATATTGTTCTTACTTCCCAAAACTCAATATTAATTTGCGTCCTTTACGGTACAAAACACCTTCAGTGTAACTATTTTTCATTCCTTAAGCCAAAATTATACTGTCTTTAACCAACTGACAACTGTCATCTCTTTTAAAATATTGCTATAAATTAACATGTCACCTTCCTAGTTGACTTATCTGCACTAATTCCAAACATTACTTATCATTTATCACTTCCATCATTCAACTTTATCAAAAGAGATACATTTGTTCACATCAGATACAGTCATCTAAACACAATGCTATTTTATTTATATTACTTTTCCACATTCATTGCCAGTGAAATACGTAAAATTTTTAACACACTTACACATAAAACCTAATCTGAATATCTCTAAACCATTTTTTCCAAAATACAACATTCTTTCGTATCTTTCGTCCTAGACATCTTCTGGTAAAATGACCAACCTTTCCACATTTAAAGCATCGACGGGATCTAGCAAGACATTCTCCCTCATGACTCTTCTTACACTTTGGGCATTGATCATCTTGCCGTCCATCCTCTTCAAAGGACTACTTTACACCTCTGGATGTGCCCCCTTCTTCCCAAGAGTGTGACTGAAATCTTATAGTAGAATTATTTTGCTTTGCAAACTAGTTTTCTACATCTTCAATATCAAGAGCCTTTGCCACAATCTCTGTGTATGACACATCTCAAGTTCCTGATATCCTGACATCCCTACAAATTTCTGTCTTAAGTCATTGCACAAAGTTGTGTACTTTATGCTTATTACTGTTCACAAGATGTGGAGCAAACTGCAACAACGCCTTAAACTTGCGAATGTATTTCGCAACTGTGCCTTCCTGACGAAGCTCTGTAAACTCAATCAACTTGTTTGTCCTTGTGGTGTGATTGAAATACTTGTCATAAAGATGTTCTTGAATTCAATCCATGTCATCATAGTCACATCCTTGGATATCTAAATTGAGTCCCACCAAAATCTTGCTTCTTTGACTAGCATATGCTACCATTTCCTCTTCTCTTATCTTAACATATGCGAACATGTCCTCCATAATTCTGATCCACTCTTCAGCCTTGTCCGGATCAGTAATATTACCATCAAACTTAGGTGGTCGCAAATGCTAAAACTTCTCCCAACTTATATCCGGCTGCTCTACCCCACTCGCGTTTCCACGCTCGATCACTTCCATAAGCCTCTCCAAGTTACAAGATTGTCGATCTACTAACTCAATCAACTGATTGATAGTCTATTCTGTGTTATTTACTACTCTTTCTTATCCAACGGTTTTTTCGTATCATTCTCCACTCCTCTTGGTCTAACTCTTCCTCGACTTCTGGCCATGATACCCTTTACATCGCAAGAAAAAATAATTAACTTAGAAAACAAAATTATTAACGTACTTATAGTTGATGGAGTATTTCTACTCGAAGCTTATGCTAGTAGGCAGTCTATAGAATAGGTTTTAAAACTCGGGTGCTCTGATATAAACTGTAACGACCCAGTTTTTATTATGTTTAAAAAACCATGTAAAATTTAAAAAATTTCCTTTTCTTTAATAAAACCAGTGGAAGACTTAATAAAACAAGTCAACTAAAAATTCAATTAATAAAACTCCCTTTTTGAATCGCAGGGAAAATAAATAAAATCATTTTCTTTTACAATTAAATATTTTACAAAATCTCTTTCGAATAATTTTTATTTTTAACTCCCTTTAGCCTAACCAGCCACAAGATCCACGCGTGTAAATCCTTCATCAACTGCTCCTTAACATGTTCTCCAATTCTCGTCTGTGTACCTACATCGTAAGACTTAACTAATGAGCTTAATGCTTAGTAAGTGATATAAAAGAAAACTGTAAAATGCACGTGCTATGCACTTTAAAAAATCTTTTCATTTTCTGTTTATGTTTTCATTTTACTGTTTCTGTATCTTTGGGGAAGCCGAGCTACAGAGGCCACTCCAACCCCTACATGTCCATTTGTGAAGCTGGGTCACATAGGCCACTCCGACCCATAATGTCCATAACAGTGCACATCGATGCACCTCATTCTAACATAATCAACAACCTAATAACCGTGCAAATCAATGCACCCGGTCCTGACATCAATGAGCGACACATAACTGTGCATATCAATGCACCTGATCTCGACATCAATTGGTGATCCTCTATATGATAAAGGCTCGAAATCGACTGAAACAACATGTCAACTACTATATACATCAATACACACCGACTCCACAACCCGGTATAAGCAGCTTTGGCATCAACCGAAAACTCTGCTAGCGATTGTACGCATGAACGCATAACATACACCATTGCGTTGGTCAGCCTCGACATCAATCGAGGACCAACTAATAGTTCACATCTCATATCATCATCTCACCTTGGGGAAGCCAGGGAATGCAGGACACTCTGACCCACAAGACCCTTTTACCGTTTCTTCTGTTACCTTTATCTTTCTCATGTTATTCATTTCCATTTCCTTTTCCAAATCATGCATGAAAACCCATTTTCGTCTTCTTTTGAAAACAATGATGCATGATGTTCATGAATGCATACAATCTATCCTATCAATAAAGTCTCTAAACATCCTTGTTTATTAAACATATCATTAAAAGAACCTAATTCTAATAAACTCCCTTCAAACAACATTACAATTCATAGAATATGCTCAATATTTGGATAGTCTAATAAAGCAGTAAAGAACCTTAATATTCTATTAAAGCGGTAAATAGTCAGCAAACAAAATCCTAATTCTTGCAGTCAATGGCGCGTTTAGCACTTTATTCTTCCTCCATTAATACATGATAAATAATTAACATTTATTCATTAATTTTTAGCAATTATGAATGCCAACTTTGATACTGTTATTCCTCATTCACTATTTAATCATTCAAATACCACTCAATTATTTCACATTTTTTCGTCCAATTATTTTCATCGACCAATTAACCAATAATTATCCATTAATAACTAACCACCGAATTTCTCATTAACGTATAACAAATCCCAATATTCAACTTCACAGCTCCGCCATTTTTCTTCACTTCAACCACTATTACATTTACAGTCAACATATATTCCTTTACTTTTCCATAACCATCATCAACCTAATCCACACAAATTGGGTAGCGGAAAACATAGAGGACACTCACAACCAACAGAGGCAATACTCAACAACAATGCATTATCCTTACTAACTGATGTGATCTAGGGTCCAATGACTCATGCCCGAGCCAAAAGACTTATTTCATCCTTAACTCATTCTTATTTTGCAGGTAATACTAAATTATGGAGTTTTAAGGAAGAAACCACTCCTGAAGATCAAGGGAGACCATTTTATGTCGTTACTTGGATCGGCTCATCACCAATGGAATAGTTTACTTGTTCCCGACCTTGAGTCACCTTGAGGTTACGTTTTGTCTACAAATTAGTCCTTATTCATTTTCAATGTCCGTGTTCAAAAATTACTTATTAGTCCCAACCTTGATGTGTTGAATTTTATTTGGTTGGATTTAAAGTTTTAGTGAGCTATTTTGTGAGGTGCGTGGTTTGCATGTAAACCGCACCCTCATGCTCGATTTTTGGCTTGATAAGGGCATTTTAATCTTTTATCTTTATTGTAAGAACTTTAGGGTTTATAGCCCCTTTGCTGAATGGAAGAAACACTTTTGGAGAATCAAACACAAACCCCCCCCCCCCCCCCTTTGTTGAAGAGAGAGCACCGCGGATTTCACCTCCCACGGCCATCCTCTGTTTGCCCGAACTTGCAGCTCTTGATCGCTTTTTGAGCAAGTTGGAAGGGCTACTATTTCTTCCAAAGCTTCACTTTTGTGGAGTGTTTGTAGAGTGGAGATAGGAGAAGCATCAAGCCCCTTGGAGAGAGCTCCATCATCGATTGTGCCAAGGAAATCCGTCCCTCTCACGGTAGGAGGTCAAAACGGGACTCTAGGGTTTTTATTTTATTTTGACGATTAAAATAGGTGTTTTCTAGATTTACTCACTCTGATCCCTTATCTCTGGTCACTCTTTATTTGTGCTAAAAAAATATATTCGTTGCTCTTGTTGTTTTGGAGGATTTATTGGATTTCTCCTTTGCCGCAAATTCTGTTTCTGTCCTGCGCTGCTATTGAGCTCGGTTGGGGTTCTGATTTGAAGCCCTTAAGTGGGTTTTATTGATTGTGTTTCTTCTGAAGAATTGTTTGATAATGAGTTAAGTTGTTGACTGCAAATTTCGGTGTTCATTGGTTGTGTGTGGAACGAGTTGAGCCTGTTTGAATTCTGGTTGTCAAATCTGATATGTTATAGCCCTAGATTTTGGGTTATATTGATTCATTTGTAACTGGAGATTCAGAGTGAATTTGAAACTGAAATTTTTACACTAGCTGACTGGATGTGTTATCTTGGTGCCCGTCAAAAATCAGCTTGCGTTTACGCGTGAATTGGGAGATATACTTGTTTCATTGTTACTGGTTCAGATTATTTTACAGGTTGGTAGTCGATTTTCTATATTGTGCTCGTAACAATCCTTAGAGCACATCATTTGGTATCAGAGCCATATTACACGTTTTCTTGCTGTCATTATTGGAGATATTAGTTGTCATTATGAGTACAAGAAGTGGAGCTCAGTATCATGGTAATAACGATACGAGAAACAACCCGGGTGCACCAACCGGGAGGAGGCATGAACAAGCCGAGACTAGTTTGCATGGGAGGTTAGATGATATGCTTGAAATGATCCAAAAGCTTGAACAAAAATTGGAAGCTTCCGAAAATGATGAAGTTCATGGACCTAGAACTCCGAGGCCTAGAAGAAGGCTTAGCAATTCACTTGATTCTCGGGGTCATGTTGTTAGTTATTTTGGTGAAGGGTGGGAGGACACCGATGACAGTGATGCATCTATTTCGAGGAGACAACCGAACAACAAACATGATATGAGACATGTTAAGGTCTCTATTCCTCAGTTCAAGGGCTCTAGTAATGGTGGGGATTTTCTGGAATAGGTTGAAAAGGTGGACCGGATTTTCGATTGTTATGATTATTCTGAAAAGACGAAGTTACAAATGGTTACATTGGAGTTCTCCAGATATGCTAGTATTTGGTGGGAAAACCTTAAAGCACAAAGAAGAAAAATTGGGGAAGTTGAAACCCGAAGTTGGGAAGCATTGAGGGAACTCATGAGGGGGCGATTTGTTCCTCCCCATTAAAAGTAAGAATTATTCCTCCAACTACAAAACCTTAAACAAGGTTCACTATCAATTGATGATTATTTGACCGAATTTGAAATTTTAAGGATACGATGCAAAGTGGAAGAACCTATGGAACAAACCACAGCCCGTTTCATTAGAGAATTGCAAAAGGAGATTAGTGATGTGGTGGAGTTACAAACTTATAATACTCTTGACGAAGTTGTTCAATTGGCGTTGAGTGTAGAGAGACAAAGAAAAAGGAGGATAAAAGAAAGTGTAACTCGTCCTTTCCAAAAGGGCAACTACCCTACAAAAATGACTCCAAAGTGGGATGAAAATTTAATACCGTGAAGCCTAGTGAAGAAAAGAAAAATTTTGGTGATACAAGCAAGCTGAGATCCAGAGACGTCAAGTGTTTTAAGTGTTTGGGTTTCGGCCACATAGCTTCTCAATGCCCAAATGCAAAGGTGATGATTTTAAAGGCAGAAACCAATGAGATAATTAGTGAAGATGATGTTGAGGAATCGGTTGTTGACAATGGGGAAGATGAAGAAGAAACTTTTTATACTCCGGAAGGACCTCTACTTGTTGTTTTGAAACGTTCTATGGCTATCCAGAATCATGTTGATGAGCTACAACGAGAAACCATTTTCCACACTCGTTGCATGATTAAAGAAAAGATTTGTTCTGTGATTATTGATGGGGGCAGCTGTACCAATGTTATTTGTTCAGACGTTATTGGGAAATTAGGGCTTGAAACTGTGGCCCACCCCACTCCTTATAAGCTCAACTGGTTGAATGATAAAGATCCGATCAAAGTTACTAAGCAAGTCAAGGTAGCCTTCTTCATCGGGGGTTATGAGGATGAAGCTTTATGTGATGTTGTACCAATGACCGCTAGCCACCTTTTACTTGGGAGGCCTTGGCAATTCTATAGGAGGACCAAGCATGACGGGTATACAAACTACTATTCTTTCAAATTCAAAGGGAAGACAGTTAACCTAGCACCCCTCAGTCCGGATCAGATTGTAAAAGATTATGAAAGTATGAATAAGAATAGAACCGAAGCTTCTCTTATCATCACAAAAAGGGAACTTAAAAGGTCTTTAC